>VWZZ01003270.1:573309-729539 GCA_013399095.1 Psophia crepitans
ATCAGGAATGGCGTGGCCAGCAGGAGTAGGGAAGTGATAGTCCCCCTGTACTCGGCTCTTGTGGGGCCTCACCTTGAGTACTGTGTCCAGTTTTGGGCCCCTCAATACAAGAAGGACACTGAGCTGCTGGAGCGTGTCCAGAGAAGGGCAACAAAACTGGTGAAGGGACTGGAAAAGAAATCTTATGGGGAGCGACTGAGGGAACTGGGGCTGTTTAGCCTGGAGAAGAGGAGGCTGAGCGGAGACCTGATCGCTCTCTACAACTACTTGAAAGGAGGTTGTAGTGAGGAGTGTCAGTCTCTTCTCCCAAGTAGCAAGCAACAGGACAAGAGGGAATGGCCTCAAGTTGCGTCAGGGCAGGTTCAGATTGGATATTAGGAAGAACTTCTTCACAGAAAGAGTAGTGAGGCATTGGAACAGGGTCCCCAGCGAGTTGGTTGAATCGTCGTCCCTGGAGATCTTCAAAAAACGCATAGATGCGGCGCTCCAGGACATGGTCTAGTAGGCATGGTGGTGTTAGGTTGACGATTGGACTTGATGATCTCAGAGGTCCTTTCCAACCTTAGTGATTCTATGATTCTATTCTATGAAAGGCAAATAACTAATCCCAAACTTTGCCTGGTTTGGGATTATTCTGCCTTTCCTCTTGGCACTTTTTTCCTTTTACTGGATACTCTTTCCCATGTGTGCTTTGGGGTTTTTGTTTTGTTTTTCACGTTGACTTACATAAGAAATGTCCATCTATGGAAATACCTGCAAGAGTTGGAGTCAGGTCACCCATAAACAACCTGTATCTGTATGAAGACAGCAGATGAAGGCTCTCCTGGTAACAGGACCATTGCTGTTTGGCCAGGGAGGAGGTACAGGACTATTTTGTAGCAGAGAAAGGGAGCGTGTACGACGAGGCTCCTCAGCCCTACAGTGCTGTTGATGTCCACATGTGTGAGGGACGAGCCCCACTGCTGGTGCTAAAAATGGAGGTAGCAGTCTTAGAAAACAGTCTGGTACTCTGAGGTGTTTTGTGGAGCAGGATATTTTTGGGCTAGGGCCCAGACTGGGTGCTGTTGCCTTGTGTTTTGCTCTTTTACATGGTTTTCAGAACCCAGTTTGGATTTGCCTCCCTGCTGTTCTGAGGAAAGCTTTCATGATTGCACTCTACTGCTCCCTCTGCAAACAAGTTTTACCATGAGGAGCAATACAAGCTCACCTATGAGTGTCATTATCTTACAGGTATTGATTGACCTTCACAGTACATGACATCAGCATGCCCTAAACTGGTGAAATGGGGCATGCAGGGACTGCGCCGTGCACCACAAACACGTAGAAAACCGGTAGCTGAGGTTAAATTCCAGGAGCTCTGCACAAGAGTGCTGTTTCCCTGGATTCAAAATCTCTTGGCATAGCTCCCGGGAATCTGGACTGCTTCCCTTTCAGATTTTACAAAGTCAATATTCATAAATATTCTCGAGGAAATGCCTGTTGAGTCTGTTACACAGTGGTACAAGACATTTCACTTAAATCCCAACATTTTAAAATATTTCTTTTAACGGGAAACCAGTTGGACAAGTAACAGTGAAATTGGATGTTTTCCTTACGTACACAACAGGTACAGCTGGGCTTTGAGGCAGGGTGAGCTTTTCTGACTCCTCTTAATGCTTCCCAGTAGGAGAGAAAAAGGTGACTCAGTCTCTCTGCTTTTCCATGCCAGGGCATTTCTGCTGAAAATGCCACCCAGTGAAGAGCTGAAGAGGTGGCTTACGCGTCTGGCCCGAGTCAATCATTTCAGTAGAGGTTGGCTGACCAGTTTTCAGTGGCAGGTTCTTTGGGGCAGTGCAGTGCCGTTCACGTGTTTAACATGTTGCTACATTTGTTCGTAACTTCGGAGCTCTTGCCAAACTTCTCAAAATTCAAGGCAAGGCTGTTGAGTTTCCCAGAAATGATGATTTACAGACCTAGACTCACCCCTCATATGTCATTAAAATTTTATAAGAGGAGGAGAGCAGTTTAAACGTCTGTCTTCTCTTTATCTTTCTCCCATGAAGACCTACCACAGGAGACACTGCATCGAGAGAAGATGGTAAGGTGTTTATTTCTTGGAGCAGAGGAAAAATTGAGAGGGCTCGTTACTGCAACTCCAGCAGCCTCCTGTGATCCAGCTAAGGATTAAACCCCAAGGTGTCTCGTATACCATTCCCAGCCTCCTGTTTCAGTATGTGCCTTCTCACTCGGCATCATCCCAGCCCCTCCTCACCCCCTGGCAGGTCTGCTCCCTCCATCAGAACTACTCCCACACACCAGGTAGTGCCAGCCTCCCTCCCTCTCCGCTGTCTCGCAGGTCATCCTCCTTCACGCATACCTCTTCAGACCACAATTTACAAAATTGTTACATGGCTTTTATTTTATTTGAAATAGGCTGGAGGGTAGAATAGCTTTGAGACTCTCAGCCACTTTTTGGCTCATAAATTTCACTATGTTCAGTACTCAATACATATACATCACTACATTTGCTCTTCTAGCAAGTTGAGGGAGGTAGTAGCTGTCTCATTCTAAGAGTGAGGAAGCGAGAGCAGGAATGAAGTGAAGCACAGGATCACTAAGCTAGGTACTTAGGACTGGTTTTATGGAGAACTGTGTGTTCCGCAGGACTGGCGACGTTCCTGGGTGATGCTGCAGCGACAGGACACGTGTTGTGCAGATCTGAAACCCGCTGTGGGAGGCATCCGTCACCGTACACGTGCCCAGATCTAATGCACCCTGCTGCGGTCTGGTGAGTCATCCCGTCGTGTGAAGCCAGCACGACAAACACTTCTCAAACAAACTTGATGAACTGCACCTGAATGCATAAACAGCTTTGGACTAATCAAAATGACATTATTTGTTGACTAAACAATGTCAAGTAAAAACATCATTATCAATTCAGTCGTTCTCAGGAGAGACAAACCTAGCACGTCTATGAGCCGGACGCAGGGTGAGCTGTAGCTGGGCAGAGGGCCATCTCGCGGCTCTGGTGCTGGCCTAAAGGGAAGTCCCTGGGAGGGACGCTCGCCCTGTTCTGGCACAGGCAGAACTGAGGCATGCAAATTTTATTCTGTTCTGCAAGAAATATTACCAAAATAAAAATCTTGTTGTTGAAATTAGAATGTTCTTCAAAACGAAATGTCTTCTTTTCCCCCTCCTATACAGAGAACGCAGTAACACGTACTCAGTGTTACATAATACTTCGTAATATTTCAGTTTTACTGAGTTCATCTTCTGTTGAAAAAAAGATTTTTAAATGGTGAAAAAATGGTGAAAAAATTTCCAGACAGCACAGATTTAAGGAGTTCATTGAATTGGACAGGAGCTTTGAACATTAAATCTTAGATGTAACTGCAATTCTCAGTGCCTTTAGTGAAAGTAGGTATGTTTCCCTTCCAAAAATCTAATATTCTGCCCATGGAGAAACCCTGTACTATGGGTAACACTTCATAAACTTCAGGTTAGCACATGTTTAAACTTCTGTAACAATAATATGAGTAATATTAGGGATAGTATAATTTTTTTAAAAAATGTGTCTTTCTAAACTCATATTATTGTTTAATTTCATAGTTCTTTGTGAAATTGCACTGAAACCCGTCTCCTTTATGCAAATGCAAATGCATGGATTAATATTACACAGAATCACACAGAATCACACAGAATACAAGGGTTGGAAGGGACCTCGAAAGATCATCTAGTCCAACCCCCCCCGCCAAGGCAGGGCCACGTAGAGCATATCACTCAGGAACATGTCCAGTCGGGTTTTGAATGTCTCCAGAGAAGGAGACTCCACAACCTCTCTGGGCAGCCTGTTCCAGTGCTCTGTCACCCTCACGGTGAAAAAGTTTTTCCTTACGTTAACCTGGAACCTCCTATGCTCCAATTTGCACCCGTTACCCCTTGTCCTATCGCTTAATGAGAACGAGAAGAGCCTGGCTCCATCTTCCTGACACAATTCATATTCACAAATCATATTCATGATGGCATAGACTTACTGGCGTAATGATCATGGATGTAGACTTTTGTTTATAATAAAGAATATCACAGTGGTGCTCAATTACTACCCAACAGAACAGTTGCCAAAAGAATCATTTAAAGATTTCTCAGGTATCCTCTTAACACTTGTAGAAATGCCATAGTATTCCTATTTCAGTGACAGAGGATCAAATAGATCTGTGGTTAAGGAGTGTGGCCTATGGTTTCATCCAAAATTAGAGTATCTGGAGTAAAGGAAAAACAAACAAACAAACTCCCAAATAACCCTCTTGTCTACAAACGAAGCCAACCCAGACTCTACCTGACAGTCACCTGTCGATCCCATAACCCACGCAGAAATTTCTTCTTAAATACTGTCTCCTACTGATTTATTTCTGTCCTAAAGGATGATAGTTCTTGAAGAACCTCTGACAGCTCATGTTTATGGTTATATTTTTAATTGATAGTGACAATGGATATGAAGACTGTTGTTTTTGAGTTAAAGTGGATTTTTTTTGTGCTTGTACCATGCTATGGCAACTAGAAAGGACAGACAAACCAGCTCTAGACCGTTTATCCTTTTAGCTGTATCATGTCTCATTTTTTGCCTTTCTTTTCTAAAAAAAACCCCAACTATTTCCTGGTACGAAAATCTATTTGTCCTTTACTAAATACTGTTTGATCTGCGAACTGCCACGTTTCTGCTGTGTCTCTTTTCAGCCATGATGAATAACTAGAACTGAGTGTACATCTCGAAGGTAGTAACTGTTATGAGGATCTTATGGCATTACATTAATTTCAAGGTGTGCTCTGCTCGACTCCTGCTGAGTTTCAAATTTTACTGACCTTTGACTCTGCAATAATATCCACATAGCTGGATATTATTATGCATGAGGAAAACTTAGAGGCTGTTGGTGTTCTTGTAAAGTCTTAAGGGGGATTAAAGATGTGTATTCATTTTGTTAATTGAGAAATAGTCTTATCAAAGCACCTAGATAAATGAGGAATGGCAGTCCAGAGCTTTGTAATCGTCTCTTGTGTGGGTGAGTGTCGTGGGTCCCGCTGCTCCGGTAGTGTACGCTTCTTTGCCATGCAATGTAAATGCACTGTAAATAAAATTACACAGTTCTTACTTAGGAGTGCTTTATTATTACAGAATGGGAGAGAAAACTGAATAGACTGTAAGAGCAACCAATGCTTACTACAGTGGCATTCCCTTTCTGCCTCCTAGCTGGAGGGGATTTGTAGCATGGATTTCATATTTGAGAGCAATTCTGTTCTGGGAGTGAACTAAGGTACTTTACCTCCCAAATCAGTGGTGAGCTGTTTTCTTCCTGTACAGCACATATCTGCCATACATTGTGGGCAGATGACTGAGAAAAGAAGTTAATCCCATTTGCTTTATACTGGACAACTGGGAGGTAAAAAAGGTAATTAAACAAGGGGGTTTTATGAAAGAATAAAAGCATCTTGGGCTTCACAATAAAGGCTTGAGATGTTGCCTTGAGAAAAAATAAATGGTTATTGCTCTACTTAGCACAAGGATGTATGTATCCTATGCAGGACTGCAGGCCCAGGCTCAGGTTAGGTAAGACTGGACATTGGAGGTGTTCCGGAAGGGTATGAGATCCAAATTGCTCCTCTCTTTCTCCCCACTGACAGCAAAGGAAGGTTAGGATGATTGTACTGCTGTCTCAGGAGTTTTACAGGGCGGCTGAACACATTTGGATATTTAGAGGAGATTTTTTGGTGGTATTTAAAGTAATTGCAGAACAATGAATCTGTTTTCTTGGCGGTGCTTTATTACTTTTTTTTTTCCCTCACCAGTGGTCAAAATTTCTTGTTGAGATAATGGTATTGTAAAACCAGTGCTGAACTGGATCCTCTGTTTTGTTCACTGTTCCCATTAGCTGTCTCATTTCTACATGCTTGCAGAAGTCAACGGGATGAGCTTAAGCCTTGCAAAGCAAGGGATGAGATGAAAAAGAGTTGAAAGGTTTCATAACCCTGCTTTCTACTGGCTCCTGTGTCCGATACAGCCTTAACTACTTTTGAAATCAGTTCTGGTGACTGCTGGTCAGCATTCATGGGTTTGTGTCTTGGCTCTTTTGGTTCATACACAACAGTACAATAATTTTTCCTCAACTTGATAGTTAGATTCAGTTTGTCTGTCACCAAAAATTCTCAGGGAAAATTCAAGATTTCTGCCCATTTTCTGTGATTTTCCTCTTACCTCACTGTTCACTGAATAAGAGCCTGTATCAAGAGAGAAAGCATTTACAGCTTGATATCTCACGAGCAAGTTGTGATGTCAAGCATTTAAGAAACAACACTGAGCAGAATCAAGCTAGGGAGAAGTCATCAGCATCTTCCACTGCAGAACTTCCACTGCAGAACAACATCCTAATGCTGGAAGGCTTCATGTTGCCCATGGAAGAAATCTTTCAATACAAAAACCTTTGATGTCTTTGGATTCTGTTTAAACTAGGTGGTTTTTCTTGGTGGGTGGACAGAAAGTGGCCCAGTTTATGGCTACATTCCTCCCTGTCCCTGGGCAGAATATCTTCACTTTCTCTGCAATGTATAGAACTTAAAAAGTTTCTAGTTTTGAGATTAAAAATCATGTATACGCTGAACTGGTGGTTTGTCTAAGAGGTCCTTTCACTAAAAGAAAGTAAGTCTTCGCTGTGTTCACCAAGTAGCCCCTAACATAATATGTTAAAATGTGAACACCTTATAATGAAGGACCTTTTATTTGTATTTTATACAAAACAGTCTCCACCCCACAATACAATATCTAGCTGTATTTCTGAAACACAACATAGAAGAATACCAAGGAAAAATCAAATTAGACCTCATAAAAGGCACATGACAGGATCTATGCACACAGGGTGTTCTACAGCCCTGGATCTTCTCTCCTTTGCCACTTCAGACTCCTCCATGATGACAGAAACCTTCTAGGATTTCCTTACTTGGCCTGAGCAACTTTGGGCTGTATTTACTATGGCTTTTAACTCTGCAGGTAACACTTACTTGTAGCTGTAAGCAACCAGAAACGTAAGAGCATGGACGTTTCTCTTTGTTTTTGTAGTGTGGATCAAGCATAAACTGAACGGGAAGTGTTAGAAATCATGAAAGTATACATACATTCCCAATAGCCATGTGTATTTATGAAGCAGTTAAAGTATATGCAAGGAACAATGACATTCGTGCTTTGCAGTAGAGACAGAATGTCGTAATTTTTAATTTTTAAATTTAAAGCACAGATAGGAGATTGCATTAGTTGAATTTAAAGTGAGTATTCTACATGATATTGGTGGTATTCTCAAGGGACTTTTACTACATGAAGGTTCTCTGGTGACAGATATTAAAGCCTTGGTTGTTCTCCTTCCTAAAACATTTTATTGTATTTTGGTTTTAGAAATCAGAAACCTCAAAATCAATTTTGAATAACATTTCAGAGGAATCTTATTTGCATAAAAAGGAAATGTAAACTTTGCCAATTCCTTTTTTTTCCCCTGCTCAATGTCTTGTTTATGTAACTGCCTAACATAGGAAAGATATTGTGATAATAGTGAGGACACAAGTGATGCACATTTTGTTCCTGAGTATGAGTTTATTATATATGACCATGTAAACATCAGAAATGTACAGAAAACTACTGAACGCCATCTGAGAGATACAGGTTCCCACATGAAAAATCAAAAACCATCTTGGATGCAAATGTGAAAGAATGGATAATAATCCAGTTGTTTTGCTTCCACACCAACAAAATAGGCATATTATGTTTCAAGTCTGGATATGATTTCATCTAGACTGAACTTTCCATCTTCCTGTTGACTATCACGGTCAAGGGCCACCGTGACTTCAGGATTTCAAGGTATTTTGCCAGGAAGAGTCACCAGTTGCAAGTACTGGATGTACCAGAAGCAGAGAGGGTTCGACCTGTTTCAGAGGAATTTAGGCCTGTCTGTTCCCAATGTAAATGGCAGCTGGCTTGCTACCCACAGAGAGAGATGGAAACATATGTCTATCTAGGGCATGTATCCTGTCATTAGTTATTTAGCAGATTGAACTTCTGATAACTATTTGCCTACAAAACCTGAGGCTTTGCTGGATCCTTTTGTCTCAAAAGAAAGAAAATCTTTCCCTTGGACTATATCAGATCAGAATATAATTCATTTATTTGCATGATGATTCCCAAAAAAGCAAGCCAGATCCAGACAAAATTGTTGAGAGTATGCTGCAGAGGAGACATGGAGACTATGTCAATAAGCTTATCGAGACCTGTGCTGCTCTAGACAGGGTGTGTATATATATATATGTGTATACATACATATGTATATGTACACACACCCCACACACACTCAAAATGGCTTTGAAATGGCAGTATCTCCAGTGTGTGCAAGGGACAATGAGAAAAAAAGCAGTTTGCAGATCACGAAGGCACAAATCC
Source organism: Psophia crepitans (assembly GCA_013399095.1). NCBI lineage: Eukaryota > Metazoa > Chordata > Aves > Gruiformes > Psophiidae > Psophia > Psophia crepitans. Next base: position 581,759 of record VWZZ01003270.1, read on the forward strand.
CAAGAAAGGCTGAAATATTAGTGTTGGAAGTAGCTCTTCTGGTGTCTCATTTTGGTTGGAGGGGACCTCTGGAAGTTATCTAGTATGACCCCCTCTCCAAAGCAGGGCTAACTTGAAATTAACTTGAAATTTAGATCAGGTTGCTCCAGCTCAGTTTTGAGAATCTCCAAGAATGGCCTAATAGAGTTCTGTCACTGCAGAGTATAGCTCATTCCTGGTACAGCCACTGACTGCCAAATAGGTGTAACTACTCACCTACTTACTTCCATTTTTCTGCCTATTTGTGTGACACAGATATGCACTTAAGTCACATGCAGTCCCCTTTGCTGTTTTAATAATCTCTTTTTAATCTAAAGACTTTTGTGGCAGTTGTACTTACATACACTAAGACTGAACTTCCCACAGTGCCTCCCTTCCGTGTTTATCTTGCACCAAAAGAACACTACAAATTCCCAAATTTTCATAGGATAGAATAGAATCATAGAATCACTAGGTTGGAAAGGACCTCTGAGATCATCAAGTCCAACTGTCAACCTAACACCACCATGCCTACTAGACCATGTCCTGGAGTGCCACGTCTACACTTTTTTAGAATGTCTGCAGGGATGGTGATTCAACCACCTCTCTGGGCAGTCCATTCTAATGCCCCACTACTCTTTCCGTGCAGAAGTTTTTCCTAATATCCAACCTAAACCTGCCCTGATGCAACTTCAGGCTATTCCCTCTTGTCCTGTCGCTAGCTACTTGGGAGAAGAAACAGTCTTACAAATAACAGTCTTCAGTGACGGTCTTACAAATAACGGTATTCTGGTGGGGCAGCAGCATTATTCTCCAACTTCTGCCTTGTTCCTTCTAGCACTCAATGCTTTCCTGGGCTTCCAGGTGTTGCTAGCTGCTAAAATAAATATGTAAACAAATATTAAGGTGACTTAGGAAATTGTTTTTTCTTCCACCTCTAAAACCACTTTTCATACATACTTTGAATGCCTGAATATATTGAAGGTGGTAGTGCTAGCATATGGAGGAATTCTTAATTTCTGAACTGTACTACGATTATTTGAGTTAGCTATAATCTCCTCAGTGCAAGCACTTGGTCCAGTGTAAAAGCCATTGCAAATAGTTAGCGAATAATAAATATCTGCCATATACTGCAGCAAGAGATGAAGTTTCCCAGATAAGAATTCATCAACATAACGACACAGAACATTGCCGATTATGGCTGAAATACTTCCCACCTCCTGTCCCTGGGCCAGCCTGTTCCTGACCTTTATGTGGGTCCACAGATGTCAAGAGAAATTATGAAGCACTTCCTCTTCACTCCCTGCACGTAGTCCACAGGAGGGCCCAGCACAGCTGAAGTGCCTGGCTGGAATCCCTTCTGATACTAATGGGAATTTCATCAGTGACTTCAAACGAGCTTGGACTTCATCTCCATTGTTTCTTCTCCTCTAATAATATTGTCAAAGTACTTTCGCACTCTGGGTCATCTCCTCACACCAGTGTTTCCCCAAATGTACTCTACTTTTTCACCCAGAACTTCCAGCAAGGAGGCTTTTGAAGATTTTCAATGCTTACCAGAGATGTCTGCGTTCATAACAGTACAGGGAGAGCTGCTGTACGACATCCTTCACACACAGTAGGGTTGATGCTTCCCGAATTTGTGTATGCTGTATCGCAAAGCTCAGGGAGTCTGGTATGTTACAAAAGTCTATGTGTAAAACAGCAGCAGGACTGTGGTGTTCAACCCACTTGGGACCCTTCAGACCATCTCTTGATCATGGCCTCTGAGGAATAACACACTGCTCCCCACAAAAAAGCACTCGGGGAAGTCTCCCACCCAGCAGAGCAAGAAGCCATAAAAGCCTCAAGGCAAATTATGCTCTAAAGGCACCTTTTCAGAACGATTATTTAATTCCATGCAGGTGCTTTGGCTTGTGAAAACCCAGCTAGCAAACAAGGTTCTGGTTTTCTCACATTGTGGTTCATGAGCAACATTTGAATCCTGTAAGCAGCAGACACAGCCACCACAGTCAGAACAGGTAGGTAGGTAGGTCGATAGATCGGCTGAATTTAATTTATTGGAGCTCAGAAGATGCTTCGTGAGAGTTTTAAAGCCCGTGCATCCCCTCTGGCTTTTCCTTTCCAACCCAAGCACAGCCCGGCCCGGCCCCGGCCCCGGCCCCGGCGCCTCCCGCGTTCCGCTCCCCGGAGGTTGTTGGAGCAACCTGCTCGCACGTGGGGGAGGAGTGACGGGGGACGGGGGTCAACCCAAATCCCGGTTCCCAAAGTAGGTTTCTGCTGCTTCTGCAGCCCCCGCTCTCGGGAGAAACCCGGTCGTTCGAGGCNNNCGAGGCGGGGGGGGGTGGGGGTGGGTGTTTGTTTGAGCCTTGGGTTCGCCTCCGAAAGAGAGGAAGGGGATGCCCCGCTGCCTCGGCGCGGATTTGGCTGATTTTCTTCAAAAAACAGCCGCTGACCCACATGCAAGGCTGACAGGGTCGCAATGGGGATAAAAATAACCACCACAACAACAACAATAAAAAAAATCTCATCCAGCCCTCTTCTCAGCTATCATCACTTTATCACCTGCATGTGCCTGGAAGGAGGCTCTTCCCTCCGCTGAAGGAAAAAAAAAAAGCTTAGGAAAGCAAAGTTTGAACAGCGAATTCCTGTTATTTCAAAACGCCCCATGTGACAGGATATTTCCTTATCATTTCGAGCCCAGAGCTTTCCCCTGATCCACCAGCCCTTCACAAGTGCGGAGGACCTGCCCGGCGGGAAGCCCTCTCCGCTCAGCGGCGGGGCGCCACGGGTGAAGTCGCGACTATGGCTCCCGCTCTGCTCCTGCTTCTCCTCGTACTTCTCCCTCGGGTTTTTCCGCTGCTGGGTAAGTGCCCGCAGGGACTGTGCGGGATGGGACACGCCGGGAAAAGAGCCGGGTGGCAGCGGACACNCGGCGGGTGTTGCACCCGCGCAGGTGGAGAAGCCCACGGGCAGTTTAACCCCCTCAGTGCTGCCTGAGGGGAACGGCGGGGCGGCCGGCTGAGGAAGGGGAGTCTCCCCTCGGGCCCTCCCTCGGCCACCCACCCCAACTGTCTCCCCCTCCTCGCCTGCACCCTGAGGTGCCCAGTGCGTGAAGGTGCCTGAGGAGACGGCCTTTTGGGTGCCCATGGTGTTGTGGGCACCAAACATGGCTGTCACCGGCAGCGCCTCAGTCTCCCCTGCTGCCTAGGGGGTTCAGACCTTGACCGATTTAATGCTGTCACCCAGCTGTCCCCTCACCGCTGAGGTCTTTGGAAGGGCCTAGTGTCAGGGCTCTGCCTTTCCGTCAGTCTCTGGTCTCTGATGGACCTGGGGACCTGCTTTTGGCAGATGGCTTTCTGGGTGAGGGGGGTTCTGTGTGTGTGTGTTAAGGTAGCTGAGGTATTGGCAAGGAACAGAGCTGTGAAAACAGATGAAAGCTGTGTTTCTTGGTGAAACCTGGAGCTTGCACTCTCTTCTCTGAGAATTACTGTGATGTCCAGCGCACTGATATTTTTCAGTGAAAGTTTTGCGTCTGCCCTTCTTGAAAGTCTCTCAGCATCTTTGGCTCTCCAGTTTGAGGTCTGCTGAAGCACAGCTTCATAACATTGCCAGGTAACCTTTCTTGCTTTGTGTAATTAGCAGCAATCATTGTAAGCTATCTGATAAGTGAGAGTCTGCATGGAGAAGACAGCCATCCTACCTGCTTGCTGCCTTATTGCTGCCTCATCTCTCACTTCTGGCCTTGGTGTGCTTTTCTGGTGCTCTCCATTACTGTTTAACACTGGTAGCGGTTCACTGGATTCAGGAGTTACTTCTTGGTTTACACTTGCATAATCTGTGATAGTTTGCAAAGCTGCGGAGTGTGAAGCTACATTGGCACACTGGAAATCTCTACTGTGGAAAAGGTACTGGGCTAGTGAGATTTTACAGTACATGATACATTTTTTGGGTATAAGCTGGGGCCAGAAGTAGGCAACATTCACAGCGTGGTGGGTGAAGAAGAATGAAAGCCCGTGAGAAAAATGCTATTAGGATCTACTTGGGATAGTTGAGGGAAAAGATGTTAGATCTCCCTGGATGGGTTGTAACATCAAGGTAAGTTGGTTCCTATGCATTTTAAAAAACATTCTTCCAGGAGTAATTTTCAAAATATGGATAATCTGTTCAGAATTGGTATAATTCAAAGTACCAAGACCATGGTACTCATGATCATGCTGTGGCGGACCTTTAAGTGCATCACCTACAGCTCATCTACAGTGAAGAATGGCACCCTGTTATGGGAACTTTACAGCACATGCTGCTACAGAACAATGAAACACAGTTAATGATTATATGAGTAATTCTGCTCAGCCCGTTTTACAGATACAACTTTTACAGATACAACTCGTCATGTTGACAGCGGCAGTATCTAGTGTTTATAGAGAAGAGTTGGCGGGGCATAGAAAGTCTTGCACGACTACTTGGCTTGTTTCCTATTCTAGACCACTGAATAACTCACACAGAAAGTGGTGTGTGGGAGTCCTCTTTGGTGTCCAGGCAGGTAGAACAAACACAGAGATAAAACGGTAAACTAAAGCAACACGTTACAAGTCTGATGTGTGGCTATGGATGAAACCGGAGCAACTCTGAGGGGAAGGAAATCCTGCAACTACAATCTCAGCCACAGTTGCTCATGCATCCTGCCACCTCCTGTTCTGTCCTGTTTGGTGCCAACTTATTTTCAACACGTGCTTGGCGTGTTGGCTCTTTACCTGCTTACCTATGTATTATTCCCTGTCAGAACCCTGTGCATGCTGAGGCCCTTGTATAAGCAGCTGTGCTGTGTTTACACACTGTGAACGCTTTGTAAAAATGTAATCGGGAAAGCAGAGGACCAAAGATTTGTCTTCCTTTCCCCTCTCCCCAGCCAGACCTCTTTGTTCTGCTTTCTAACCTTGTTTCTGAAGCCCAAACTCTGCACCCTTTCAGGCTTGGATGCAGCAATCCAGGCTTTTGAATCCAGGGTACCTTTTTCACATGCATAGCACCCTCTGTTTAACACCATAAGCTGCATAAAATAAGGAATGTTATTTTAGGCCACAATACAATTTTAGCAGTTTGAAAGATCAGGCAGTGTTTTGCACACATGTGAAAATGTCTGACATCTCTTTTACCCAGAACCTTTAAATAAGATTTCAGGAAAAGTAGAGTTGCAAGCATTGCATGTATTAGTTTGCAATAACATTGTGCTAAATGCTAGTGGAAAAGCAGAATTTAAAAAGTTATCACCAGCAGTGATAATTATACATTTCCTTGTATTGTCTGTGAGTAAAACAGATTGGCAAAAGGCAATGATTTCTCTCTCCAGTGCTCATCAGTTTTATACAACTTCCCAGTGATTTGGAAGCCAAAGGACAGGAGAAGGAAACTGAACCATGGATGAGATAAGTCTAGGTCAGCTCTTTCTCTGAAAGAGAGGTTATTTGTTCCCAGGTTCTTCTTCTGCAGAAAAGTGTGATCATTTCCATATTGGAGCCTCAGCAGAGAAGGGAACATTTTCTGTGGTTAAACTGTTTTCCCCTTAATATTTCTCTATTATAGAATTTGTTTAATTTGGTAATCATTCACTAAAATAAATAATGTTTTAATTAGCTTCAATCCCCAGAGTCACATAAATTAGTATTTCGCTTTCCTAGCTTATAGCCCAGTTAAAATACAGTTTTAAGACCTTGTGCATCCTGTTACGTTATGCGATCCAGTATCAGAGAGGACTATTAAGTTACTGTGCTAAGATGTATCTCAGGGGAATCAGAGAAAAGAAATTCTCAGTCTTTGGGCAAGAGCAGCTCAGAGATGTTGCACTCGGTAGTACCTCCAAGTGTAAGAGATGGTAGAAACTTTTCTAGTGGTTACAGTTTTGAAATAAACCTTGAATATATGAAAGTGTGTGCTGTGAAGCACTATTTATGTAGAGGGAGAAATAACTTTGGGAGCTGTGAAGAGCCTCGTAGGTTTTCATAAGTCATTAAGAGGCATGCCTGATCATGGCAAATCCCACTGTGGTCAGTATTTCATTCATAACGGAGAAATGTGTGAAAGGAGAAAGAAACCACTGATTACTGCAGTTGAGTGAAAAATGAATATTCTGGTTTAGCTTTACAAGTAGCTTCCATATAAAGCTTAAAAAACCATCCTTCCCCTCAGTTAAGGCTTTAAGGATTTTAGCAGACCTTATGAGCACTGTGGGGAAACTGAGCCTGAAGAACTTAATGACTGTTGTCATCTCCTCACGCCTGGGAGCCAGGATCAAGAAGTGCTACTGAAGTGCTCAGTGTCAGCATCTGCAGCGTACGGTGCGCATGCACCCTTGTTTCAGTAACTCCCGTGGGTGCAGCTTGGAATAATACCACGAAAGTGTTTTTTCTCTTCTGTTTAACCCATGCTTTAAAGCTACAGGAGACACTAGATCTGCATCTCTGCTGCCTTGCACTTTTGAGTGTAGATGCTTTCACTGATGCAAAACAGTTGAAATGTTATCACATTTGAACCAGTTGCATTCTACAGTCACTTTAGCAGGGGTATGCCACTGGAGTACCACATCTTCTTTTGCTGAACAGATGATGAGATTTTAACCCCAAGAGTAGTGTCCGGATTCATATTTCATTTAGATAGTTAAGTAAGATACTTCAAACCAAATGATTCCAGTGTTTTTTGTCTTACAGATACTAGCATCTTCTTAATATATAATGAAGATCACAAGCGCTGTGTACTGACCAAAAGTTCTAATTCAGTGACTACTGCTCCTTGCGCTCAAGAAAATGAGTCACAAAAATTCAGGTGGGTCTCAGATCACCAGCTTATGAGCATAGCATTCAAATTGTGCTTGGGAGTGCCTTCGAAGAAAGACTGGGTTCCGATCACTCTGTATCCTTGTGACAAGGCTAGTGAACTTCAGCGATGGGAATGCAGAAATGAGACTCTCTTTGCAATCCAAGGGGAAGATTTGTTTTTCAACTATGGAAACAGACAGGAAAGGAATATTATGCTGTACAAGGGATCTGGTTTATGGAGTAGGTGGAAAGTCTACGGAACTACAGACGATCTGTGTTCTCGAGGCTATGAAGGTAAAGTTCTGTAAATTAATTTCTATATTTCAAACTAATTTCTGTGTGTATGTAATTAAAATAATTAGAAGTGTAGGAGAGTTTCCTTCATCTCATTAATGATCAGTGACTGTGACTTATGGTGAAATCAGCAATACTCAAGTCTGTGTTTTATGGTTTTTGAGGGGTTAATTTTGCTTTTTTGTCAAGTTGTCAATGTTCTGATAGATAATCAACCATACATGGTAGTGATTCATTTGGAGAGACGAAAGAGTCTATGGTTATTCAAAGCGTGTGTATAACTATTACACAACCATTAGTGATAGCTTTTACTATTTAAATGTGTACAGAAAGACGTATTGTGAGGTATAGTCTGTTGATTATGTTTTTCTTTGGATTTCTGTTGGGTTTTTTTTCCCTTGGAAAGCAAATATGAATTATGCAGTAAGGATTTAATTAACTCTTGATATCTTCAGCTCCAGCATATTGAAGATGCCTTCTCAAAGTTGGTGCTGAAGTGTTAGACAAAGAAGTAGGATAATTTAAATAGTTAAATTTGAAAAAGTTATGGATAATACATACATACATACATACATTTATGATATGTGTCTGGGAATACATTTGGCTTCCCATTTAGTATTTTTTGATAAACAGAAATGGGTATGGAGGGAGATAAGGATGCGTTTTGCATTTTCTAGGGTCTACACAAAGGCTGATTACAGTACTAGTCCTTGATCTAGAGCCAGAACAAAAGAACTGTAGCTAAGCAAATTATTTGAAAGGAGACAGAAGGGAAGATGGAGTGGTGGTTTGCCATTCCTTCCTCCTTTGTTTTTTAGCAACTCTGTGAGACAGTGACCTTGCTAGGTCATCTCTCTAGCAGTTCCTGTCAAGTATTGTTCCTCTGTATGTCCTCCCATCAATGAAAGTGCATTTGATGTGCACACACAGAAAACTGCTTTAGTTACTTTGATAAGTTTCGTCAACTCAGGTTTCTGATTAAACAAAAGTTGTCTTTAGATGCCAGTGGAAATGTTATTTGGGCATAGTATATTGGAGTCACTGGAGGAATGTATCTTTCAAGTGTATATATACGTGCTCTTCCCTATCTAAAATGGTCAGCAATTGAGTGGGTTATTGACAGAAGAATCAGCGGTTGTTTGTGCTTAAAGAGAAAATTTTTTACCTGTGTGGATTTTATACTTTTTGATTATTATGCATGTAAAATCTAGCATGGGAATATACTTGTCTTGGCTCAATCAGTTCTGGTCAGTGATCTCCTTAAGCAATAAAAATTTGTCTCACTGTGGACATGGGTATCAGCTTAGACCTAGAGAGTAAAATTTTCAATGTCCCATTTCTAGCACGGTTTGTATGCTAAGCTAGCAAGCTCTGCTTGCTATAATGTGATCGTAAAGCTGAACTGATACATATCCCATGCTTATTACTGCTTGTACATTTTTAAATTGTTGTGTCTCCTTAGATACCTACACAGTGAAAGGAAATGCCAACGGAGCACCTTGTGTATTCCCTTTTAAGTTCGATGATAAATGGTATGCTGACTGCACAGATGCTGGCAGATCAGATGGCTGGTTCTGGTGTGGAACCACTTCAAACTTTGATGTTGACAAGCTATATGGATTTTGCCCATCAAAATGTAAGTTTTGAACGTTCAAGATTCTGCTGCCTGTAAATATTGGTGTCCCTATCATGTGCTTTACTGTACAAAATACAGTTTGAAATGTCTCCATTGCAACCTGCTATCCTTTTAGGAACTACTTAAATATGCAAATATTGGGCTCAGCATAAAAAAAAATGACCAGCTACATCCAGGTGAAAGATTGTTAATCACATGCTAGAATCTGTAATTACACCATTTACTTAAATAGAATGTTAATTAGATGTAAAGATATTACATTAGTATATGCAAAAGGCTATATAGAAGTTTGTGCAGCAGAATTGGAAACTGGAATATAGCTTAATCAAAAACTAAGACTACTTTGCGGAACGAGTTGCCTTTTCAGAAGCATGACCAGCAGGCCGAACGAGGAGATTCTCCCTCTCTACTCTGCTCTTGTGAGACCCCACTGGAGTACTGAGTCCAGCTCTGGGGTCTGCAGCACATGAAAGACATGGAGCTGCTGGAGCGAGTCCAGAGGAGGGCCACGAAGATGATCAGAGGGCTGGAGCACCTCTGCTACAAGGACAGGCTGAGGGAGTTGGGGTTGTTCAGCCTGGAGAAGGGAAGGCTCCAGGGAGACCTTGTAGCAACCTTATAGAACCTAAAGGGACCTACATGAAAGACGGAGAGGGACTGTTTCCCAGGGAGTGTAGTGACAGGACAAGGGGTAATGGCTTTAAGCTGAAGGAGGGTAGATTTAGATTTAGATTAGGAAGAAATTCTTTACTGTGAGGGTGGTGAGGCACTGGAACAGGTTGCCCAGAGAAGCTGTGGCTGCCCCATCCCTGAAAGTGTTCAAGGCCAAGTTGGATGGGGCTTTGGGCAACCTGGCCTAGTGAAGTGTGTCCCTGCCCATGGCAGGGTGGTTGGAACTAGATGATCTTTGAGGTTCCTTCCAACCCAAACCATTCTGTGATTCTATGAAACACGAAGGAGCTTACATAAACTTTTTACTAAATCGCAGTATTTCCCAAATCTGTGTGCTATGTTGTAGTTCTGTGTCTAAAATCAGTGAGAAGTCTTTGTATTCTAAATTCCCTGGTTTGAGTAAAGTTAGAATGTCAACTGTACTATTATGAATATATAGAACTTTATTTAGAAATACTGATATTACTTCAAGTAAATTGGAGAAATGTCCCTGTGTGTATGTGAATTCTTTTAAATTTGAAGAAAGTTTCTGCGAACTTCTGTAAAATACGTACCAAGCATTTTGTCTGCAAACTGCTGCTGCTTCTGTCAAGCTAAAAGATGTAACACTTCTCCGTCCCTTCTTTATTATTGTGTTTTACTGTAAAACTCCAGCTGACCATAGTCAGAGCTGAGGAGAAAAACATCTTTCCTTTCATGTGAAGAAAACAGTGTGACTTGATCTTAACTGGTTTGATGATGAAGTATTACCGTCCTCGCCTGATTTCCATGAATGTTGCATTCTTTATTTCAGACAAACCAAAATTGCATGTCTTTCTTTTTTATGCCAACATGATTTTCAAGATATTAAAAACATGTTGGGAATATCAATCCCATTAATAGAGCACATGCAAGATCAACTTATCAATTCTACCTGTTTAGCAGTCTTTGAGTATAGCAAATAGGAGGCATCATTAAATTTTTGTTTAATTCTTTGGCATAATTCAAGGAAATCCATTCAGATGGCTGTGATTGTTTTTGGAAAAAGCTGCTTTATGCTGATTGCCTGCATGTTTCCTTCCTGATTCTTCAGTACTGGCTATAAAATATTCAAGTTTGGGTCATATATTTTAATGAGAGACAGGCTGTGGTAGCAGAAGTTTTAGTCAGCCCTGTGGAAGAGGAAAGCACTACATGAGAGAATGATAAGGTAATAAACTCCCAACAGCACCTTTCAACATAGAACGTGTAAGTCTTTGTATGTTAAAGTTTATTTAATAAGATAAAAGTGTTTGCTCTTTCTTAAACTGTCTGGGGGAGCAAAGCTACTGATATGAATATATGTGATGCAAACTATTACAACTGTTCCTGCTGGGGCCTGGATGGACATACTGTGAAATAATCATTATTGAACCTGTCATGGTTTTTTTTTTTTCATTGTGAGCAAAACCACTCAAATATCCTCCATAATGAAGAGGGCATAAGACTGTACTGGTAACAGTTATTATACTCCATAGAGGTGTAGAAATTTGACAAGTGAAGGTAACGTAATTGTGAGTATGACTCTTTATTTGGTGCTTTAAAAAGAGACACTGATAAAGTGACAACAGAAACTTAAATCCCACAGGAAGAAACTGAGAAGTGTTGCTACATCAGACAATTTTTAGTAGCCTATGAAATACTGGTTCTTTACAGGTTATGCTCTGTCTTTTTGAGCTGTATGATGCTGTGCAATACAAATGGCGGTGTTGGGAAAGAAAACAGGTTGCACAGTGTAAGGACATCAGGAGAGTGAGTCATGAGGTATGAACATAGCTCTATTGAAGTGGGCGTGAGTCCATTGAGGTGCTTTTCTTGACAGATGAAAGAGAGAGAATTTTTGTGATGAATTTAGAAAGCCTTACAAGTGATGCATAAAACTCACAGCTGACTAGGAAGGAAACAAAAATTGCAGAGAATGAGGAAATATTTAAATAGTCTTAGCCTGGTATTTTAATTATTGGGCAAATCTGCATCCTTGTATTCATTCACAAATGCTGAATTTACTTTTTATGATGCATTTTTTCCTCATGCTGCTTTTTCAAGATGTTTGAAGGGTTTTTCCTTGTGGTTTTCTGTCTGGTTGAAAATGCCTGATGAATTGGTCAGCTAAGTTGCATGGGATGATTTGTGTTGTTTCTTCTGATCTATCTGGATCTCGTAAACTGTCTTTGGACCTCACAAATTTATCTAGGAAAAAGAAAGAGAAGCACTTTATGAAAAGTATTTAAGTGAAGATAAGCATGTGAAGCAAGTTTAGTATAATTCAGGCTTTTTTACTATTGACAGCATTGTGTCTTTATATATAAAGAGGAGGCTCAGGGGAGACCTTATTGCCCTCTACAACTACCTGAATGGAAGTTGTGGTGAGCTGGGCGTCAGCCTCTTCTCGCAGATAACTAGTGACAGGACAAGGGGGAACAGCTGCAAGTTGCGCCAGGGGAGGTTCAGGTTGGGGATTAGGAGAAATTTCTTCTTGGAAAGGGTGGTCGGGCATTGGAACAGGTTGCCCAGGGAGGTGGTGGAGCCACCATCCCTGTGTGTGTTTAAAGAAAGGTTGGATGTGGTACTTAGGGACATGGTTTAGTGGGTAATAGGTGGTGAGGGGACAGTTGGACTAGATGATCCTTGAGGTGTCTTCCGACCTTAATGATTCTATGATTGTACACTATATTTTAAATTCACATGATTTATGGCCTCAGATTGCTCCAGGGGAGGTTTAGGTTGGATATTAGGAAATATTTCTTCACTGAAAGGGTGGTCAGACATTGGAACAGGCTCCCCAGCGAGGTGGTGGAGTCACCGCCTCTGGAGGTGTTCAAAAAGCCTGTAGACGTGGCACTTCAGGACATGGTTTAGTAGACATGATGGTGTTGGGCTGACGGTTAGACTTGATGATCCTAGAGGTCTTTTCCAACCTTAAAGATTCTGATTCTATATTAAACTGTAATATCTTGATTTTGAGATTCCATCCCTACTGTATGCTCAGCGATGCCAATATTTTATAGACTAACAAGATTTATATTCAGTTTTTGTTTGCCATGATTCTGTTCATGAAGTTTTCAAGGATATTGGACTGAGACTCCAGCTGGCTTTAGATGGATAACTAAACAAACAAGAAAGCTTTATTGTTACTGCTAGGCAAAGACTAGATTGCAGCTTGCAATTTTGAAATCAAAATCTCAAGATTCTTCCATTTCCTAATTCAGGAGAAATACCGTATTTTGATATGATAATCATGTTGACTTTTTTTTAAATTATAAATGCCATGATTGTCTGCATTGGTCAGGACTTTATGACTTTCCTGTAAGTTTGAACTTGTCTGTCAAGGGCTATACCTGAAATTCAATGTATTTTTGGTCTGCTTTGCTTTGTTTTAAAGATTGAGAACTTTCAAAGACATGAGTGAAATCTTCTGACTTACTATATCATGCTTCTGGGATTTTGATAGTAATTGTAGTGGAAATAGCTAGTTCTCACTAATTTCAGTGTACACAAAAATGGATGCTGAATTCATCTGTGTAGGGATAAAGTTCAGCTTTTTATTCTTTTTCAAGTGATATACTAAGGACAGGTGCGGTCTAACATTAATTTAGTTTAGATGCTAAAATACATCATTCCAGAAAAGTGATTCATCTGCTGGTTTCTCTGGGGATACTAAGCTTTAAACAAAAAAGCTTTTCCAAAATCCTGCTCTGTGAAGGTATTCGACCTCATAGAACTCAAATATCTTAAAACCAAATTTTCCAAGGTTCAGAAATTAACTTTATTTTTATGAAAGGCCAAAGTTCTACGGGAGAACACCATATACAAGTCAGCTATAAATTATGAGACTGAGGGAGTGAGGTGGAAGTTTGGATGAATGCCTGAACTTTTTTACCTCTTTCTCTGTAATAATTGTCCAAGACTTAGGAAACCTTTTTCTTTACTGAATTATAGATTTTACTAATTTTGCAATCTCCATTTTATCCCAGGTTTGTACACAGTTGATGTTTTTGTAGAACATACTGTAGCAAAGAAATTTTGCCTTCAGATAGTCATAAAATATTGTGGACAGAAGTTGGTTTATAGGTAATGGTAATGGGATGAAAGTTGCTATTTTTTATAAAGATAATTTGTAAAGAAGCACTTCATATTATCTATAGACTATCAGATTTAATACAGGAAAAAGTGGAACTGGTTACTGACCTGCTGACATTTAACATGTATCATCCTTTGTCTTGAGTTTTGTTTATTGTACTGTTTTCCTCTTATTTGCACACTTAAGTTTTCTGAGCTCTCTGAATTCGGAAAAGGAAAAGACCTCTTTCTCTCAAATTTTTCACAGCTTGCAACTTGAGAAACTCTGATACAGGGTGCAGGAATTTCAGTTGTTTTCCCGTTGTCAGCAGAGATACAGTGACCTCTGCTATATTCTGCTTTCATCATGCAACTTTAATCTCTTTATGTGATATTTAGCTCAGTGTTGGGGCCTCCTGTAGATTGAATTTTTGGCAGAGCAAGATCTGTTCCTCATTGCGGGGATTCAGTTGAGATGAACCAGGAGAGGCTGCAGCAGTGTAAGGGGTGTGGTACCTTCTGGGGCAGCTTCTAATGTTGGGCTCTGCTGGATGATGTTTTCACTGGCTCGGGATTGCCTAAATGTGCCAAGTTCAGGTGTGCAAGGAGATCAGTGTCAGGTGGTAGAGAAGAAAGCATGATGGTCTGTCAGATACATGCATAAGATAAATCAGGATTTGCAGGAAAGTCTGAGATGAATGCTGGTAATGTAAGTTTTGCATTCAGTGCTTGGATCTGATTACCTCTATCACAGTAAGAAAATCCATAGCCACTTTATATAGTGCCCAGAATTAGTAAAAAAAAATGAGGTTTCTTATCTCAAAAAATGCTTGGCTTGATCTACACCTTAGCTAGCGTGATTCTGGACATTTTTAGTCTTTTTCTCTGCAGTGACAGATGAACTCTTTCAGTGTGACTTTAGCCACTCATCTTCTATCTTGAACACCAGTTTTGTTACACCAGGGAAAATGGTGACCTTGTTTGTTTACCTCTGCACTGTCGAACACGGTTGTTATGGTTTAGCTCTGCCCTGGATTTACTAACACATTAGAGAGCCTCAGGGCTCCTTTCAAACCAGTTGTCTATAGCAGTGTTTAAGTTTTGTGTATTTTTGCTATGCAATTTATTCTATATTTTATCTGGCTCCATATTCATGATCAGTTACAGCATTTCTTTTTCTCCCTGCAGTTGGTAGTATGGATTTGTTGTGGAATACGGATCCTTTAACAAATGTCCAGTACCAGATAAACTCTGAGGCAGCTCTGAAATGGCATCAGGCAAGAAAGAGCTGTCAGCAACAGAAGGCAGAGTTATTAAGCATCACAGAGTTGCATGAACAAACATACCTGACAGGTAGTATGCTATCCATCAGTGGTTGTGGCTTTTTTTTTTTTTTTTAAGTGCATTATTGTAACAGTGAACCTTAGATAGCATGTTCCATCTTGAAAACTGGTATTTGTTCAGTTCTGGCAATTAGTAGATTTAATTTGTTATCTTGAATGATTCAGCTGGAAAAATTAGTCATATAATAATTATTTTGTCCTGATTAAATATTGCCAGAAACTTACAGTAGCATAAAAAATACAGCAGATGTCACCTGCAAACTTGCTGAAGGTGCACTCAATTCCTCTGTCTTTGTCACTGATGAAGATAATTTTTAGTATCGGTCCCTATAGAGACCCTAGAGGGACACCACTTGTTATTGGTTTAATTTGGATGTTGAGTCATTGACTGTAAGTCTTTGGATGCAGACATCCAGCCAATTCCTTACCCATCGAAACCGTATTTGGATTTGATGTTCATCCATCAAATCCATATTTCTCCAATTTAGAGGAATGATAAATGTATTTTTAATGCTATGAACAGTCTGTTCTCTCTAAACTTTTGTTTTCAATTTAAGTATTTGGTCAAAACATGGATCTTTTTTTTACTGAGTGTGATGAAATTATTATTGAAATCAAAGCTCAAGGGAGCAATTTGGCACTAACGTGTAGGGGTGAGTTATTAGTAGGTGTGTTTTAATTGCAAATGAGTAGATATGACTGGCAAATGTATGTGCAAATCAGGTGTTCATTCTACAGCTCCCCTGGCAGTACCAGGATTTCCTGTCATACTCAGTTTTTGATTGTCTTAACCACAACATGTTTGTAGAAAAGTAGTTCTGGAATGCATTAACATGTTGATGCCAAATCATGCTTTGGTGTGCCATTCCAGTCCTTTCCAGTGCTTAACTACCCTTCCTTTTAACCTTGCCATGCTTCAAGTGCTGCCTGTAATTATGATGTCAAAACAACTAAAATGTAAAGAGCAAAATTACATACTGGCATGACGCCATTGGGAGAAGCAGAAATAAATAATATATATTGCACAATGATTTTCTGTGAGCTATGCAGAAATATATTTAAGTAAAAAAACCCAGCAGTCATCCAACTGGGCTTCCAAGTCTTACACGAAAGGCAGAAATGGACAGTCGATTAATAATGACTATAAACAACGCTAGAGAATTCAGCAGGACCATACATAATTATGATAATTTCTAGGTGCTTTTCAGAACTAGAGCAGTAAGTTGGAACTAGTTTTGGAAGCCTGACTTATCATTGGCTAAAGAGGTGAAATCGGATGAATCTGAAAAATGTACAAGATGTGCTTTTAAAAAGATGATGTTTGGAATGATTGCATTTTGACGTAGGTTTATAAAATGCAAACAGTTTTTGTACTTCACAATATTTTGTAAATTTGAAATTCACACATGTTCGTTGTATTGGAAGGGAAAATACGTGACAGGAAACTATTCACGTTTCATTTTAGAAAAATGATTTCTGGTTTTGTGACTTTTTGTGCAACTTTATGAATTTAATATTTTATAATTACGAAAAACTATTATTCGTTTCATATTTATGATCATTGGTTTACATGAGCATGCAGAAGTGTAATTTTGTTTTCTATTGTAATAAAGTTGTCCACACCTAAAAATGTGAACTCTTAAAAGTAAGATGCCAGATTTTGCAGGTTTAGCATAGCCACCTTAACTAAAAGATTGAAAGTTGTTAAACTTGCACTGGGAAAAAGGAGAAGCAGACAGTTTAGCAGGAATTTGGCTCTCAAGTTTTGAGAATGTGTTTGCTCTTGCTGTGCACTTTCAGTATCTCTCTTTGCCTCTGTTACCTAGGTTTGACTGGCACATTGAGTTCTGCTCTCTGGTTTGGGCTTAACAGTTTGAATTTCAACAGCGGATGGCAATGGGTTGGTGGTGCTCCTTTTCGATACTTAAATTGGGTTCCAGGTAAGGTTAAATATCTTGATGCTCTGTTTAAAAGGAAAAAATTCGGTCATCATGTAACATATTTCTTTTCTAGTACTCTATTCTCCTGCAATTATTGAGCTTGTTTTGATGCTGAAAGATTCTGACTGTGACTATAAACACTGTGAATAGTGGCCTTTATGCTAGGGATGCAAACTGGGCTTAATTTATTATTCACAATGGAAATGGTAGCCTCAAAATCCAGAGGAAAGCTTTAAAAGTAATCTATTTACACTTCATTTGTATATCTTCTTAATTTACTTTATTTCGATATGAATATAGAATAAATCTGATGCTGTAGGTGTCTTCATTTGTGAGATTAGACTGGTCAGTGTATGTTAGTTTTTTTTAAAAAATCCTTTCCTTTCCAATTTGTTTTGGTTATTTGCTTGAAGATTGGATTTTCATTTTCATTTAGGATTAGCCTACCCATGGCAGCAACACATATCAAACTAAACATGTTAAGCTGGTCTACTTTGAAGCAAACCCAGCTACTTCACATCTGTAGTTGCAATGTTGAGTTCTGGTGCCTAGTCTTCTATGCCACCTGTATACATGATGCGGAAGAGGTGCTTTTCTGATTTACTCTTCTGAATGCCTATGTTAAGGTGTCCTTTTGCAGGGCCCTTGCTCCCTTGCACTGGCTATTCAGGAAGCCCTTGGAGACTAATTTAAATTAGATGTTTGAAGTTGTGCAGAGTAAATATAATTCATTGAGCATGTCATATGTCACTATACCTACAAGTAACTGTAAATGCATGCTCCATTGTATTATTCAGTGGCTTCCTTGTGTAGATAAGGCCAAAAGCATGTTTTATGTGGGCAAATTTCTTGAGTAGGTAAGCTTTGGAGAGTGAATTGAACTACTTTATAAAGAGCTCTCCTATGGAGTGAGCATACAAGGCAAACAGATGGGCTGAACTGCAAGTTGCTGTGAAGATATTTATAGGTCTGTCATCCAAGCACACTGATGAGGATCTGCATGTAATGAAGAGAGAGGGAGAACTGGTTGTGAGGTGGAGCCAAAGTGGCAAGGGGAGCTGTTCATGGTTGTTAAAACTGCAGACAGCTCCGCATCAAGAATTCGATGGATTTTGGTTTAACCAAAATGGGCTCCATTTGTCATTATCTCCTTATGTTCTATAATTTCATTCAACGATAATACTCTTAAGTCCATATATCCTACTTTACATTTGTGCTATCTCCTTCATAGCTTTACTTAGGTCAGCCTACCTCTATCTCATCCCCATTACCCTGAATGCTCAAGAGCTGGTTGTTCTTCTACTAGTATATTTTAAAAGGTTTTGTGGAAGCTTCATATTCTTCCATCTCACTAGCCCTAAATAAATAACAGAAGAACATGGGAACTAAATTATCAATACTTAAACTAAAACTGTGCTATAAAATAGGCATTTGGGAGAGCTATACTGCCAATAGCTGAACTATTTTTGTGCGTTAAACCAATTTAAATATGTGGTTTTGAAGTAAGATCTTTTTCTCCCATGGGAATAAGATATAATGTGACTGCAAACATAAGACTAACTGTAATCAAGGTAATGAAATCATAATGATATAGGAAAATTCTCGGTGAACCATCTTGCACACTAAAAGATTTTGTTTTGCTGTCTTTATTGCTGAGCAGTACTGACATTTGCTTCTTGTGTAGTACAGTGGCATATGTTCAGAAATTAATTCCATGTTAAGGTTAATCATATTAGACCTGATCTTGAAAAGTTAATCCATTTTATTGCAGAAATTTGTTCTGTTCTACAGGTTCTATTTTTCTTCTAGATGTTTCTCCTAGTTCTAAACGCTAATCTTCAAGTGAAAATATCCAAATATCCTCCTATTGTTGTGTTGTTTAGACAAGTGGACAAGAAGTTCACATTGGCAAAATAATTACTTCTAATTTTTCTGTCTTTACTGTTATACTAAGTACAGGATTTGACTTAGGATACTGAAGAGGTTCTTTTCACCTAAAGATCGTACTCTGAGTTTTAGATATTCTTTGTTTAGAAAGGGAAAAAACCCAAACAAAATAAATAGCTGCACTGTAATACCTTCCATCATGACTTTGAACCTGTGAAGAGGCTGTTAAATTGTGAACTGGATAAATATCTCAGCTTGTGGCTGTTGTGAAAAATTATGTCTTAAGGGAACAAAGTGCCCCATTCCATCTATAGGACTGTGGAGAATCACAATTCACGTTAGTGTTACCTCATAATTAAAGCATGGAACAGATTAGAATGTGCGAGTAATTGTGAGGGTAACCATGATGTGCTTATACTTTGTTGTTTTTCTTTTTTTTTTTTTTTTTTTTAAGGACATCCTTCTCCAGAACCTGGAAAAATCTGTGCAGCATTAAATCCTGGCAAAGGTGCTAAGTGGGAGAATCGGGAATGCGATCAGAAACTTGGCTATATTTGTAAACGAGGAAATGCTACTTTAGAATCTTTCATTATTCCTACAGGTAGGTTTGGTAATAAACCCTCAACAAATTATTAATAACGAGTGGCTTTTTGTAATTCTAATAGGTGTTTGTTACTGCACATAGGAAAATCAAGCAAAGTTCTCTGCAGACTGTGGCTTGACCAAGCTACCCTGTAAAAGTGAACAGCGTGTACTTCCTTTTTGTTCTGGCCTCCCTACTTCCTGTACGATAATCTTTCTTTAGTAGTTTTGAGTTCTAAATTGCAGAAATGGTGGAGTTCTCTTTTCCAAAAACAAGCAGACTTGTCAGATTTTGTTCATAAAATAAAAAGAG
The DNA here is from genome assembly GCA_013399095.1 of Psophia crepitans. Classification (NCBI taxonomy): domain Eukaryota; kingdom Metazoa; phylum Chordata; class Aves; order Gruiformes; family Psophiidae; genus Psophia; species Psophia crepitans. The sequence goes on from VWZZ01003270.1 coordinate 601,333, forward strand.
AAATAATTTAATGTTTTAAAAAATGGTGTAATTATCAAAAGCCCCATGTACTCAGTGAAACTAATCTATTTCTTCTTGCTGTTATTTATACTACTTATGAAGGAGTAAGTATGCTGGTGCAAGTTGGTAGTGGACTAGAGGAAAATTATAAAATTCTTTTGAGAGACTTAAGTATTTTAATGTAATTATTATGTATATATATAAATTATTATATACATATAAAAATATTTTTATATAAAGCTATTTAAATTCTTTATGAAATTATGTAAATTGTGCATATACAGACACTTTTTCAGAAGAAATGTAATTCTAACACTGATCTAATGTACATAGGAAAGACAAAACCAGGATAAGTTTCCACAGCTTTATTTAAACCTCTTTCCTTATTATCTCTGTTATGAAAACCTTGCAACTTATTCCTTTGTTTCGTCACTCCTTTCTGTTCAAGTTTCTTTTTCTTTCCAGGACATAATGTCTCCGCTGACATTCTTTTGCATAGGTTTTAGAGCAGAAAGCTAAACCATTACTGGATTTCCAGTCCATTTATTAATATGAATTATTGGCAAACCAGATGTTTTGGAAACTCAGTGTTTGACATTTGGCTTAAAAAATGTGGTTTTACCAATATATAATCAATCCAGTCAAAAACGCTTAGGACAGAGACTTCTGCCTAATTTGTTTTGCTTTATTGTTAAGAGAAAAAAACCACAAGAATGAGCTACTGTCTTGTTAATTAAATATTGAAATTCAATATTTAAAACTTTAATTAATTAAATTAGTACTTCAGTATTGAAATCAAGCATATTTATTGCCTTAGCTAAGAAGGAACTTCGGTGCATTTTTTAATTATTTCCCACTGTAAGATGTAAAGTTTTACTAGTATTTGTATACAGTTGATAACCCAATAGTTTAATTTATATAGGTTGTCTTAGATCGTTCAGTTGGCTAATGCTCATCTTTTCACGTTTCATACATCAGTTCTTAAACACTGATGACAATAAGTATACTATCAATTCAGTACTGGCTACTATCTTATTTAGATTTAAATTCAGTTTTGGGGACCATTTCTTTCTTATGTATTAGGCTTTTGATTCTCCCCTCACACCCACACCCCCCCCCCCCNTGGTGGAAGAACAGAAATGAAATGAAAGTTTTCAATTGTACAGAAAATGCTAAGTAAACATGGTAACGGATTAACCAGAGATTGGCAGTGATTCACTTCATAAAATATTTTCCGACATGTCCCATGGGAGGAAGTCATAAAAGGAATAAGCATGCGATCATGCAAGGTGTTAAGTGCCCTCAGCTTCTAATGATGTAAAGGAAAACTCATGGCAGATGATGTTTTCCTGACCTGGGCTCCTGAGTCAAGAAATACATTAAATGCGAATTCATACATGTACTTAGTTGTGCTATTGACATTAAACACAGAGGCAATCCTTCCCAATTTTAACCCTAGAAGCTATAACTGAATCTAGCAAAGGAGTATGTGAGGATGGTGGGACAGAATAACACTTTACAACAGCAGAATATAATCATGCCTGTGTCCAGAACAAGATAGAGAAAAATCTTTACAGAATATTTATTTTTGCTGCAGATGAAAATTTTCATGAAGCCAACAGCTGTCGGGTTTTCTGTAGCAGAAGAGTGTTCTCCAGCAGAGGGCCACATCATTGTATACAACTAAGTGATGTAGAATCTTAGGGCTTCAAGGCATTTGCCCTGTAATACAACAAAGTAGATTAATAGGAACCTGTTAATTTCAACTTGCTTATTTTTTAACTTAATTTTCTAAGGAAGGACTGTCTGTCTACTTCCACCAAGTGACTGCCAAAATAGATTTTATGCCTGTCCAACAAGGTGGATCTTAAAGTTTTGTTTCCAAATGTTTCATAAAACATTCGATTAGAGGAAATAAATGCTCTTAGTGTCACTATTGTGACTGCTGTGTGAGCTCTCTCTTATCAGTCCATAAAGGATGGGTGAGAGAGGGAAATCTGAATGCCTGAATCATGAGACAAACTTCAGCTAGCGCTTTCACCCTTTCGGATATCCAAGGCAATCCCTGTGAGATCTTCAGACTTCAGAAGCCAAGCTTATCGTTTACAAAAGTATTTGCTCTCTCTTTGAGGAATAACCATTCTATGCTTACAAACTTAATTTCTGTACCTTGATCTATTCCACAGTCACTCCACCAGCTTGAGAATTTTTTACAGGTTAATGTGATTTCCTTTGTTACATCGTATTTGTTGTAATTTGCATTGCTTCTTTTGCTTTAGTCGAGTGAAATTCAGGGAGTAGTACTTGTTTCCTTTAGGATGAAAAAATAGATTGTATGGCTTTGTGTTGTCACGTATTCTTTTTTCTAAGGAAAATAGGGAAGCACAGAGTTCATTTTTGCTGAGTACTGAAAATGAAGAACTGAAGACTTTCTTTTACTGAGAAATCGTCAGCTATGTCATTCAATAAGACTTGCACCAAACAAAATAGACTGTCAACTGCTTTTCTTGTTTTGTGGCCTGCAACAAATTCCCTGGTGTTACTGGATTTACAAGCAAAAGATTCTCCCACTCTGACATAGCTGCTTTAATGTTTGCAGTAATAGTCTCATAGTCTCCTTCGGTCTGAAAAAGAGACTCTCACAGACTAACCAGGGAATAAATACCTTTGCCACTGTCTTTGTAGCCATGTCTGAACTGCTGATGCCTGTTCCACTCAGTGCTTGCAGTTTGCAAAAGAGTGCACTAAGTGTATTGGAGATGCATATATGCCTAGATCTTCTTTGAAAGGAAATCTCTGACTGTTACAGCAAAGCACTGTAAAATGCATGTGCTGCCTGACTGGCCATGACTTTGGACATCTTCTTCAATATTTCTATGGAATGTACCCCACTGTTATACATAGAGACATTGCTTCTCCTTCCCTGACATACAGAATTTCTGCAAACCTGCTATCCTTGTTCTACTCTGTATATTGACATTTGCTAAACCCATCTGCTGATTATAAATGAAGTGCTGCAAGAATGCTAATTTGTTTCTACAACAGCAGTATTCTGTTTATTATATGTTCGGGTGACACTCCTCCCAAAGCTGAATTGTTTGCTGAACAGTGATGTGGTTGTTGGCAGTACTCTGGTGCTGTTCTGTTGAACTTTTAAAAGCAAGTTTTAAGCATAAACCATTTCCTTTGACAGTATAATTTTCTCAATGAAGCTTTCAAAAAGGATTCCTAAAATTAGCATTATTTGGGTTCTCTCATGATCCTGTAAAACCAGTTATTTTTGCTTTGTTAGACTAGCAAATGGGGCTAAACCAAAAATGCCTAGGGTTTGGGGAAAAAAATACTCTCATAAATATGTTTTGTAAGCCCAGGTTCTTAACATATAGAGCATAGAGAAGAAAGAGAAATGCTGACATGAGTGTAGAAAAACTGATAAAGCACAGCTCTGCAAATCTTACCTTTTAGTATGTATGTATGCGTATAAAAGTCAAAACTGTGTTTTATGGTAATTTGTAATTTTACCTTTTCACAAGATACAAACACTTGTTTGCACCTTCAGTGTTCTTTAAAAATATCTGAAAGTTTCAACTTTTAATCATGCGTGCAGATTATTATCCCTGTAGGTATTTTTCAGCTCTTCTTCATGAGGAAAATGTATAATTAATTTGTTTGTTAAATCTTTCCTCATGTGATTTTCATTCTTTACTTAAGAATAGAATTCTGAAATTCTTCATGGTAATTTTTCTTTTCAGAGACTAATGTGCCTATTAGATGTCCTGATCAATGGATGTCATATGCTGGCCATTGCTACATAATTCACAGGGACCCCAAAATATGGAAAGATGCCTTAACATCTTGCAGGAAAGAGGATGGGGATCTGGCGAGCATCCATAATGTTGAAGAGTACAGCTTTGTTCTTTCCCAGCTTGGGTACCGTGAGTATTAATGAAAGGAAGAGCCTGTTTAAAAAAAATAAATTGTCCTGATCACAGGATGCAGGAGAATTTAATTTTAAATTTAAAGAAATCTATGGAAGAAAAAACCCAAACACAATAAGAACATGAAAACCAAACTGTACCGTCCCAGAAGAGCTGTGGTCAATGCTGTGAACTGCATCAGCCCCAAGCCCCTGTTCCTTCAGGTCTACTTCTACCTCTTTTTATACAGATTAAACCAATTTTCAACCTTTTCAGAAACTAGAAGAAGTTTTACTATTAGTTCGCAAAAGCAGGTGAGGGGAAGCAAAGTCTGTTGGTTCATGACAGTCTGGGAAGATCTGGGTCCTGTTACCAGCTCTGCCATGTCCTTATTTTTCAAGCCACACTGCTAGTGTTTCTTCTGAAAAATGAAGCTGTCTGTCCCAGTATGCGGATTCAGATGTGCCTCAAATTAAATATGGTACTTAGGTGCTCGGTTTCTAAGCACACATTCGAGTTACTGCAAGGCAAGTTAGGCTACAGACGCTGTGTATTCATTAGGGGAGATGCATCATCCTGGCGTTGAGATAATTTTGTGGCTGCTACTGCTTTACATGAACCTGATTTTGTACACAGGATCAGTTGCTCCTTTTTGATGGGAGGAGCATGTTTGTACCTAGGTATGCTTCTTCAGTAGTTACTGATCCTATGAGTGTTTTTAGTGCCAGGTAAGTGTGAGTTAGTTTATCCTTCACTGAAAGTGCGGTAAGCCGCTTTGAGCTGCAGTATAACAGCCGTCTTGGGGCGGCAGTAATAAAATAACTGATATGCTTTAGTTTTGTATCCTAGCCAACTCCATGTCAGCTTGTGCTTGTCCTCACATCTCTGAAAGAATGATTTGTTGTTCTTTCATGAACAACATGAAACTTTTTCAGAGAAGATTATTAGGAAAGGTGGAACCTCTTGATGAGACATTAGAACATTTGAAAGAAGTTAGACTCTGAAGGAAATTAGTTGTATTTTCACCTTACTCCTTGGAAGCAGATTATTTCATAGCCTAGTGTCTTCTCCAGAGACCTTTCTTGAACTGACTGTGCTGCACTGTTTTTGTAAAAGTGAATGTTTCTGAAAGGCAAATAGTCCTGAAGGAAACCAGGCTGCTCACATATGGCACAGTCACTGCAACAGACTATTTTGAAAGCATTCTTTTCAGAGGAGTAAAATTGGAACAACTAAAGAAGCCTTTTAAGGCAGTTTATGAGAGTATCAGATTACCCTTGTTCACCACTGTGATGAGAACACCATGTATCGCAGTGCCTAGAAAATCTTGTCTGCATCAGAACTCTGCTGCAGTCAGTGCTGTACAGAAAGAACAAAAGTCCAGCTTTGTGCCAAACAGTTCCCAGTCCCATGATAAAACAAAGGAAGAATGGGTACAATGTGGTGAGTATTGTCATAGTAGCTGAGCTTTTGTGAGCATCACCCACAAAGGAGAACTTTAGAGAGGAACATGAAGAAGAATAAAGAAGTGTGTTCTGGATGTTTGCGCAGAAGTCCGGCATGTGATGTGGCACAAATGTGGCCCGGTGCATGTCTGACAGAGTGGGAAACAGCTTATTTACAAGTGGCTGGGGAAAAGAAAAATCTTGGCATTTAGTCATTCAGCTTTAGAGATGATTGCAAAACTTTGTGACAGCATTTCTTCTTCAGAGGAGAAAATGTTATGTAGGAAGAGGCTCCACAGAACCAGGAATGGCTCTTGGCCCTTTCTGATTTGCATGGCTTATTTAGATGACTTTGATGTAATCATTTTGTTAAAGAATGCTGTTTATTGTTCATGTTGCTATGGTGTGAGCCCACCACAGTAGGAGCTCTGGCCACGGATGAGGTCTCTGCTGTGCTAGGTGCTCAATAAACACAGACAGAAAGATTTTAGCAGATAACTAAACAAAAAGGAAATTAGAGAGCATGGATGGCACTAGCTAAGGAGGAAATGAGAGCATGGTGTGGGCAGTGGAATTGGAAGAGGTTTCAATTTTGGTTGCAGTGGAGACTTTAAAGGAGGGTACTGAGATGTGATGTTGAGGGACTTCTGAACATGAAAAGCAGTCTGGAAGAAGAGCTCAGGGTGCCTGTTTGGAAATGGAGCCTGATGTCCTCTGAATCTGAGCCCTTCTTATTGGGGGAGAGATGGTAAGGACAGTATAGATGAGCTATGAGGGCTGATCATACTTAGGTATAATAAAGATGGGAGACACAAGGGAGGGAAAGAGAAAGGAGAGAGAGTTGACTCCATTAAAGTGGCAGGCTGGGAGGGTGATTTCTGCAGCAGCTTGGTTGGTCAAAATGGGAAGCCTCCATGTTCCTGTAACTGCAGGTGGCAGAAATTTCACAGGAGAGTTTTAAGTTGTGGGGGTATCTGGGAAAATCTCCATTTGAAATGTGTTAATCAGAAATTATTGCCTTGCGGGCGATGGCTTTTAACTGTTTTACAGGCACTTCTGTTGCTAGTGACAGCAGCAACAGAAAAGAAACAGTTCCGGTTCCATTGAGAGACCCACTCTGACAGCTGATGTCTTTTGGGGTGGGCTTACAATCCCATTTTAGTTTCCATGGGTGGTTTCATTGTCAGGATAACTGTGGTCCGTCTGGATAGAGGATGTTGGGGGAAGACTTGCAGAAGGTGGCAAGAACTGTGATAACGAACTGGAGAGGAAAAACCTCTGAATGTTGTAGATGGGTTGTAGAGATGCAAGGTCATAAATAGTGGAAAAAACTGTTAAAAATATTCTCCCTATCATTCATGAGAAACACTCATAATGAGTAAATTCTAGCAACCAAGTAGTTCATACTCTGCTTGGAAAGACTGCTATCTAAGGAAAGGACCATGCATGTAGTTGGTCAGGGTGATCTGAGGCATAGTGCTGTGGACAAAAGGAAACACTTGCTGCCTTTAGCATAGGCTGGATGGCAGTCTATAAATAAATAATTATATAATAATTTAAAAAAACCCAAAACAATTGCACTGAACGAAGTCATAAAATCACTTCTAGAGAGGAATAGTCTTTGATGATGATGCAGTTCAAATTGAGTATAAATGCACAAATTTGTAAGCCTCCTTATTCAAATAGTTTATTTAGAACAAAACTAGGTATGAATATTACAGCAGTGATGTGGTGTTTTTTACAGACCAATAAACCTCTGAGAAACAGCTCCTGTAAAGTAACATCCTTGATCAATCCTGCACTTTCCTTCTAGCCAAAACCCAGCAGTTAACTCCATTAACTGTAAACTGAAAAAAGTCCACCAACTACATGAATTTAATTTTTCTCTGAAATGAAGTAAAGTATAGGAACACATGTAATGGGAAAACTTACAGGTATTCTGGCTGTCAGCTCTAAAAGATAACACTGGATGTCTGAGCATTAGAAAAGAGGACACTTCTTTCTTCACTATACTAAAGGTAGGAGGGAAAGGGGAGGTAGCATTTCATTGAGATTTTTATTTGTATCTTGTTACGAGAGTTTTGAACTGGAAAAAAAATTAACCTAGTTGTGTTGCAACGTAATTCAACAAAGAGAGTATTTTGTCTGGTTTATACAAGTTAAACAGTTATCGTATTGCCACTAGAGTGAGTGGCCTTTCCTGGTGACTGGAGTGGGTATATGAGGAACGGTTTGCTCTCTTTATGAGACAGGGAGCTCTAATTTCCGGTGACTGCCTTTTAAAAACTTCCTGAGAATAAATTATTTTTGGTTCCATGAAAATAAAAGTTCACATCATACAAAAGGACTGTTGTTGACCTTGTTAATCGTATGTTCTAGAGCCAGCTGATGAGTTGTGGATTGGGTTGAATGACCTCAAGGTTCAGATGTATTTTGAATGGAGTGATGGGACACCTGTCACCTACACCAAGTGGCTTCGTGGAGAACCCACTCATGCAAACAACAGGCAAGAAGACTGTGTTGTTATGAAGGGAAAGGTAAAATCATGTAGCTATTGACTTAGTTATAATTTTGTTTATTGTTTGGGCTTTTTTCTATGCATGACCATAAGTTAGATTATATTACTGTTTGACACAACCTATTTTAGAGTCTTATAGGTTCCTTTTTTGAGAAAGGATCCCTATTCAAATTTGCCAGAAAGTTGGTTTTGTTGTTTTCCCTGAGAAGTAGGGGAGTGGCAGCTTTCCTTGAAGGCAACTGCTCCCCAAGATCCATATTTCTGGACTTGCAGTTCGTGCATGTGGGCTTTTTTCACGAAACTTTTAATTACACTGTGAAGCACATGAACATGTAAATGCTTTTCTTCAGGAAGCTACAAAGACACTTCGGATGTGTTTGGATTTTTTCTGCTTTGATCGAATATGGGCTGTACACCTACCTTTAAAATTGTACTAGCAATTTTTAATGATGTTAGAAAGAAACACTATCTTTAGAAGAAAATAGAAGCCTTCATTTTCTTTTTCTGGGCAAAGTTATAAATTTTGTGTCGAGGTGGATTAAATGTTATGCTTGTATCTGCACTGCACATGAAGAGCTGTGGGAAAAGTAGCAAGCAATGGCATTAGTGGAGCGACTGTGTATCTACAATTAAAAGGCTGCTTTGAAAAGGCTGCCTTTTAGGATATGGCGTTGATCGGTGACCTAGGTGTACTACAAGAACTGAGATAATACATGGTATAATAGTCTGTGTGTGATGTTGCAAAATAGTATTTTTCCCATTTGTGATAATTAAGAATATTGAACTTACCACCTCCTTCAGAGTTTACCTGTTTTATCAGGAGGAAAATAAATTATTTACTCATACCAAAGGCATTTTCTTATTTTGCAGAATTAAAACTTGAGAGCTGTACTTTTTGTGAATGCACTTACAAATTGAAGAAGATAACTAATTTTGTTTTTCCCCAGTTGGTCTGAACACTTATACAGAGCTTGCCTCATAGGGCAAGGCCACACTCAAGCCTCAGTAGGCCTGCTTTTCTAACGTGCTTCGCTTAGGTGCAGTCATCAGCAGCAACAGTGGCATGTATGCATGCAGCTGGTTCTTGTGTCTCCATCATTCTGGTGCACAAACACTTAAGTTCAGAAACTGAGGCTGAGTGTGGTGGGAGAGGGCTGAGCCAGCTCTGCAGTAGGAAGAAGCTGTAGTGGACATAGAAGTGTTAGCAAGTGCAGCACTAGAAGAAAAAGGGACCACATCATCAGTTCCAGGAATGAGGAAGAGAATTAAAACAGCATAATTAGGAGAGCAAAACTACAGTAGTATCCATGGAAGAGGCAAGCCTGTGTAGGCTATAGCATATTAATGTCCCAAAATTGAGGTGTTCTTTGGCCTGGACAAAGTTCAGATCTACAGTTTCATTGCTGTGTGAACTCAGGAGGGTGAAGGAACTTGATGTGCAGTCAGATGTATCCAGAGGGTTAGAATTTGATGTGTTAGTAAAGAATGTTGCACTTGTCAGAAGCATGAGTAAGATTATTATCTATAAATCTGATTCTCCACTGTATTAGTGGACATGCTCTGGTGAGTAGAGTGTAAATGTACATTTATTCCATGGCAACAGGGCCATGGTGCACATGGTAACTGAATAAGCAAATTTTAAAGGTGTGAGGATTTTTGTGCCAGTGCTTGTTGAGGATGTGGTAGATGCTTTGTCTAACAGAATTACAGGGTCAGACAGTGGAAGGAAACTGAATGCTCAAATGTGAGAGTCAGCCAATAGAAGCTGTAAATGGCAGTTGCTTCAAGGGCTTTTATACTGGTCAAGGCTGGAGGACTTGCTCAGGAATGGGAGGCTTGCAAGGTAGCTTGCCTTGGTGCATGTGGCTGGTGAGTTGCAAGGAACAGATAGTTGAGGTTTTGTCTCATCTACCGTCCTGTGCCCTTTAGCTACCCTCATCTGTTGGTGTGAATTTGGGGGTTTTATGGTATTGTACATGGAAGTGTTGGTGCAGGAATTATTAGAGGAGGTTAGAGGCTGACAAGCATTTTATAATTTGGCTAGTACTTTAAAAAAGTACTGAGATTGCTCTTGATATTGATAGTTCCTTGATGCAATCTTCTTTTATTGTTTATCTTTTTTTTTTACAGTCTTTTGGAACATATAGCAGAGCTTAAATGCATTGGTAAAGTAATGATTTTTATCAGAACATCTTGACTGCCTTCAAACAAAGGGTTTTAAGAAAAAACAGCAAAGGACAGAATTTGTTCTGTGTCTCTCTGAGGATCTGGGATGGCGTTTTCTGGCCAAGCCAAGTGTTACAGAATGCTGGGGGACTTGGATTCAGGTTAAAAATCTCTATTTGTGTACAGAAGCTGAGATCCAGTAGACGAGAATTTTCTGCAAACCTAAGCAAATCACTTCTGGTGATAGTTTGAATTCTACAACCTGTGGCATTTCTCTGGGAAAGAGACAGCTACCTCAGTCTCTGTTGTAAGATTAGAGGAAAGACACGTGGTTAATTCCGTGAGACCTTAGGAGAAAGGTGAGGGAGGGAGAGATTGCAACTAGCCCTACCAGTATCCTCTGGTGCAGGGCAGGAATAATGTGGTCTGAAGTAAATTCATGCCACTCCACAATGCCAAGCCCTGAAAGAATCACTGTTGTTCTACCTAATGTTTTTCTTCCCTCCATGTGGCCATTCATTGAAACCTACCGGATAAGGACAAGGGTGGAAAAATAAGGGTCATAGAATCATTTAGATTGGAAAAGACCTTTAAGATCATCAACTCCAATTGTTAAACTAGAACGGCCAAGTCTAGCACTAAAATGTGTCCCTCAGCACCACATCTATGCATCTTTTAAATACCTCCAGGGATAGTTACTTGATCACTTCCCTGGGCAACCTGTTCCAATGATTGATAACCCTTTCTGTGAAGAATTTTTTTCTAATATCCAATTTAAATTACTTCCTCTCTCAGTTTGATGGGTTGAGGTAGAGAATATTTTGAGGTCTCCCAGCTAAAAATTTCTTTGTTTCTCAGAGAATGTGAACTGTTACAAAACCATTCCATACTCATTGCTGTATGTGGCTGGTCTCTCTGCTGTTCATATATGTAGCAGCAGATGATTAGCCTTCAAGGATAATGAAAAAAAGGAAGCACCAGGGAGCAACAAGGATAAGCTCCTTCTTAACAGGTGAGGAGTCACAAGCCAAGTGTAATAGCCCAGCTTGCAGGGACAGAGCTTGTACAGCCAGAGCCTGTCCCGCTGTTTCCAGCGAGGGAGCAGGGCAGGTGGGGTAGGCAGCTGGTGGCAGACCAGAGCCCATGTCTGGAATGATGAGGTGGGTCCAAGATCACACCAAGTAGCCAAGTCAGGATCAGGTCTGGGGAGAGTAACAAGCATCAGACACAATCCAGTGATTGCTGGGCAAGTCCATAGTGACAAGGCAAGTCCAGGATCAATTCAGTAAGACGGTCCAAAGGTCAGGCTCTGGATCAATAAAGCCCATAGCCAGGTACAGATGTTGCTAGAGCTGGAGAAAAGTACTTCTGTTAGAGCATGAACAAGAATTGAAGGCCCAGGTCTCACCTTAAGTAGGGCCCCAGGGCCCATGGGCAGGCAAGTGGATGGAGGCCTCCAGTGAAGATTTAGGTCTATTGGCTGCTGATTGAAAGTTAGAAATGAATTATAACAGTAAGGGGTACAACGGTGCCATGAAGAGGACTTATATTTATAACATGCTTGTTCATTGTGTTATGATTTTTGTCTATTTTTCATTGAATTTGGTGGTCGTAGATGCAGTTTGATTTGACCTCTTCCTTCATTACATTTCTTTTATTTTTTATTTTAGTTTGACTCTATACCTTTTGCACAGTGATACGAATTAATGTGATACAAATTTGCTGTGATGTAAAGAAGCTACCATTTGTCCAGTTTAACATTTTGAAAGCGTATCTGTTGGCATACTTTAGTTTTTCTACCATTGTTTTTGATGGGAAGATTTTTGCTTTCTATATCAAGTAGTAAGTCAGACTGGTAATTTCTCTCAAGGCTAAATTTTAAGGACTTGATGCTTGCCATCAGGCCAGCTTTTCCCTTGGGTTCAAAAGCCAGTAATTTCTGTTGTGAGAGTTATAGATTAAAAAAAAGCAACACATTTTAGCTATATACAGGCTTTTCATATATGTGTTGTGTGGAAAGCTAATTTTGTTGTGGGTTCTTCTGGACTCTTTCAAAATCTGTATTTGTTAAATAGTTGATCTTAGTAGGATAAGTCACTTCCGATTCCATGGAAGTGGCACCAGCCCAGTATTTCTTGGGGTCAGACATCAACTGACTAAGCAAAGCATAATTATAAGTTGATTTGCCCTGGTTTTTTGTTGAGATTTGTCGACCTAGGTATGTATATGGTTCCATTGCTGATTATTTTGGGTTGTTTTCTCGTTAGCTGAATCCATAATTTATTTTTATGGGACAAAACCTGCCCTGTCTGTGACAGCACCTTCTTTTTGAAGGAAGGGTTTACTTAATGAGGGTTTACTTAATGAGGAAGTAGGAGAGCAGAGAGATATTTGCAAAAGGCAGCTCATAAGACCGTGAAGACACAGTTTTGGGAAGACAGCAGAGGATCTTCCTGCAGCTAGAGAGCCAAAGCTTCAAAGTCAGTTTTCATGTATTCAAGAAGTGTAAAGGTTGTGAAACCTGTGCTGATTTCTTCTGGGCTGAAGTGGTCAGTTTTAGATAGTTATTTGAAGTGTGTGCCAGCCTAGTGAGGCTGAGAAAGAAATGATAGGAGATGATGAGACAGCCACCAATGGACTTGCCTTGCTTGCGGTCAGCATAAGACAGAGAAGATACAAGCACCAGCCGAACATCCTGGGGTTCTTCATTGTTGTAGGCAGTAGTGTTGAGCTTTGGAAGAGTTATTGCTGGAAGTGGGGTTTGTTGAGGTTCTTGAGGACTTTGCATATTGTGGCACAAGTGACTGTGTATTACCATGATGATTATTTCACATTTCGGAGGAGGGGAGGGGAAGGAAAAAAAAAGAAAGAAATTGTTGCCAACTGCTGTGATTTTACTTTTACAAAAGTGGAATCTTTAAGGCACAGGTGAGAGAGTGCTTTGCACAGGGGTTTCTTTTCCTCTCCCCATTCCTTAGTTCATCTGTGGAAACAAAATGTGTGTAAAGTATAGCGGGAACATGGCCTGAGGTTCCTTACTTTCAGTACAGTTCCCACTGAAAGTATTTTTTTCTTCTGAGAATCTATAGTATGAGGAATGACTATGTTAGTTCTAACTTTGACAAGGAACTTTTTGCCTCTTCAAAGTTTTATGTAAGTATTAACTAAGGAATGCAATCTTCTGGTTTGTTTTTTTTTCTGTTGGAACTCTATTTCTGTGGTGAGAGATGACATCTCCCTTTCCTCTTGCATGCTTATTAAATCAGTAGTCTTTGTAAAGATGGTGTATTGCTGTCACCTCCAAGGGTTTGCTATTCTGAAGTGTAAATAATGAAAGAAGATGTAAGTCCATGGTGAAGCAGCCCCAGGAGAGGTGAGGTTGTACTGAGGTTGGAATTAAGTACTGAACTTAAGATGTAGGTTTTGCTTCTTTGAAAGCTAGCAAAAAAGAATTACTTAAAAGCATAGAGCACCTTTTTTGAAGACTAAATCCCACTTGACTGTGATGTTCTGTTCTTATGTTCAGGATGGATTTTGGGCAGACCATTCTTGTGAAAAGAAAATTGGCTACATCTGTAAAAGGAAACCTATGTCAGAAGCTCCTACAGAAGAGGAATCTATTGACATGGGCTGCCAGAGAGTAAGTGAAGAAAAAGCTGTCTGATCTGAATAGGCTGCTAGAAATGATTAAGAGGAGAAAATGCCGCCTAGGTGACAGACAAAACAGACAAAACGGGTTCTGTGTTGTCATCCTCAGAACAGCTGGCCTTCTCATTTCTATGGCAGATGGGATGGGTGATAGATATGAATAAATCTAGGCTCTGCCTGTCATTTGGGTCTTGATGCTGTCTTTCCAGAACTTAAACCAAAACGCAAATCCTGTAGTCCCTGTGGCAGGTCATTTTTCCTTGATTGGCATTCAAGCCTTTCTAAGGAATTTGCCTGTACCAGCAGCTGCTCTTCAGCTCTGCCTACAATTTTCTTCAGAATTATTCGCAGCAGGAAGGGTGTGCTTGTCTACATACAATTCTCGAGGCTTGGCTGTGATCTCTGGCAGTGCTGTCTACTTTGAAGAATTTGTTATGAGTGCCTGAGCAAAATGAGTCCATTGCGCTCCTTCTGAGCTGCCAATGGATCTGTTGTTTATTTGGTAATGCTCACCTTCTGGTAACATAACACTCAATAATTCTAAAAGACTTACTGTAATTTGTTATGTCATAGAGAATCTTACTGAGTTTTTGTCTTCCATGAAGAAATTGCCTTTCCTCCCAAGTCTGCTTTACACAGCTGCAGAGGAAGTCTTTGATGTTTATTCCCAGTATTTGTAAAAGAGTACCTGGGAAACTTACAAATATTCAACTGTTGGAGAAGATGAAGGCGTCCTAATGCTTATGGATGTTATTCTTGCCTAGAGAACTAAATGCATGCTTGTAGAAAAAAAGTCTTTCATAGATGAGAAATTGAAAATCATCAGAGGAAAATGTGTGTGAATGGTGGCTGGTGACAGCAAACTCTTCGTCTGTAAGCATATTCCTGAGTTAATGACATTTGAATGACATTAGAAGAAACTGTTAATGCTAATTAATAAACAAACTTGTTTGAGGTGTCATTCCTTTTGTGAAAAGCCAAGCTGAAATTTGCTTCTCAAGACCATTGTCATGACTGCACAATGCCTATATGCTAGTTATAATCCTATACTGAGCACTGAAGTTGCACATCAATGCCTCTTATGCTTGTATAAATGGGATGCATTGATGAAAAATTCATTATATATGAAGAATTGTTTTATGAAACAAAATTTTAGAAAGCTTTGATCCTGCCTGTTTCCAGTCTGGCTTTTTCAGTTCAGTTGTTCCTTTGTCTAATGGTTAGCTGACAGCGGTATAAATCAGTTGTTGGGTTTTTGGTTTTGATTTTGTTTTTTTTTTAAATACATTTACAAAAGCTGCAACATATATGATCACTTAATGTTTATTTTGACAGGGTTGGAAAAGACATGGTTTTTATTGTTACTTCATTGGAAATACATTTGTATCATTTTCTCAAGCAAATCAAACCTGTGGACAGCATCAGGCCTTTTTAGCAACTATTGAAGACAGGTATGTAAAAGTCTACTTGCATCAGGGGATCACATGAAGATTACACGTCCAGTGTTGTCTGAATATCAAAATAAGACACTGATCTGGACAAAAATCTTGCTTGAGAGGACAGTTGTCTGTAGATATAGAGCTTCTTACAGTTTTTGCATGTATTCAGTTTATAGTAAAAATAGGTGATGGCTGTGAAATCAATATTGATGTAGATGGTCAATGTCAAGGAAAAAAAATTGAATTATCTTTTCTATTTCCTTAATTGTAGTGGCTTGAGGATGGGTTTTACTTGAGTGAGAGATGCAGAATCCAGTTTTGATTATTAAATGAAGAGATATGGCTCTAAATTCCCTTCAAAAGATATTTCAAATGACAGAGGATGTAATTTCCACCTACCTGGTCTTCTTAGAATTGAGCTATTTTTAACAAAATTAAGTAAGAAACGAAATCATGATAGAAGTGCTTGGTACCTGAAAATCCAGCACAATTCAGCCAAGTTTCAGTGTGTGCCAAATTGTTGAACAAGTGATGCACATTACTGAATGTGGAATATTGGGAAAATGAAAGTTAGGGTTAAGAAGCAAAGCTTATTTTGCTCGCAGCTGACTTGATGCTTTACAGTTTCTCTTATTTGTTTCTATATTCTATTCTATTCTATATAATGTAAATAGATACGTTCTAGTGTGAAAGCTCCAACTGTCATGAATGGTAGCTCTCTAAATGTAGGTAGCGCTGCAGTGGTCATAAAAATGGCTTAACCTTAACGTGGCCTTCAGCATATATGTTGTTAAGGGGAGACTTGTTTTATTTGATTTGATTTCTTAAGAGCTCTTTGTAATAAACGCTGACAGGATTTACCTCTATGTAAGTTTGTTTTCCAAACATAACTTTTCCTGCATGATCACTGGATCTAATTTGCAGTGTTTGATAATTTAGCAGTCTCTACTTTTATATATTTCTTCAATAATGATGAGATTCCTCTTCCGGTTTTGGATTTGCTTGAAGCAAGAAGTCATTAAAATACAGGGGTACTAGAAATTCTCAAAAAATACATGGCATAAAAGTCATGTCAGGTTTCTTCTTTCCCACCAATTTCGTGTCAGTCTGTGATTATGTCACTTTCTTTCTGGACATCCAAAGAGAAGGCAGAATACTTTGGTATTCAAGCTTGCAAAATATCTATTGTGTAGTGTCTTGTTACGTGCTTTGTTCAAGTAAATCCGCCCAAGCTGTGCTTTCAGGAAGGTGCACCCGTAATTCTGAGAAAATAACAAGCCTTTTACAATTTTGAAAATAAATCTAACAGTATTAATTTAATGGTTGTGTTCTTTTGAACAGATATGAACAAGCCTATCTGACTAGCCTGACTGGGCTGAGATCAGAAAGATACTTTTGGATTGGACTTTCGGATGTAGAAGAAAAGGGAACATTCAAGTGGGCTAATGGTGAATCTGTCTTATTTACGCACTGGAATTCTGAAATGCCTGGTAGGTATAGTTCTATACAGTTTAATGACTCCAGTGTCCAAAATGCATTGCTCATTGCTCTATTTAATTTTTTAAACTTTATTCCTTAACCCTCCTAATGCCTAACTGATCTCAAACATCTGGCTGCTCTCTCAAGCATGCAGTGCTGTTGCTAACTTCCTGCTTAGTGCTGAAATGAGATTTTAACATGAGCTTGGGGAGAAACTTTAAATGGAGATCACGTTTCTGATTTGTGCCTGTTTTAGGAGGGTTTGTGTCTGTGCTACTCTGGAAGGGCAATCTCTGCAGGCATACTGTGCCCTGCTTGCCAGTCCTGCCTCATACTCACACTACATTTGCTCACAGCATGTTCTGAGGTATGTGAGATTTCAGCATGCTTGAAGCCTTTCTTCTCTTAGAGAAAATGGGATTGTAGGAAAGGATAAGAAGGCCAAGGGAAGATTTGTGTTGATCTTTTTTTATTTAATGTTTGCTATATTAATTGTGATTTCCTTATTTATTAAGTTCTGTTGATGAAAACATTTCAATTTTTTCCTGTGCTAATAAAATTATGGGGATGGGAGGTAATTTTATTTCTGACATGATCACATCAGAAAGGGAATGGTCATCAGCCTTCAAGGTTCTGGTGTGTTGCGTTTGCCTTTCAGGACATCTTCTGATTCTCTTTAATTTCAGTTCCTAAATGCTGATTTGAATGTGTCAGGTGGGGTGCTAAGGCTATGTGGACTATGAAGCTAGTAGAATAGAATAGAATAGAATAGAATAGAATAGAATCATTAAGGTTGGAAGTGACCTCAAGGATCATCTAGTCCAACCATCCCCCCACCACCTATTACCCACTAAACCACGTCCCTAAGTACCATATCTAACCTTTCCTTAAACACCCTCAGGGATGGTGACTCCACCACCTCCCTGGGCAACCCGTTCCAATGCCCGACCACCCTTTCAGAGAAGAATTTTCTCCTCATCTCCAACCTGAACCTTCCCTGGCGCAACTTGCAGCCATTTCCCCTTGTCCTGTCACTAGTTATCTGCGAGAAGAGGCCAACCCCCAGCTCACCACAACTCCCTTTCAGGTAGTTGTAGAGGGCAATAAGGTCTGCCCTGAGCCTCCTCTTCTCCAGACTAAACAAGCCCAGTTCCTTCAGCCGCTCCTCATAAGACCTGTGCTCCAGCCCCTTCACCAGTTTCGTTGCCCTTCTCTGGACACGCTCCAGGGCTTCGATGTCTTTCTTGTGGTGAGGGGCCCAAAACTGGACACAGTACTCGAGGTGCGGCCTCACCAGGGCTGAGTACAGGGGGACAATCACCTCCCTGCTCCTGCTGGCTACACTATTCCTGATACAGGCCAGGATGCCGTTGGCCTTCTTGGCCACCTGGGCACACTGCCGGCTCATGTCCAGGCGAGCATCAATCAGCACCCCCAGGTCCTTTTCCTCTACACAGCTTTCCAGCCACCCCGCTCCCAGCCTGTAGCGCTGCCTGGGGTTGTTGTGGCCAAAGTGCAGGACCCGGCACTTTGCCACATTAAACCTCATCCCGTTGGCCTCTGCCCAGCGATCCAACCTGTCCAGGTCCCTCTGCAGAGCCATCCTACCCTCCGGCAGATCGACACTTCCCCCCAACTTGGTGTCGTCTGCAAACTTACTGAGGGTGCACTCAATTCCCTCATCCAAATCATCAACAAAGATTTTGAAGAGGATGGGCCCCAGCACCGACCCCTGGGGAACACCACTCACGACCGGTCGCCAGTTGGATTTGACTCCATTCACCACCACTCTCTGGGCCCGGCCATCCAGCCAATTATGAACCCAGCGAAGAGTGTACCTGTCCAGGCCATGGGCCGCCAGCTTCTCCAGGAGAATGCTGTGGGAGACCGTGTCAAAGGCTTTGCTGAAGTCTAGGTAGACTACATCAACAGCCTTTCCCTCATCCACCAGGCGGGTCACCTGGTCGTAGAAAGAGATGAGGTTGGTCAGGCAGGACTTGCCTTTCACAAACCCATGCTGGCTGGGCCTGATCCCCCGGTTTTCACGGACATGGCACGTGATTGTCCTCAAGATGACCTGCTCCATTACCTTCCCTGGCACCGAGGTCAGGCTGACAGGCCTGTAGTTCCCCGGATCCTCCTTACGACCCTTCTTATGGATGGGTGTCACATTAGCAAGCCTCCAGTCATCTGGGACCTCTCCCGTCAACCATGACCGCTGATAGATGATGGAGACCTAGTACTAGACATAATTGTAGCAAGTTCATTTTTGAAAATCATAATCAAATTAGAAAAATTAGAGAAACTAGCTCTAACCACATCTTTGGTTTTAGGGGAGAATTTGATGGCTTGAAGGTTGCTAGAGTCAAACAAAGGTGGCAATTTGATGTGAGGCACAGTTCAGTATCTCAGATATGGATGAACAACAGATATTTATTTATTTATTTGTTTGTTTTCTTCATGAATTAAAATCATAGAATAACAGAATGGTTTGGGTTGGAAGGGGCATTTAAAGATCATCTACTTGTGTCCCTGCCCCTGCCATAGGCAGGGACATCTTGCACTAGATCAGGTGGCTCAAAGTCCTATCCATCCAATCTGACTTTGACCACTTCCAGTGATCAGGCATCCACAACTTCTCTGGATAACTTGTTCCAGTATTTCACCACTTTCATCGTAAGACAATTTCTTCCTTATGTCCAATCTAAACGTGTTCTCTTTCATTTTAAAACTGTTGCCCCTTGTTCTGTCACCACAGGCCCTGGTAAAAAGTCTTTGTGTTCCTAGTAAGCCCCTGTTATATATTGAATGGCTGCGAGAAGATCTCACTGGAGCCTTCTTTCTCCAGGCTCAACAACCTCAAGGCTGTCAGCCTGTCTTCACAGGAGAGATGCTCCAGCCCTCTGATGATTTTCGTGGCCCTCCTCTGGACCCACTGTAATGTTAGAAACATTTTTGACTCTGTATGAAGCCTTAACTTCCATCAGGATAGAATATGAAGTTTTCTAAATTCTCATGACCCCTTAACTGTTGCTTTTGTGCACTGTTTACAACCAGGAAGAAAGCCAGGCTGTGTTGCCATGAGGACTGGAATTGCAGGTGGATTATGGGATGTAATAAAATGTGAAGAAAAAGCAAGATTCCTATGCAAAGTGTGGGCAGAGGGAGTAACACTTCCACCTGTTCCTACAACAACTCCTGTTCCCCGGTGTCCAGAAGGTTGGGACTCGAACAATCGTATTAGCTTCTGTTTCAAAGTAAGTATGTTGCTTATTTCCACATTAAGGTAGTTTCTATTTGCTGCACATACATGCAAGAAAAATTGGTATACATATGTCTTACTGTTTCATAAGCTTAATTACAGATTATGTGTAGAGACCTTGTTCCTTTCTGTTGAAATGCTCGTGGTTTTGTTTCTTCTGTTAAAGTCTGATCTTCAGGTCCGATCTTCTGATCTGAATTTCCCATTCTTTTAAGATTGAATTTCCCATTCTTTTAAGATTAAAAGTGCCCTTCTCCTAGTTGTTTGCTTGCAGCAGCTACTCCTGTCAGCAATGCAGTTTGCTAACTTGGTTTAAAGACACTTGTGCTAAGGCTGTGTTTCACAGAGGTGAACACTCATAAACCCTGTATTCAAAGTTTCTGTTACCCCCACAGAATAAGTTAATTGTAAATGAATTGCTTTTGGGTAGCTGATGTTTTTTGATCTTGCGATCTATATGGTCTACTTTGGCTGATTGCAAAATGCTCTCTTTAGCCTTTTTCAAAAGCAGAGCAAAAGAAAACATGGCTTGAGTCTCAAGAGTTTTGTCGAGCTATAGGAGGAGATCTGGCCTCCATTAATGGTAAAGAAGAACAGTATGTGATATGGCGTTCTATTGCGTGAGTATCTGTAGTGTGGTCATCCATTTGCTTTAATTAGCTTTTTATTTAATTTTAGGTATATATTTTCACTTCAGTATAAGCCAGACTGGATTCATTGTCTGGAGACCAGCCATGCTGAAAGGGACTTGGGTGTCTTGGTCAACAGCAAGTTGAACATGAGCCCAGGCTGCCAGGAAGGCCAACCGTGTCCTGGGGTTCACCAAGCACGGCATTGCCAGCAGGTCTAGGGATGTGATTGTACCACTCTACACTGCGCTGGTGTGGCCTCACCTCAAGTACTGTGTGCAGTTTTGGGCACCACAGTGCAAGAAGAACATAGAACTATTGGAGAGTGTCCAAAAGAGGGCAACAAAGATGGTGAAGGGTCTAGAGGGGAAGACATATGAGGAAAGGCTGAAGTCCCTTGGTTTGTTCAGCCTGGAGAAGAGGAGACTGAAGGGAGACCTCATGGCAGCCTACAGCTTCCTCACAAAGGGGAGTGAAGGGGCAGGTGCTGATCTCCTCCCTCTAGTGACCAGTGATAGAACCCATCACATGAGGCTGTGACAGAGGAGAGTTAGGTTGGAGATCAGGAAAAGGTTCTTCACAGAGAGGGTGGTGGGGCACTGGAACAGTCTCCCCAGGGAAGTGGTCACTGCACTGAGTTTGGCTGAGTTCAAGCAGTGTCTGGCCAACGCTCCCAGTCATCTGCTCTGATTGGGCTGGTCCTATGTGGAGCCAGGAGTTGGACTTGATGATCCTTATGGGTCCCTTCCAACTTGGGATATTCTGATTCTATGATGCTATGATCTGCATCTGTATCACATAATAAAAAAGCAGAGCTGATGAAATAACAGGAGTTGTATGACTAGTGGCAATCACCCCAGAAGCTAATGTTAAAATGAGATTGGCAAGATATCTAGTTGAGGCAACATTTACCATCTGATGTAAAAATACTCACAGTGGATTTCAGGATACTATAAAATGACCACAGATGCCAGTTTTTTTCACATAAGCAAGCGTACAAATAGGGTGGCACTTGTGATATAAACCTGGTCAGTGTGTTGGTTGTAATTTTTATGAACTAAACAGAAAGCAGAAGCAACTTCAGATTCATTTACGGGGAATGTAAATAAAGTTAGTAAGTCCCCAAACTGTAAAAAGCAGATGTAAGATTTCTGAATGAGATTAAATAGTCCTAAAAAGGTAACAATTGCGATATGACCTGAATAGACTGGGCTCAATGAACTGGCACATGCCTGTCTAACCAGGAAGCAAGACTGAAACAAGGCAGCCTTGCAAAATGCTGCAACTGTACTAGAATCCTCGCTATGTACTTATAGAAATGAAGAAGTCTCAGATGCTGCATTACCACAAATTGACTCAATAAATTCCAATAAATCAGTGAAGTGTGTCTCCTTGCAGAAAAGAATGTTTAAGGTGCTATTTTTTAAATGTGATTCAACTGGAGCAAGTACCTTTGTGTTTGGAAACTTTAAGTGCCTTTACAGAGGTAATGGAGAGTTGATAAATGGAGCAACGGTAGCTATTAAACCATTATACAAAAGTATTAAGCCACCTTGTTTTCAGGAGTTGGATTGGATTTGGACATTTTCTTGGGCAATATTTCAATCTGTCTTATTTAATGTAGTGATAACAGCTAGCAACAGTTGCATTTTAATTATTTTCCACCCTTGTGGTTGTTATTTCTAACAGCTTCAAGGAGATTACTTTTAGAGGAGGTTAATAACTATTGTGAATGATAGATTATTAAAAATATTGTAATGCCCTTATTAGTTTTGGTTTTATGTTTAAATGTCTTATGAATGGAAAAAATTTATTATTATTATTATTATTATTATTATTATTATTATTATTATTATTATTATTATTATTATTATTATTATTATTATTATTATTATTATTTAGGAACAATGGCTATTACCATCAGCATTTCTGGATGGGCTTATATTACTTGAATCCTGATGATGGCTTTGTTTGGAGTGATGGATCTCCAGTGAGTGATTTAATTTTCCACAGCTGTTATTTTGCATTCCCTATGCTTCTCAAATGCGTGTGATGTATGTGTTTCTGTGTGAATTTATGCTTAACCATAATCCTCTGCTGTGTCATGCTCACTTTAGGAAAGCTTATGAATAGCAATTTCATGGCTTGATTTTTTTGGCTAAAACATGCTGATTTTTGATAAGAAAATGTGCATTGAATCCACAAGAAAATTAAATCATTTAGACTAAAATGATGTTCTTATAACTGCAAGGATTTTTTGAGTAAAATAGTCCATCTTTAGTATTTCTCTTCTTTGCTAATTAGATCTTTATCTGAAATGGCCTACACTCCATGAAGCTGAGGGCAGTTGTTTTATGCCAGTGTGACCTGACTTTACTTTAGACTAAGATATAAAACTGTAGAAACAAAAGCAGTTTTGGAGATGTGAGTGTATTTCATGCAGGATTGGTCAAAATATATTGGTGGAAGTTTACCAAACAGAAAAATGAAATTGAAAGTTATACAGGAAAAGGAGAATAGCAGAAATATTTTTCTGAGAAAAATGCCAACATTTTTGCTGTGTCTCAATAATGTCCTACTATTTTACTATTATGGGATGTTTACTTAATTTACTGTTGACATGTAACATGCTCCATCACTGTTATTAGATGAATTTTATAGAATTTAGGTACTATAAAAAATGTCAACATTCTTCCAAGTGTGATCGGAAACAACTCTTATCTGCACTGCAGTCCAGTTACAGTTTGAAAAAAAGATTGAAATGTCAGCATTTGCCCATGAAGATTCTTGCTTCCACTTATCTAAGTTTTTAAACTGAGAGTAGGAAGAAATTGATGTCTCCTTCCTCTCTCCATTATTTTCTTTCTATATAACAGAATCCTCATGAAACCTTTTCTGTCATAGGTGAGGTATGAAAACTGGGGCTTCGGAGAACCCAACAATTATCAAGGAATTGAACTTTGTGCAGAGATCAGTGGTGATTCCAGCATGCTTTGGAATGACAGGCACTGTGATTATCTATATGGATGGATTTGCCAGATAAAAAAAGGTATTGCTTACTCCTCTACATTAGTATAATAAGAAAAGATTCTCAGATGATTTTTTTTTCCTTAACTTTGAGAAATAAAAAATTTCAAAACCTGTTTATCGGAATGGTTTCCTGAGGAATATGAAATGTCAGAGTAGTATGTGGATTTCCATGTCTTCAATGCGTTTAAAGATACAGAGCCTTCAGTGCCCTGCTGGGACTTCTCTGACTTTTCATTTAAAAAAGTTCTTGCCTTCTCCAAGAAATCCTATTTTGGACTTTTTTTCTGAGTTAAGTTTCAAGTTATTAGAAAATAGTTAGCAAATCAGTTCACATACTTGAATTTTTATGTGTGAAAACTCCCTCCTTTACTTGACTCAGGTACTGTTTTGTCAGCTAGTCAGAACTGTAGTTGCAAGATAAAGCCTGGTTTCAAGACACTTAATTTTGCTTTAACTGGGTCTGATATTCATATATTGGTTTCTTGCTAATTTTTATTGAGTACTGAGTTTGAATGCTTTTTATTTTCTGAAGACATCAAGACAAAATTTATAATTTAGGGAAATCTTGAGTTCCACAAGTAGTGCATCTGCTTAAATTTGAGTATTTTAGAAAGTGCTCATTTACACATTTTACCACATTTGTATATTGAGAGGGAGGGGAGCTAAATAAAGATGCTGCATTAGGTTTTTGACAATAAAGTAGCAGATCTGCTTTATATTGGTAAAAGAATTTCCTAGGCAGAGAATTTTTTATTAAATGCCAGTATCTGTGAGGTTACATTTTAGCACAAAATAAGTTGTTAAACCTATAAATGCAGAGATTTCTGTACTAGAAATTGTCTTCCTGAGATGCTAATAATGCCATCCAGGATGCCATCTCCATTATGCCACAGCAAAAACAAACAGGGAAATTCTTTGGCCTGAAGTCTTCTTCTTGAAAGAAGCAGTTAATTTCTTGGGATCTTTTCCAGTGAGATTCCAGGGAAATTTTTAAGATCCAGATAGAAGTTCTTCTCAACCAGAGAAAGATGGAAAGAACCTCACTCTGCAGCACCCAGGGCATGATGGAAGAAGATAACTCAGACTGCATTCCTGCTGCCTCTGGTTTAAGCCAGAATTCAAGTTTAAGTGGCCTGGGGAAAGGAGGAGGAGGGACATACAGGATGGTCTTAATAGAATGTAATGCTTTGGGACATAAGGTTTTCTGCATCCGGTGAATAGAAAAAATAATTCCTTAATTCAGGTAAATTTCAAGGTATTTTATAATACCTTGCACATTAGGAATAACATATTTAGAGCATCAGGGAACAAGAACATCTGTTTAGAATTGAACTGTGTACCAAAAATAAGAGATTTAGGCTATTTAGTTCCTTGTAGTTTTTGGTATTAAATCCATTGCTAACCATAAAATTCAATGTCAGTAGAAAAAGATGTCTATCAATCATAGTAAACATTTTATCTTACAGCAGAATGTGTGGAATCATAATAAATATTTTTTTCTTACAGGAGCAAGTGTAAAACCTGAACCAACAGAATCTCCTGCACCCAGTAAGTGTTATTGCTATTACTACTTTTATGTGTGTATGACTAAAAGCATTTTTAAAATTTTGCTAATGAGAATGTCTTGCATCTCAGGAGCAGTATAGTTAGCTTACCATTTCTCTTACAGAATACAAGACTACTGAGGATGGATGGATTATACAGGAAGACAAACAATATTATTTTAGCACAGAGAGTGTTCCTATGGAAAAAGGTCGGGAGTTCTGCAAAAGGAACTTTGGAGACCTTGCCGTCATTGAGAGTGAAAGTGAAAGAAAGTTCCTCTGGCGATATGTAAGAAAAATCATTAATACTATGGAATAAATCCTCCAAAACAAGTGAGCATGGGCACAAATCCTTTTCACACCCTGGTGTTCTCCCTACATGTTTTATGATAGTGAAATTTTAGTAGCATTAAGCCAGATTAATATGAAGAACAAACTCAAGTCTTTTTTTAGATTGTTTCATAGCTGAGACAAGGACAAATTTCATTTGGTATTTTGTGTAGAAGTAAGCACAGTAAGCATTAAACAGATCATTATCTGCTTTTCCTGCTCAGTGTGGCAATAACACCACGTTATGTCTATCTGCAACCGGTAATGGGCTAAGGTAGATCTTAGTGCTTACTTTTATGTCGTGGTTTTACTCCAGCCGTCAGCTGGGCACCACATAAACACGCGCTCAGTCCCCCTCATTGGAAAAGGGGGAGAGAATCGGAAGAGCGAAAGTGAGGAAACTCGTGGGTTCAGATACAAGAGTTTAATAAGTGAAGCAAAAGCCGCGTGCACAAGCAAAGCAAAACAAGGAATTAATTCACCGCTCCCCATGGCAGGCAGGGGTTCAGCCATCCCCAGGACAGCAGGGCTCCATCACACGTAACGGTTACTTGGGAAGACAAACGCCATCACTCCGAACGCCACTGCCCCCCCTTCTTCTTCCTCCCAAGCCCCTTATAAACCGAGCATGACGTCATATGGTATGGAATACCCCTTTGGTCAGTTTGGGTCAGGTGTCCTGTCTATCCCCTCCCAACTCCTTGTGCACCCTCAGCCATCCCACCAGCGGGGCGATGCGAGAAGCCGAAAAGTCCTTGGCTCTGTGTAAACATCGCCCAACAACAGCAAGAACATCTCCACTATCACCGCTGCTTCCAGCACAAATCCAAAACACAGCCCCATACTGACTTTCTTGAAGAAAATTAACTCTCTCTCAGCTGAAACCAGGACATTTAAATTGATCTGTGGCTTCATTTTAGCAAGAAGTATTATACTTGTAAGGTGTGATTCTGTAAGGCAAGTGAGTTAACTGTAGGTAAAGTTTATCAACAGATGAACTCAAGATATCTTAAGTAGTGGATCAAAACAAATATTGGCTTACATGCAATGCTCAAAACATTGACTTTTGATCTTCTCAGTGTATCCGGAATGTGGTCTACCTAGCAGCCTCTCTTTGGTTCTCAAGTTTGCCCCTTTGCTCCCTCCTCCTTGTGGAGGGAATACAATTATGCAGGAACAACAATTTGAAGTATGGAGACCCCATCTGAAGTACTGTGTCCTGTTCTGGGCTCCCCGGCTCAAGAAAGACAGGGATCTCCTGGAAAGAGTCCAGTGGAGGGCAACAAAGATGCTAAAAGGCCTGGAGCATCTTCCCTGTGAGGAGAGGCTGAGAGACTTGGGTCTCTTCAGCCTGGAGAAGAGAAGGCTGAGAGGGGATCTGATCAGTGTTTATAAATATCTAAACTGGGGGAGGGGGGGCAATTGGACAAGGCCAAACTCTTTTCAGTGGTGGGTAGTGAGAGAACAAGGGGCAATGGCCAAAAACTAGAACACAGGAAGTTCAACTCAGACATGAGAAAGAACTTCTTCACGGTGAGGGTGGCGGAGCACTGGAACAGTCTGCCCAGAGAGGTGTGGAGTCTCCTTCTTTGGAGATATTCAAGACCTGTCTGGATACCTACCTGTGCAGCCTAGTGTGGGGCACCTGTTTTGGCCCCCTCCCCGCCAAAGTGGGGGGACTCAATGATCTCTAGAGGTCCCTTCCAACCCCTACTAATCTGTAATTCTGTGTGATTATGCCATGAGAAAGAGCTGTTAAATGATAATTCCTAGGGGACTGGGGTTGATTGCCCATTTATACTGTCTTGAGGCCAACTTCCTTTATTCAGGAATGTGCTTAAAAATCAGATTTGAACTGCATAAAACTTTTCCTGAGCTGGCTGAAGAATGGCAGCAAGATGACATAAGGGCTCATATTGATTTATAGCCAAATTGTAGGAAGGTTTGTCCCTTGCAAGAAATTTGTTAGATGTCCACTGCAGAGACTGTGGAAGAGGTTCAGTGACTTCCAAGTAAGACTGTGAGGAGTGTTGATAGAGTGACCACACCTTTTGGCCAATGGTGAAGTTTGATTGTGGACTGTCAGCTGGGAGCTGCTTTAACTCAAATGTTGTAGCTAGAGAATATAGCAATTCATATCCTCTGTCAGGCAGATGTATATTGCTCATTATTAAAATAATAGATTTCTATGATAAAAAGAGTACATTTATGCAATTTTAATCTTTAAACTCTAGATCTTGAAAAATGGCAAAGAGGATTCATATTTCATTGGTTTACAACTGAGTGTTGACCAACGGACAAGGTAGGCCAACTAAAACCATCAAGCTTGCATCATGCTTTAAAATGTAGAAATCTATTGAATGGAGCAAAATTAATGAAGTGCTTGAATAAAACTGTGGCCTGTCAAAGCAAATGAATTCTGTGGGACTTTCATACTTAGTGTTTTTTGATTATGAAGGTTGTAAAAATGTATTTTGTAGTAAATATACCAAAATGTGCCATTATATTTAATCCAGTTCTTTTTAAAATCCTATTTCTGTTTTTAGGCATTCTCCCCCTACTAATAATACTGTTATTCTACATTTGGTTATAGAAGGAAAAAACCTTGATCTGAATTTTGCCCTCAGCAGTAGTCTGCCTTGTCCATACTCCAATAAAATATAGCTAATATGAGGACTTTTAAAATACATATTTTCTGATTATACTGGTGAAATTTTGTCTTCATAGACTAGCTCCTTTTCAAGTAAATGGACTTTCTCCTTGACACCACTGGAAGTTAGAGCAGATCCATAAACCCTAAAACTTGATTTATTCTTTGACAATACAAAAGCGTTTACTTTGTTTTTATAAGTTTACATCAGGTCTGTTAGATTTGGAAAGTTCTGCTTTATTATTTGCTTTAAGATTTTGTAGTCTGTGGGACCAAACAGGTTAAGTCAATAGGGCATGGATTTTCAAAGGACATACCTAATTTTGAGTCTGTATCTAAACATGGTTGTATTCTCGAGAGGTTTAATTCCATGTTAATTTAGCTCCAGATTATCCAGGAGAAACACTGCATGTTTTCTAAATAGAATTCACCCAAGGTAGCAGAAAAAAATACACTGCAGGTAATGTACATTCTGCATGTCAGTATGCAGAACCATATTGATTTTTACACGTGATGTTAATTTAGGCCTGGATTCAGTTCAGTCTGGGTCTTGAAGTGCCCAGATAGATGCCTGCTAGTTCTTGGTTCTCCTTACAGTCCACAGTGACAATGAGGGCCCTTCAGAGGATAATTAGGATGTTAGGTAGGCCAGATCACCTTTTGAAAATGGGGTGTCTGCCCTTCTGTTGTTTCTGTAGGGACTCTAAGATGAATATGCTTTTAAGTGAAGTATCTTATGTACATGCCTGGGCACCTCTGTCACTTGCAGAATACGTCTCCTAATAAGTGTTTGCACCCTGATTGTGATTTTGTTCTTTATTGTTTAATCTACATGGATATACAACTTTTTTGACATTTGCATTTTACTTTACGGTAAGGCACATTGTCACAGGAATTTCCTTGTAGGTGTTTTGTCATGTCCTTTTTCTCTGCGTGGGGAAAAGATCAACTGTTTCACCACTGTTACAAATAGAATCTCTTTGTAATAGACACAGGAGATGTATGACTTGGGTGAAATGGTGACGATCTGGGCGCTCTCATGCTCAGATGATGTCTGGCTTTTGTGTTGGCTTGAATGACTATTTTGGATATTGTCCTATCAGTTGCAAAAGTGCCAGCATATTGCTTAAATGCAGAGTCAACACAACTTCAACACATACCCTGTGTCTTTGCGCAGAGAGTAAGTTTAGTGCAATTAGAAAAGAGGCAAATTGGTCAAAAACCCTTGTACACCCTAAACTGTGAACAGCTATATTAAACATATTGCAAAATTACTTTTTGTGACATGGAAGCAATTCTATTTGAATGTTAAATACTTGTTTTGATGGATTGTTTTTCTTAAGCTGGATGGATGGCACTCCAGTGAATTATTTGGCATGGGCACCACATGAACCGAACTTTGCAAATAATGATGAAAACTGTGTAGTTATGTATAAGAATTTAGGTAAGTTTTTGGTATGTTTGTTCCTGAATTTCATTATTTGTGTGTTTGTGTCACAAGTTTGTTTTTTTTTCTTCTGAGAGGCATCCTTTCCCCCCTTTCCTTTGTTCTTTTGCAAAACGTTATAGAAATAGACCATAGTATTATATTCAGGACTTAAGACTTTGGTGCTGTTGTGTTTACCTTAAACATAGCATGGGGAAGTTCTGATAGAGATCTGTGGTTGTGATTGCTGTATAACTCTTTTACATGTTTTATTAAAATTGGCCTAATGTGCCACTATAAAATTAATATTTCTAATGCCTGGCACTACACTGCTTTAACATTTTGTAATTACAGTGCATATAAAATGCCATATTTATCCTAGATGCTGACACAGAATGATAACAAACTGAGAGACAGTGAGGATTTGATCTTTTACCTTTCAACTAGGAGTCCTTTGTGTAAGAATGGGTGAAACTGATTTCCATTTAACCAGCTCTGGATGTGGTGTCATACAATTTCCCATTTATCTTACATTCAGGATTTTGGAATGACATAAACTGTGGTTATCCAAATCCCTTCATATGCGAAAGGCACAACAGTTCCATTAATTCAACTGTTCCTCCAACAACATTTTCAACTCCAAGAGGATGTCGTCCAACTTGGCTTTCCTTCCATAATAAGGTACCATGACAAATACAGTGCATGTTGGATGTTTGGCGAAGCATTAAATAGAAAACAAGGGAATTATTTAACAATATTGTCTCTTATTAAAGTCAAATATTATTCTTTTTTTTCAGAGAGCTGGTTGACACCTGCATGCTTTTCTTTGTTTGCCCACCTACTGTTTGCAGGAAAGGTGCATTTTTGATGCTTCTAATGAATTGGCAGATGAGCATATTCAGTTGCAGTTGACAAAAGTCATTCTCTAGTCATCTCTCCTAAGCTTTTGATACACATTTCCTGAAGAGCTTAGACAGAGTTCCTGAAGTATTGATGCTTTGGTCTTGATGTTTTTTAACCAAACCATAATGCTTTTTTGGTACTGAATACATTTTGTCTTCCTTAACTTTACTAATGAGATATGCTTTGTGGAGTCGAACAAATAAACAGGCAGACTAATATGAGTCATGCATTACCTACCACTGTTAGCTAACTGTCTATAAAGAGTCAGTTTTTTGCTTTTTTCTAGGGGTTTCGGATCAAATCTAGTGTGTGTCTTGCACTTTCTTGAGACCTTAAATTTTATATAGAACAGGGACCAGCACAAAAAGCTGATTTTAAGCTCAATGTGTTTTTTTTCCAGATAAATGCATTATTTCTCTGTCTTTTCTCCATCCTGCTTAGCTTAAAGCAGTGGTTTTCAATCTGTGGGGGATATTGGAGTAAAGTTAATATATAGAGAATTTGTTCATGTTTTAGTGTTACAAAATATTTGGATCTGCAGAAGATGAACGTGTCACTTGGCATGCTGCACGAACAGCTTGCATGAATTTAGGAGGAAACCTGGCCTCTATCCCTAATGAACAAGTGCAAGGTACTGTGTATAGTTCTGTAGCAACTAGATAACATTTAATCTTTATGGGATGGCTGTTGTATTTGTGTGAGTATGGACAGGATTTGAATAATGACTGCACATGTGATTTTTGTTCCAAAACATGTAACTTTTGGAAATTTACTGTGAAATCTTCACCTGAATCTACTGAATTTTAATGTTGGCTTAGATATACATACACATGTATATTGTCCTGGCAGCCGAGACAGTGCTTTTTCTGCTTACATGTGATGCCAGCTGGACCCAGCAAGTTCCATTCCAAGTGATGTAGTTTCACTAGGTGGCATTAACTCACTGCGTGGCTTTCCTGTTAACTCAAGGAGAACACCTTTAGGATCAGAACTGGCTGTCTCTGGGCAGTTTGGAGCAGAGATTTGACTGCTCCTACACCTACCAACGACTCGCTACGTAGTTGTACCATTCTTTTCACTAGTGGAGCTTATTTTCATGAACTTAAGAGGTGCATCCCTGACTGAGGGAGATGGGCAGAGGGAAATTACCTTATGCTTGAATAAACATGGCACACATTCAATTTAAAAATTAGGGAAGATTTTTATAGATGTTAATAACACCCTCTTTTTAGAAATACTGTTTTATACTACAGTGATGAGAAACAGATGTTGCACAACACATACTGTTTATGAACTCGAAAGAACATACTGAAAAATCAACCATTGTAAAACAAGTCTGTTGTAGACTGAGCAATTAAATAGTTTAAATTTAGACTGATGACATGAACTTAGTACTACTTATGTTTTCCACATGCAAAGAGATGAAGAATCGCGATTTCACTTTTCAGTCATAGTTAAATTGTTATCCAACATAATTTCTGCAGTACAGATTTCATGTGGTTCATACACAGGGCTTGAATTAAAGGTAAAACGAGCAGTAAATATATTAGCACAAAATTATGGGTGTTGCTGACCATGTAGGCATAAAGGCTTGATTGAGTTCCTGTTACAGTTTCTGGCAGAACAACAGTGCTAATATTTGACAAGGAAATCTACAAGTTTCATTCCTGAAAGTGTAAGTTAAATTAACTTCAAAAGACTAAAGGAAGGTGAATAGTGGATAGAGCAGACAGAAATTGATTTATTGTTTGCAGAGAAGAGTAAGCTCATGACACTGACTGTAGCAGTTGGCAAAAGCCATAATATGTTCATTTTATCACAGTGTTTGTTGTGTTGTGGATTAGTGGGTTGATGAATATCGTCTGACCTAGCCTGCTCTATTTGTGAGCTAGCTAGGCATGCCAGCTGAGACACACAAGCACCTCATGGGCTGTGCAAAGCTATGGTGATTGATCTGCTTGTGAGGAATGGTTCTGTTGGGACTCATTTTAAGCATGTCACCTGTGCATTCTGCTCCCTGCTAAGACAGTGTGAGCTATTGCCGGGGTGTTCCAGGGAGAGCGGCAATGTTCTCACAGTGCTGTAACAGCACTACTCTGATGCTACTGGGGGGTAACCACTCTGGAGGTGTCATCAGAAAAGTATGTTCTCTGCACGGCTGTATTTTTCTAAGTCAACTGTGGGACTAGGATTCAAAAATATCTTGAGACATTATAAAAAGCATTTCTGTCATGCTTTTGGGATTCATCCTAGTACCAGGTTAGACACTTAGCTGAAATATTTTGCTCAAAGCCACAGTTACATATCTAGTTCCCTGTTCATTAAACTGAAAAGTCACCTCCTTTTCATCTTACCTACTTGTGTTGTCAACAATGAAGTGTTCTGTATTTCAGTGACCTCAGTGAGGCCAGACATTTCAATTGCCCTTCATTAAAAGTATTTCTCTTTTTCTTTGCCTTCTTTACTCTAGCTTTCCTCACCTTCCATATGAAAGATTTTGTTACTGATACATGGATTGGATTAAATGACATAAATCATGAACTGAGGTTCCTCTGGACAGATGGAACAGGAGTTTACTTTACAAATTGGGCCAAAGGCTTCCCATCAGGACATATGGATTTGTACTCATATGATGGCCAGGTAAACAGCAATCACAAATTGTTCACTAAAATTTGATTTTAAATTGCATTTAGACATTTGTTGGGATTTGAAACATGTTATTGCTTTACATTACTTTCATACTTTTACACATGTCAAATATAAATCCAACTAGAGTGAATGATATTGAACCCCTGGGCTGCTGCTGTATTCGCTGGTGACAGGATCTGTGAAGCGCTCATACAAAGACTGTTTTCAGATTTCAGTTCTCTGTGTCTGTGAAGGCTACACTGCTTCTGTGTTCACCTTGTGTTCTCTTACAGGCTCTGGTAAAGAGGGCAGTGGGATTCCTGCCTCATGGCATTTGCCCCAAAAGCACACCGAGCACATCCTCGCAATCCTCTGACCACATTAGTGCTTGAACTTAGCAGGTTTCTCAGTTGGCATGTCGCTTGCAAGGGGCACTTACAAATGTTCCCCTCAAACAGCCATGTCTTACGTACCAGCAAATTCTGTCCGTGCCATTTGTGGAAAGGAGATACTTCTATAAAAAGACAGCCATTCAGTTTTTACAGAGGAGAAAAGGAAAGAAAAGCACTTCCCTTATTTCTCTGTCATGCAAACTGGTCTGATAGGTCACTCTGATCTTATGTGTTTAGATATTTCTGTGCTATGGAAGCACAGCACATTACAGTACTAGCTCTACTTTTCTGGAATACCATTTTTAATGTAGGAATCTTATTTTTATGTATAATGTCCTTTTTCTTGTTCTTGAAAGTAGCATCTCTGGGCTTCTTATCTCTAATGGAGGAAAAAAACCTGGGAGAATCCAAAGTTCAAAAGAGAAATCTTTTAAAATGTTACTTCTGGGAGGAAAAATAGATACTTTTTTCTTTTTATGAAAAGTAGTAGGATTTCTATGAAGTCTTCTGTGAAAACTTATAAAGTCCCTATTTTAAAAATTTCAGATTGATTTTTAAGTTTACTTGACCTTAGCAAAAAATGAGTTATCATAATTAATACAAAATACTACGCAACTGTTCAGTTTGAAAAATTTAAATCTTAATGCACTTTGCTCACAAATTAAATGTGTTTCTGTGCATCTCCTCCTGGACAGCAAAACCAAATAAGTAAACAGAACAAAATCAAGATGGATGCTTCATTGCACAAAGCCATTTGTACACATGAAGCTTTTTCCATTCATCATTCTGTTTAGTATGTGCTAACATAGGTTCTAGCTATCATGTCTATGTCAGAGAAGTTGAAATGTCACTGTACGGGTGGTACTGCCAGATTTGCAGTGTGCGCTGGCAGCCCGGAAAGCCAACTGTGTCCTGGGCTGCATAAAAAACAGTGTGGCCAGCAGGTTCAGGGAGGGGATTCTGTCCTTCTACTGTGCTCTTGTGAGACCCCACCTGGAGTGCTGTGTCCAGCTCTGGGGTCGTCAGTACAGGAAAGACATGGAGCTGCTGGAGCAAGTCCAGAGGAGGGCCACAAAACTGATCAGAGGGCTGGAGCACCTCTCCTACGAGGACAGGCTGAGGGAGCTGGGGTTGTTCAGCCTGGAGAAGGCTCCGGGGAGACCTAATCACAGCCTTCCAATACCTAAAGGGAACTGTCACGTTAATAGATGGACAAATTTGGCAGAAAATAAACCCCCTTGTGTTTCAGCTCCAGAGAAGCTGGGGGTGGCTGGGCTTAGATTCTGAGTTATGCCCAATTAGCACTATCAACCTGGTGTATGACTATCACGATTTACGGTCTCACTGATAGTGTACTGCACTCCCCTGGCCAGCTGTGATCTATGGACTCACACAGCCAGACTTGGAAAAAAGTTTAGCGACGCCCAGTGAGAAACGTTTGCATCTGGTTACATGAATAGCGCACTTGATTAAACTAACAGAGATACAGGTTTTTATGGATTGCCGGTGATAGTAGACTGTCTGCGAAGGCACGTGCAAATAATAATGTTACAGATAGTATAGCGCGCAAAATTAAGAAAAATAACTCTATAGAGATTTTCTAAGTTTCTAAAGGAAAGCACTTAGTATAATCAGAATCTTACCCAAAGGCGTCCCTATGGGGGGGAAGAGAGGCTCAGCCCGTCGACTGGTCCCAGGGGTCAGAGGTATCTTTTGATGTTAGTATCTTCTCTGATTTGTCTGCGATGGTATCTTCCCTAAACCCCTTCTCTCTCTTGGGTCAATTTTATACTATTTCTTATCTTACAGGTGGAGCTTGAGGGACTCTAGTCATACATACCTTTATTATGATTGGTGTAAATTTCTCTCGCTTCACTTTTAAAGGTATAGTTTAAGAAAATTCAGAGCACAAACTCAAAGAGGGGTGGTCAGGCCTTGGAGGTGGGTAACCTTTGAGATGGAGGTGTGTTTTGGTATTAAAATGACATTATAATGAGCAAAATTTACTCAAAGGACATGATTTCAACAGAAAATGGAATTTTGCTGATTCAGGGTAGCAACTGTACCGTTTATCAGTTCCACAGTACCATCAAGTTCCCATCTCTGCTGTGTTATCAGAGAGCCTGGCCGCGGTGTCTCCACTCCGCTCCACACTGCGTGCTGTACCTCGCGAAGTCGGCAGCACACCAGGCTCCCCTGATGCTTACCAACATCTGAGGTTGCAGATTATGCGAATTGTGGACTGAATCCTTCGCATACCAGTTGCACTCCATGTATTGAGCAAAATCCTAAGATCGAAAAATGTCAGGCCTTTACCTCTTTAGTTTCAAATTGCCTCTAGCCATAATCCCACAGGAACCTACAGGAAAGCTGGAGAGGGGCTCTTTCTTAGGGAGTGTAGTGACAGGACAAGGGGGAATGCATATAAGCTAAAAGAGGGGAGATTTAGATTAGATGTTAGGAAGAAATTCTTTACTGTGAGGATGGTGAGGCACTGGAACAGGTTACCCAGAGAAGCTGTGGAGGCCCCATCCCTGGCAGTGTTCAAGGCCAGGTTGGATGGGGCTTTGGGCAACCTGGTCTGGTGTAGGGTGTCTCTGCCCCTGGCAGGGGGGTTGGAACTAGATGATCCTTGTGGTCCCTTCCAACCCAAACCATTCTATGATTCTATGATCAATGGCTGCCTTTGGGCAGCAGTAGTTCTAATTTTGCTGTGTGTAGTGTTACAGCTTGCAACAATGAATTTGAAGAGATTGATGTGTCAGAAGTGTTGCATTGCCCATTTTGAATCCAGGATTTTTTATGGGGCAGAGTTAACTAGTCTTTTCTACAACAGTTGATTTCACTTCTCTTTAAATTGTCTGTGGCTTTCCTGGTCTCCATGCTGTGTGCCTGGAGATCTGAGAATACCAAAATTTCTTTGGTCTGCTTATCCACCCCAATGTTGCACAAGAGAGAGCAAAATTAAGAAATCTGTGAAGTGCAAGAGGAACAAAACCTCCATATCATAAAACTTTCAATGTTAGGAGGATATGAGAATAAAACTACAGCATTACTTGTGTCTGAAGATGTAAAAGGGGGACATAAGTTTTATATTTGCTTTTTCTAGCTGTTTGTAACTGGTTTTGTATCTTTTTGCCTCCAGGCTGATTGCGTTGTCATGAGAAACAATCCTGTTAAAGATGCAGGGAAGTGGGCTGATGAGAGTTGTGATAACAACAGAGGGTATATATGCCAAATTAATGCAGGTACGTTTCTTTTTAGTTAAAACACAGTCAAGCCTTATGGTTTTTCAGGGAATTGCTTGGGTGTGTGGATGTCAACATTTCGCTTCCAATATGCATCCACAAATTGTTTTTCAGGCAGGAACACAAAGGTCATATGTGTCAGAGGTCCAGTTAGAGTCACTGCTCTCAGCTGACTTCCCAGTAACTGCCATGTTACTACCTTCCTGAGCTGGAATTTGTATCTGCATCTTTGAGTTTAGTATGACTGTCGCCATCATATTTGTGCCATGATTTTGTCTGTCATTTTCTGAACACATTGTCTTTCAAAACTTGTACATGTAGCATGAACTGTCTGGAGTGTGACTGTAACTTACCCACACTGAATTTGAGCTAATTCACCTCCAAAAAGGAAATTAAAAAGCTAAGAAAACCTGGATTTAAATATCTTGTTTGATTTTTAAGGACTAGTCTGTTGTGGTGTTTTCCTTTTCTCTGGCCGAAAAAACCAAAACTCACCACAGTCTCTGCAAAGCATTTATGCTTTCTTATTATGAAAAAAATCTTTTATTAAAAAATTGTGACCTAAACTAATCCTAATACATTTCAGTACTACTGTTCTTGAAGATTATACAGAATGCTTCTTTATTCCTTGTCAGAGGTTGCTTAAGGCAGCTCTTTTCCTCTCTACAGCTTTGTAATTGTTTTTTACTACTGATCCTGACTTAAAGAATAGTACATCTAACCCGTGCTGATCAAAAGTCAGGGAATATGAAATAAAGAAAAAAGTTTTTTTGTTTAGTTCAATTTGCAACCACAGTGAAATCATAATCTGCTTCTGAACAAGTAAATGAGTCTTTTTTTTTTTTCCTCCGTTATTTTACAGATGCTGAGTTTCTGCCTTCTACAAGTTCATCCCCACCTAGCATTATCCGTTTTGGTAACAGTAGTTACTTGTTCATCCATACCAAGATGAAATGGGATGATGCACGAAAAAACTGCAGACGTGATCAATTTGACCTTTGCAGCATCTTAGACCCCTACAGTCACTCCTTCCTGTGGCTAAAGATATTAAAGTATGGGGTACCTATGTGGATTGGTCTTAACAGTAATGTGGTAAGAGCATCAAACAAATTGAATGTGGCACTGCTTCTCTTGTGAACAAATCAGGAACTGAAAAGTCTTCTTATCTCTCTTTAGCATATTAGTTTATGTTTTGGTCCTAAATACTTGTATGTGCTGTCATATTTACATGTAGGAACACATCCTCTTTCATTACTCTGATTAAATTGTGTATGTTACATGTTTTTCATGCTTTTTCTGTGATACTATGTTCTGTGCACTTGCAAAAGGGACATTTTAGGCTAGCATCTTGAAATATCTCTTTGTGTATATGATGTATTTGAGATAAAATCCACATATCTTAAGATTTATAGGTGGAAAGTATTTATTCTAAGTAACAATACCTAATTTTCGGAAACAGAATGAGATGCTGTTGCTAGGACTCTTTCAACATTCTTGAGGATAGTTAGCCAAATAATTAATTGGTTTACTTAGTTTAATTTACCTAGTTTAATTTTATTTGTCTCTCCGCTCCCAGTTCTTTGATATTTTGATACTTTCTCGATGTTAAAGTACACCACCTTTCTTCTTGGCACAGACACTTGTCCCACATTCACTCCATTTGGCTGAGCACATGAAAGAAATACAAATGTGTGAGCACAACACACCACTTTGTAAACCCCAAAAGATTCCCCTAACCCAGTGAACCGGGTGATTCACTGACTTCACCAGCTTTGCTGGTAAATAATGAAGTTTTAAAATATGCTTTAAGTTAAAATAATCTACATTTCTTGAAATGTGGGGGGAAACAGATTGTACAAAAATTAGTCATTGGGCTTTCACTCCTACAAATTATTTTAAGTGAAATTTTATTACTCCCAACATAACAATTTTGCAAAGATCAAAATTAATTCAATGTCACTTACTCTGCATTTCCTTTCTCTGAAAAGCATTTGTTGCGCTGCCGTAGTCCTCAATGAATGGCTGGTTGTCACAACCTAAATTTAAAAGTTTGAACCATTTGTGTTGTTATTGATTTCTTAAGAAACCCACCTTCTAGCACAAGGTGCTGTATAGACAGATATTTGACTGATGAAGGAATGGTTAATTATTAGCGTTTAATCATTCCTGTTGATTTGATTTGTTCTTAGACCGATGGGCGTTATGAATGGATTGATAACTGGAGAATGAAGTATACCAAATGGGCTGAAGGGGAGCCAAAGCAGAAGATAGGCTGTGTCTATCTAGACGTTGATGGAGCCTGGAAGACAGGATCCTGCAATGAAAGTTACTTCTCTGTTTGCAAAAAACCTGATGGTAAGAACTTGAATCTAACCATTGTAATTACCAGTAATTACCATTACACAATCATTGTAATGATTACCTCTACAGAGTACATTGTGCTGAGTAATGTGCTGATATATACTTAGACACTGGTTTTTGTTTCAAGAGCTAAATAGATGAAAACATTAAAACTTACTTGAGTTGAATGGGGCTGCTTTAAAATGAGGACCAACACATATTAAGAAACAGCTGGTGTCACTGTGAACAGCCATAACTTTACATTAATTACATGATGTTAGATATATTTTGCAAAGCTTAGACTCGCATTACTCTGCTATTTGTTCTGATACTGAGTAAGAGCAAGATGATATTCTGACACTGAGTGAGAGCAAGACCAAAAATCTCAAAAATCAAAAGGTAATGAATGTTAGGTGGTAGTCATATGGGTGTGATGTTGAAGGGGGAAGAGCTGAACGATCAAGCAATAAGGTGTCACAAGAAATGTTTACTTATAACAACTTTCCAGATTTTCCTTTTGTAACTGAATAACAAACTTCAGCATGCCTTCTTTTGTGTTTATGACCTGAAACTGCTGTTAACAATCATCTGATAATGCCTTTTGCATTCCATGATATTAGCTCACAACTTGTGTGACCAGCTTCATGTGGGCCTTAATTCAGCAAAGCAGTCAGGTGTGAAAATATGTTTGTGAGTAAAGAGTTGAGGTGAACTTAAGAACGTGATAAAAGGCAAAAGTATGCTTGGATTCTTTGCTAAATTAGATTTCTTGAGACTACAGTTGCAGTACTTTTTGTTCAGAGATTTAGGACTTTTCCCCATTGTTATGTTGTAGTAAGCAGTATAGGTGATCGAGATTACATTTTTTTTAAAGACCTCAGTGAGTTTTCCAACATTTAGTTGGAATAATATATGTATAAGAAGCTTGTATTTAAATTTTGTGCTTTTTGAATTTTTTTTTTTTTAAACAGTTCAAGCTCCCACTGAACCCCCTCAGCTTCCAGGAAAGTGCCCTGAATCAGAAGGACACAAGTCTTGGATCCCTTTCCGAGGTCATTGCTACTACTTTGAATCCTCATCTACAAGAAACTGGGCCCAGGCATCTTTAGAATGTCTTCGACTAGGTGAGTATCCTCCTTAATCAAAGAGCACATCTTTCTGACTTGTTTTTACCCTCTGTGGAAAGCTGAACATGTACTGTGTATTTTCGTGATTTCAAGGATGGTCCAAGTGTTGGATAAGACAGTTGCATCCAATCATTGCTTTAATCTGGGAGGAGATGGAAAATAGCTGTCTACCAGTGGCACACACTGTCTTTCATGTGTGTGGGACCGGGCATTAGAGAAGCTGTGTGGCCTGGATATCACAAAAGTGGAAACTTTGTCCTTTGACCCTGCTGGGAGATAGTCAGCCTCATCCACAGCAGTCGCTAAATATTATTTTTATGACATTTTATATCTTTTTTATTCCTGATCTGATTTTGCAGTAATGCAATTATTGCGTTATTGTAGTTTTATGCCACTGAAATGAAAGTTACAGCTCTCTAGGCTGGATAATATGTTAGTAAACTAGGGTTGTTGTGTTGTTTCATTCCTGCAATTTCCTTCTCTGGGAAACTACCAATTCATTACATCAAACTACATGTCTATAGCATTGGTGGGAGTGCAACTTAGGTGTCTAACCTGCTATTAGAGTATGCAGAGATCTTGTTCATGTTGTCAGTGGAACTGGTTACAGACTCATCTTCACTGGAAGTATATTGACATTTGGTCAGAGGAATTGCACCCTGAACTCCACTGACTAGGTCGATTAGGTCTCCACTGATAATAAACCTACCAGTGAAATCCATGTCAAATACCGACACAAAAAGCTGGGTAAGAAAAATCTTACTCTTTCTGGTAGTACTCATGTTCGTTCTTGGGTTCTCATGAACTAGTATGTTGCCAGCTCTAGTTTGAGAAACTAGTTTTTTTGAGCAAAATTTCAAGTTTTTTAAATCATGCTCTTTAAATCCTACTATATTCTCCACATCAACATTTGCATAAAATTTGGATGAAGATACTTGATAGTATACTTTTAAATATGGAAAAGTCTCCATAATACAACACTCTTGCTGTAGCTCAGCCTTTCAGACTATGACAGTTGTTGCAGTGTGACCCATTACCTTACAGCCTTTTAAGTTCTTTTGTTTACATGACAGATGCTCCGTGTTTGAAAGCTGCAATGTATGTTCTTAGTTATGCATAGTCAAAAGGACTTTGACAGTTGTGCAAATAATAGCTATTTGTTTTCTGCAGTTCTCTGCTTTAAGTGGAATTATTATTATTTTGAATAAGCTTCTGGGAGAAATTAAATAACGTTTCTGTTTTTTTGGAGAAGACTGAGTTTCTGAAACAGACTTTCAATAAGAAGAGTAGGGCAAATAAATGAAAGAGTTTTAAGGTAAAGTTTGGGAGGAGTTGAATGATGATGTTGCATGTGATAGCAGATGTCTCTGCTCACTGATTCGTCTTTATTGTTGGAATCTGCATTTACATCAGAATTGCCTTTTTCTGTTAAGCTAAGATTTCCGAAAAAAAAACACCTGACCATTTGTTTCAATGTGTGTGGTAAAAGATTGGCATTATGTGGAATTTAAAATTTGAATGCTAGCATACTTCAGACTTCACGTCACTGTCATTCGTTTCGCTTCGGTGCTACCCTTAGTCTTTCATGGTAGTTGTTAGGGCAGGCTGAATCCAGCAGCCCAGCAGAGGCAAGGTTGCCATGGCTCTGTGCTTCCAAGTCCAGCCAGTGATAAGGCTGAGAATGTGTTCCCTGTAGGCACACACCCACCCACATATACAACACATCTATATACACATTCATGGCTGGCCACACAGATCAGCACAGAGCACTCACATGAACACAGTCTGCACCAACACCCTTACTGTGTTCCCCTTTCCAGTTGATCAGGATGAACGTCTGTTCGTGGGAATATATACAGAAATACAATGTGTATCCCCCCCAGCAGCTATACTCAGACACTCAGTTTGCCCAGTTGCTGGCCCATGGATTTCAGTGTTCTCAGTTGCTGGGACCTGGAAATACGAGCCTTCGTGGCCACCAGCCTGGGTCCTGTTGTTGGTACAGAGCCTGTCCCTGCCACACAAACACTGGTCCCTCCAGTAGTCAATCCCACATAGAATCATAAAATGGTTTGGGTTGGAAGGCACCTCAAAGATCACCAAGTTCCAACCCCCCTGCCATGGGCAGGGACACCTTCCACTA
Organism: Psophia crepitans; assembly: GCA_013399095.1. Taxonomy (NCBI): domain Eukaryota; kingdom Metazoa; phylum Chordata; class Aves; order Gruiformes; family Psophiidae; genus Psophia; species Psophia crepitans. The sequence continues at coordinate 643,597 of VWZZ01003270.1, forward strand.
GACCAGGTTGCCCAAAGCCCCATCCAGCCTGGCCTTGAACACTTGCAGGGAGGGGGCCTCCACAGCTTCTCTGGACTACCTGTTCCACTGCCTCACCACCCTCACAGGGAAGAATTTCTTCCTAACGTCTAATCTACATCTACCCTCCTTCAGCTTAAGGCTGTTACCCCTTGTCCTATTACTACATGCCCTTGTAAGCAATCCCTCTCCGGCTTTCTTGTAGGCCCCCTCGGAAAGGGTGGTCGGGCTTTGGAACGGGTTGCCCAGGGAGGTGGTGGAGACACCGTCCCTGGGGGTGTGTAAAGAAAGGTTGGATCTGGTACTTAAGGACCTGGTTTAGTGGGTAATAGGTGGTAGGGGGTTGGTTGCGCTAGATGATCCTTGAGGTCTCTTCCAACCTTGATTCTGTGACTCTATGACTCTATGAAAGGCTGCTATATGGTCTCCCTAAAGCCTTCTCTTGTTGTTCAACCCCAATTCTCCCAACCTGACTTCATAGGAGAGGTGCTTCAGCCCTCTAATCATCTTTGTGGCCTCCTCTGGACTCGCTCCAACAGGCTCATGTCCTTCCTGTACTGGGGAGCCCAGGGCTGATGCAGTACTCCAGGTGGGGTCTCATGAGAGTGGAGGAGAGGGGGAGAATCTCCTCCTTCGGCCTGCTGGCCATGCTTTTTTTGATGCAGCACAGGACACTGTTGACTTTCTGGGCTGCAAGTGCACGTTGCTGGGTCATAGAATCATAGAATCTTTCAGTGTGGAAAAGACGTCAACCCAACACCACCATGTCTACTAAACCATGTCCTGAAGTGCCATATCTACACACAGAGCTGATGTTGAGCTTCTGGTCCACTGACATCCCCAAGTCCTTCTCCTCAGGGCTGCTCTTAGTCCATTCTCCACCCAGCCTGTATTTGTGCTTGGGCTTGCCCTGACCAATGGACAGGACCTTGCACTTGGTCTTCTTGAACTCCATGAGGTTTGCATAGAATTGCCTGTAGAGACACACAGAGGCCCACACACATACAGAGCTAGGTGGAACTCCCCTGGTCCTCCAGCAGCCATTCATTCCTTGATCTCACCGTAAGAGATGCGCACAAACCAGGGGGCCTCATCCTTGCAGCCCTTATGGTCCCTCCAGCAGTTGACTGGGGCTCCCCTAGTCCCTCTGATAGCCAGCTCAGCTTGTGGTCTCACCCATGGGAATGCACACACACACCTGGCACGCCTACTTGCTGGCTAGACTGATGTGATATTACCTAGTGATCACACATTCACTTGTGTACCTAAGCTTTCTCCAGTTACTGGCACCATGGACACAAGGGTCTGTGACTCATGGTTCCACTCCAGTTGCTGGTACTTAGACCCCGGTGCACACACATGCACACAGAGGGAGGAGTCTTTCACCCATGAAAATAGCTAGAAATAGAGTTTAGTAAGAAGATAGGACTGTCTGCCCAGATCAGGCATAGGAGGTGACCAGACAACTGTACTGAGCAGCAAGCTGTTTACATATGACCAGTCTTTTTATCCCCTTATCCATCTGTTTTCTCATGCTTGTTCCTCCCAAATCATCTAGGTCCATCCCTTTCCCTGCTTTTGGTTCCTACCCTGGACACCTCGTAATAAGTTTCCTGTAATATTGGAATGCTCTTCTGTAGCCCATCATGTGTCACTTAACCCTAGGTGGTAACTCCCCTTAATCTGAAAGGTACTCTGTTGTTGACTTATCTTGACAGGTTTCATGCCTGGGCATTAGAGCTCAGGCTGTCCTGTGACAGCCCTAGGAGAGGCCTTAGCCGAATGTCCCGTCCTGTGAGTCCATAATTTACGTTCTTGCTGTGCCATTGGGCCTCATTGCTCCTCTGGGCTTGTGGAGATTGGCCTCTGATGGACTGATGTCTCCAGTGATGGGCCTGGGAAAAGCCAGGGAAGGGGTTCCCCATCTGCCACTATCTTTCTGGGCTCCTTTGTGGATGTGGAGTGAAGCTTTTTATCACATGACCTAACAGTAACCAAACATCTGATACTACTCAGCAAAAGAGGAACAATTAGAAAAACATAGACTACAGTGAAAAAAGAGGAACGTTCTGTGTTCTCTTATATTCTGCTGTCCCTGCTTGCACTGTGTTTTGTTTGCTGTTGAACATTTTCCAATTATATCTTACCCATAGTAGAATTCTGAACCATAGTAGAATTTATCAGTAGCTCAGCAGTGATTCAAATGACTTTTATGTTTTCACTCTCTGTAACTGTGCCTTCCTTATCCGAGAAAAGATACCTGCAAAAATTCAACAGCTAAATCAAAACAGACAAGTGTCACACACAGCTATTGCTCCTAGAGCCAGGGCTGGATTGCAGCCCCATGCTAGAGAGAACTGAAGATACACTTTCTCCAGTGTTTAATACCACTCCATACAAAGTCGTGTAGCTCATTCTGTCTCCTGGCTCCATGCTGTGACTTCTTGACTTTGCTAGAGCATCGTGCAGAATGAATCATTGTGGCAGAATCCCGCGTGTTACGTGGATGTCTAACAGGGTGCTACAGTAACTGGGCAACAGATGACCAAGATGATCTTTCTTTCTCTGATGGCTACAAATAGAATGTAGGAAAATAAACACAACCTGGGGAAAGAATTACACTAAGGACCGTGCTTCAGAAAGTCAGCAAATTCTGTGCTATACATGAGCTATATAAAGGCTCAGAAAACATGTAATCATTAATATGCAAAGTTATATGGTGTACAGACTGAAGTTATACATACTTTTTACCTAAAACTTTTAATTTTGTTTAGAGTATTATTTGTTCTTTTTAAAAAGTTACACATCAGCAGAAATTCATGCTCGATACCCCATTGGCCTATTTTGCCTGGAGCTGTTGTTCAGCTATGTTGCTGTTTCCCCGTGGATGAGGAAACAAACACAATGTTAGTACATTGTCATGGAAATGATAAGAAATACATCAGCAACAATGGCAGAGTCCTTCATAAGACATTATCCAAAGTTAGTTTCTGTTTTGAACTTCAAACTTTGATTGGCATTTTGGCACAGATAATTTGTGCAAAAATAGGACTGACATTTGACAGCACAATGAGAATGCTTTCCACTGTGAAATTCCGTCTCTAAGAGATTTTCTTTTTTAATTTGTGTCTTGCAGGTGCCTCTTTGGTATCAGTTGAAGACTCAGCTGAAGCCAACTTTCTGGCATATACCATTGAGCCACTTGAAGGGAAAACATCAACTTTTTGGACAGGAATGTACAGAAATGTGGATGGTAATTACTTTTGACATCTTTTTGTTTGGTGAATAATTGTCACAAACTGCTTGACATGGACGTTGAAAAGGTCACATTATACTTCTGTAATACATAAAAAGTGAAATTAGAAAAAGTAATATATTATCATGATAGGAGAAGGTGGTCAATTGTAATTAACCAATAACCAGTAATATTTAAAAGAAAGACCAAGCACAGAAAATTCACCTTACAGCAAGAAAAGTAATTCATGACAAAGTAAGGCACAAAGATGCATATAGCAGAGTACAGACAGGACCATGTTGGAGCTGAGCCAAAGTTGATGCCTTGGGTTGATGTGCTTGTCTTTGAGATACTCCAATTTTTGAGCTAGAGAATAATGTGGCTAATGTCACCTCTGGTCTTTGGAATCTCCAACCTGGAATGACCAGGCACTCATCTTTATTTACAACTGGCCCTCAGAACAGCTTCACTTTGAAGCTGGAATTGTTTGTGTCTTTTGAATTGTGTATCTCAAGTTTTTCCATTTTCTGCCTCACTGTAAGGAAGGTAAGAGAGAACAGACAACGGGCTGCTTTAATTAAATCTTAAATTTGCTGATTATTGCTTTTTCATTAATACAGTTAGTATTCAAGTAAATAGATACTTCTGTCTTTATGATAGATCTTAAAAGTTAAGTCTTGTGCTGTTCAGACTAAAAACTCCAGTATAATGGTGTCAGAGGCAGGACTGCAGAATGGTTTAGGTGACTTCGGATGGCATTTTCTTAAGCTTTGGACCGTTTTTTGTACAACTGTGTGCTCAACCACTTCAATGACAAACCAGGTGGGGAGAAGACGTGTATTCAATTACATTACTTGAATTTTAACCAGGAAAGTGGAAAGTTTTCAGTAGAAGAGGAAAGAAATTGAAAAGAATAATGATTTCTAAGCATAACACACAAAGAAAAGTTGAAGTTTACTCATGTGGTTAACACATGAAATGTTTTCTGAAGTGGTTCTAGCGCAGCTGCAGAACAATCCAGTTCTTACAGTGATCACAAGAACACGAGAGCTGCTTCAGCAGGTACATGTCATTTTATTACTAGGTAGTGATTACAGTGATTTCAGCATAACTGCATAACTAAATTTCATGTCTTTGAAAAAGTTATTATATCCAGATGCCATGGCCTGACACAAAGGGTGGAGGGTATTTAAGTAAAAAAAAGGCAAAATATGAGGAATCTTACAAGAAAATGGAACATAGCTTTCATGCTGAGTCTAAGAATTTGCTTGCATGAGTACAACTTGAGTCACAAGGGGCACATTTATTCTAAATAAATAACACTATTAAAAGAAAGAAAGAAAAAAAGGAACAGGAAGGAAGAGACAGCAAGTCCCAGCATAGTTGAAAACGGTGATCACAAGGTTTTTGAAGCAGATCTTTAAGAAGGAAAATTGTGCATGTAAAGTCAGTGAGAAGGAGCAGAAACTGAAAAACAAACGGAAGAAAATTGGACATAGAAAGACTTCAGTGGGAGCTTTGAAGAGAGTAATACAAAACCTCCCTACAAATTACTGAAATAAAGGGCAGTCTGTTTAAGATAAACTATCTTTTCACATCAGTAATTTCTGTAAACTGAAAAAATAATCGACACTCCACCATACCAATAAATTGTGGCACATAATTCTTTAAACTTTCTTGCCTTTGTAACAACATAAGCCAGATTGGCCTACCATTTTCCAAAAATTGATGTTATATCGTTTGCATAAAAACTCAAGGGCAACATGATGTGTCAGACCCAAAATCTAAATAGTCTAGAGATCTGTATCCAAGACTGGCCACAAGTAGGTGTCTCAGGAAGGCGATAAATGTGGAGCAGGTGTCAAAATGGAAATGAATACTATCTTGTTTTCCATATTCAATGTTTTTCCAATTAGGAGAATGGCTGTGGCTAGACAACACTGCAGTGAATTTTGTCAACTGGAATGTAGGAGAACCTTCCCCTCAACAAAACGAGCACTGCGTTGAAATGTACGCAAACTCCGGGTACTGGAATAATATCTATTGCTCTTCCTACAAAGGCTATGTTTGTAAAAAGCCAAAAAGTAAGTGCTACGTTTATGGATTTGGTTTATGTATGGAGTATGCTTCTTGTGTGCTAGTAGATGGCCATTACACACAGTACAAGTTAGCTGGGTGTTTTGAGGTTGCCAAGGGATGCATGTTTGCATGCCAACAAAAAGAAAGAATAACTCTTGTCAGAAAGCAGATGTGTTGATCAGTGCTCAAGCCCCTTCAGAACTGTTTTAAAAAACCTGTGTTCCTATCTTAACTGTAACTTAAAAAGTTTCACCTGTTACGTATCGATAATTGTTGCGTAATCACAAAGTTAGTACTGGGCTTTGCACACAGAAATTTGTCTCATCTATTTGCAAATATGTTCCTAGAGTATCCCCTCTGCTCAGCCCAGGGAATGCCCTTTGCTTATTTCCCTCTGGCAGCCTCATGTGCTTGCATTTTCTGAATACAAAGTAGTGTTTCTATGAGTTGAGTATTTATGAATTGTAAATGAATGAACGGTTTTGGACCTTTTGTCTCTATGTTTTCCTGTTTTGAGAAAATGGAATGAATGAAAAGCAAGGCAAATAGCATAATCTGAATGTACTGAACTGGAAGTGTCATGAAATAATTGTATGTGCAAATTTGACTGTAAGGACATCTAGTGCATACGTGTTCCTAAGGGTCATCATAAGAATTTCTTCCAGCATGTATTGCAATCTTTCAGCATGTATTGCAATATCAAAATCTCTTACTAATCTTTACAGAGAAGAGCAAAATGCACATAGTAGCTGAAATATGCCCACTTCCTCTACAAGACTGGAAATGAGAGAAATTGTGCTATCCTTTCTATAAATTTGCTCTCATGCAAGATTTTTCTTACTTACTCAGATGCTTGTAATGATGACTGTATCTTCTACAGAAGATACTGCAGAACTGTCAGATATAACCATCCATTCAGACTCTACTTACCTGTCTTTTTACATTGAGACTGGCAAACAAAAAGGCATTTTATTTTCATCCTCTATCCAGGACAGTCATAGATGTAGGTAACAGGTGTTAAAATCAGTGGCGACCCTTTCCTTTCCACCATTCAACTCACTGCTTGTGCTGGCACTGGCGTTCACCTTTTTTTAATACTGAGCCATTTCAAGGAGCTGAAGCAGATGAAAGCTAGTTACTTTTTTTAGGATTAGCTTCAGACAGTCCAGTCTCCTGAGCTGGAATGCCGTGGGGTCAGCCTAATGCCAGTTGCTTGCTCAGGAACAGGACACAATTGAGTCCTACACTGTTGTAGAAATATAAGTTGACTTGGCACAGTTTTGCAAAGCTGTGATAATGCTCCATTTGCAGAACTAAAAAAGTATATTAAATAGCTATATGCTAATAAATGGAGTGTTAGAAGCATGACTTTACTTAGTTGCACTTGCTATGGCTTGTTATGTTTGCAGTTTTCTAAAGAGACTGCAGACACGAAACTGTGACTGAATTCTTCCTGTAGAATAGATGCTGTTTTCTGTTCCATTTATTGAGGTAATTTTTACCATAGTAATTTCAAATTCTGTAGTGGGTCTATTCCACAAATAATCTAACATTATTTTATAAGTAATGAGGTACTCAAAAGATCGGTTCAGTAGTTCAATAGGTGCTCGTTAATTGTGCTAGAAATAGTGACTAGGTGTATTACGTTCATGGCATCTCAGTCTCACTTTTCATGAATAGAAGATTCATATTCCTAAATATACTAATTGTTTAATGTGTAGGTAGGTCTAGCATGCAGTCATCTCGTACCAAAACCCAACAGTGACTTGTATAATATGCATGATCAGTGCTATACCCAACTTGGTCAATCAACAATTTTTGGTGAGGAATAAGAAAAATTGTCTAGGTTATTATATGCCAAACATTTTCCAGTCAAATGAAGCAACGCAGCCACAGGATTATTTTCCAAATTTACATAATGTACATTATTTTCTTGTTACATTTCTGAGACCGATTTTTTACAGTGTGCTTTTGAACATAAGGTAGCATTATCTTCACAGAACCACAGAATGTTTGAGGTGGGAAGGGACCAGCCCCCTGCTCAAGCAGAGCCACCTAGAGCCAGCTGCCCAGGACCATGTCCAGATGGGTTTTGAGTATCTGCAGGGATGGAGACTCCACAACCTCCCTGGGCAGCCTGTGCCAGGGCTCAGTCACCCTCACAGTGAAAAAGTGTTTCCTGATGTTCAGAGGGAACCTCCTGTGTTTCAGTGTGTGCCCATTACCTCTGGCACCGCTAAGAGCCTGGCTCTGTCATCTTTACACCCTGCTTTCAGATACTTGTATACATTGATAAGATCCCTCGTGAACCTTCTCTCCTAGACTAAATATTCCCTGCTCTCTCAGCTTTTCCTCATGTAGGAGATGCTTCAGTCCCTTCATCGTCTTAGTGACTGTTCACTGAACTCCCTCCAGTAGCGCACTCTCTCTACTGAGGAGCCCAGGACTGGATGCAACAATAACGTAGCAAACATGCAATGCCTCTAGAAAGCACTTCAAAAATGTGCAAATACAGAAACCTCCCCATTTCCCTGTTTTCCATAGATTTGCGTGCTGCTGTAGTGCAGACAGGTAGAAAAATGCTTTTTACTGCAAACAGCATTAATAGATACTTTCCTTGATAGAAACTCTTGGAAACATCCAAATAATCATACCTCGATTTACTCTGAAGAGCTAAATATAGAGTAATTGTCTCTAAACGAAAAGCTATCTGGGTTTACAGACACTCCAGCAGAGCTCTGGGGAATCTGGAAGTCAAGATGACTGGATTATTAATGAAATCACCCAATGTAAGTGGGGTGATTGGTAAAACAATTTCATTTCCTGGGCTCACCTTTTTCAGAATGAAACATGATGCGTTGGTTCAAGATTTAGTTGCAGACTGATTTTATGTCCATATGGCAAACTAAGGATTTTAATCTTCAATAATGGCCCAGTTTTCCCAGCAAGCCAGATTTCGTGGTCCAGATATTAAATTTTAAATGAGCTACAAACATTTTAGTTTGGATGTGATGGGTACTAAGACACTTTGGTGTTTATGAGTGATTTCACTTGTCCATGTAGGTAGGCCATTAAGTCGCTTGGGAAACCGAATTTATTACACTTGCTATGTTCATATAGAATGGCAAGTACTGCAAGGATTTGTAATTATATTGAGGATTGTGTTTGAGCATCTCCATCCTGAAGATGCTGTGTACATTTTCTTGTGTTTTTACACTGATGTCAGGATCTGTCTCCATGAAGCTCTTTGATGTTTCTTCTTTTCTGTTAGTGCAAACAGCTCTGTTTGAGATCACAGTGTGATAGACCATTGTGCTATGCCTTTTGATAGGGTTATATAGCTTTGTATGGACTAAACCAAGGCATTTTCAGTGTGTAGTCGTATGTATTACCATACATTTCACTGAATATGATTTTCAGTATGTTACAAATAATATGATATACAAATAATAACAGAATATTATGATAACATGATTCTTTTTCAATATTTTAAAATGTCAGCAACTGAAATGCCACCAGCAGCTGAAACACCACCAGCTGAAATGCCTACAAAGGGTAAGAATGTTTTCTTTCAATTAGACAACAACTAGTCCCATGAAAGATCGTAAACAAAACAAATCGTCTTCTGTATTATTTCTCATGCATTTTCTGATGTACCTGAGTACCATATCTGTTTCCTAGGAGCATGTTATTTCCTAGCAGAATACAATATCCTCCATTCAGTGTCCAAATGCAGATTTAAAAAAATAATAATTTGTGATATAGCATGCAATGTTAGCATTTTAAAATCAGCTAATTTTATGTTGCTAGCTTTGTCTCATATTATCTTGAAACAAATGGAACACTTGCTCAAAATAGCATGCTTTCTAAAGATATTGTTTCAGTAATCAAATAAAGCATATGTGTTTGTGTTTGTTTTCAGCAATGACAAAGGATGAGAAGGCTACTACTCTGAGCCATGGCAAAGCAGGAATTGTAGTTATTGTTGTCATCCTCATCCTAGTTGGAAGTGGCCTTGCAGGCTATCTCTTCTACAAAAGAAGAAAGAATCGCTTGTCAACTAATGACAGCTTTGAGAACAATTTGTATTTTAATAGTGATGCAGTTCCTGGAACTAGTGACACAAAGGATCTTGTGACCAACATAGAACGAAACGAACATGCGATACTGTAATGTAACAAAATGTAATGTAATATGTAATGTAAAATGTAATGTAATAAAATAAAATGTGCCTTGTTTTAATAAAATTATGCAATTAGAATTAAGCCAAAGCTATTTTCTCATGTGCAAATACTGTAGTAGCCAGTTTCAGTGGGTGCGTAACGTTACGTACAGCAGTTGCTTTATTTTGTAACCATTGTATAATGTGTAAGACTTCTGATCTCATCATCTGATGACCCACACTGATGGGTGTGGGCCTTAAGAAAAGAGGTAATATTAACTAATTATCAAATGGAACAATAGAAATGGATGCAATAAAGAAAGTAAAGTGTAGATAGATGCGCTTGAGACGGCTCCCTAGATTTGAAGTTTCTAAACCAGATTTACTTCCAACCATGCTAATGAGCAGATTCTCTGAGCTTTTCAGCAAACACATCTCTAGTTCTCCCGTCTTTCAAATATTCCTAGGGACTTAACTGCAGGGACAGTCTGTATTTAGGAACATCCTCTTTGTACCACATGGGGAAAAAAAATCCTTCTATGATATAATTTCCGTTCCCAAAATTTCACACCACACAGAGAACTAAGTGCATAGTTCTTGTAGTTTATGTATTTTGGGATTTCCTCAGGTAAAGTCCAGAGGCAGGCTTCTGGAAGGGCAAAGTGTGGTTGGCGACGACTGCCAGTGTTCTGGGTTTGTCTGGGAGAGGTGATGGAGGCCATGGCAAAATTTCCTTCCCCTCAGGACAGGAGATGAAATCTCCTTATCTGTACTGGGGAGAGGGAGGAACACTACCTGTGTGTGTTCTGGAGGTTTGTAGGAGCACTGCATAGCTCTTCTGGCGATCACGTGTTGGCACTGCTCTCCTGCAGCCTCCCAATAGGTACCACAGCTTTGTGGGGTGTGTGCTTCAAGTCAAGAACAATTCAGTTTTACCAGTGTATTAGTTACTACTGATTCTATTTCCTTTCTGAAATGGCTAGATCAGCTACCATTTATGGAAATCTTACATTCCCCAATGTGGAGTTTATATTCCTAATTTTTTTAAATCTTGTAAAATGTAAATCATGCACGATTCCTCATTTGCTTACAGAGGTTTGTAAGGTTTGGTTTTATGGTTTCAGATTTTGTTCTGTGAAATAAACAGTAACTAGCTTTGATTTTTTTAAATAGTTTTTCATTTTATCCTGGTCTATGTAAGTCTCTGTAACAGGGTAAAGTTAAAAGGAAGTGATACAACCATGGAGACATTCCATCCAAAGCTGTGATCGAGTAATATATTGATCATGTTTCTCTGAAACTCTCCAGGGATTGTCTGCTTAAAACCAAGACAAAAATGTTAGCTGAGTGATGCAGTACAAATCTTGAATTACATACCCATGTCGGTAAGATGGGGAAATTGGCCTGGGAACCCCTCTTCTCCTCTGGCTCTGCTCCCTCTTTTCCAGGTATTTCCTGCCTCTGTTCCTACCGCTGTTTCCATTTTTAATGCAGAGTATTTGGAACAGTACTTCTGATGGTTCTTCATGCCACCTGATGTGGCTTATGTGCCAGAAACCTCCTGACTGACCATTTTATGATGTTAAGGAGGACGTTGTTTCAGTTATATGGAGAAGTGGTGCCAGCTAGAAAGGTATGTGAAAGGGACAGAGAACGGTCGCTGGCTGGAATCCCAGCCTTGCTGCACTGATTTGTTGGGCGAACAGCACATCGGCACAGCCTCTACCCAAAAAAAGTTCAGTCCTGTTCTAAGGCCCTGCGCAATCTCAAGGCAGCATCTGCACAGAGTGATTCTTCCAGAACTTCAGCAAGACTGTCAGTGAAAAACACTTGATGGATTTTCAGAAGAGGAAATTTAAGCTCCATTGTTTACAGCCTCTGGAAATACATTGGAATCGAAGCAAAGGGTGAGGCACTGGAACAGGCTGCCCAGAGAAGCTGTGGATGCCCCATCCCTGGCAGTGTTCAAGGCCAGGTTGGATGGGGCTTTGGGCAACCTGGTCTAGTGGAGGGTGTCCCTGCCCATGGTAGGGGGGTTGGAACTAGATGCTCATTGAAGATTGGGCTGGGGAAATTATCCATGTTGCTCTATTTGAATGAAAAAAACCCAGTGTGCCTTCTTGGAAGTGGTTCATAATCATACGGATGCGATATAATTTGTTAATTAATGTGTTTGGATCCATCACCAGTCCTTTCAGCCATTCTCTACTGCTGGCTGCTATTCCTGTTGGGATCAATCGGTTGCCTTAGAACTGCGTTGTTGCTCTTGTGATCTCTTATTTTGGCTCCTGATAGATGCCACCACTCAGGGGCGGTTTCAGGCTGCATGTTGCATAACCGTACATTCACAGAGCGTGGGGGGCTGACCCTGCCTGGAGGCCAGGTGCCCACCAAAGCTGCTTTATCACTGCCCCTCAGCTGGGCAGGGGAGAGAAACTGGATCCTTGTCAAGGTAAGGACAGGGAGAGATCCCTCAGCAATTGCTGTCACAGGCAAAACAGAATCAACTCAGGGAAACTGATTTAATTTTTTACAAATCAAATCAGAGAAGGGCAATGAGAAATAAAACCCTAAATTTAAAAACACCTCCCCCCACCCCTCCCTTCTTCCCGGGCTCAACTTCACTCCTGAATTCTCTCCTTCCTTCCCCTCAGCGGCGCAGCGGGATGGGGAATGGGGTTGTGGTCAGAGCATCACACGGTGTCTCTGCTGCTCCTTCCTCCTCAGGGGGAGGACTCCTCACACTGTCCCTGCTCCATCATGGAGTCCCTCCCACAGGAGACAGTCCTCCACCAACTTCTTCAATGTGAGTCNCCATGGGCTGCAGGTGGAATTTCTACACCCCATCACCCCACAGGCTGCAGGGGGACAGCCTGCCTCACCATGGTCTTCACCACAGGCTGCAGGGGAATCTCTGCTCTGGTGCCTCCTGCCTCTTTTCTTCACGGACCTTGATGTCTGCAGGGTTGTTTCTCACATCTTCTCACTCCTCTCTCTGACTGCAAAAATGCTGCTCTGTTTTTTTCTCCCTTCTTAACTCTGTTATCCCAGAGGCGCTACCACCATCACTGATGCACTTGGCCTTGGCCAGCGGCGGGTCTGTCCTGGAACTGGCTGGCACTGGCTCTGTCAGACATGAGGATAGAAGAACTGGGATCTTGCTTTTCTGAAATATTCTTGCTGTAAAAACAAGGAACGTAATTTCTTGACAAACAAGAGGGAATATAAGTGATGGGTAGAAAAGCAAAGGAAATTTTTAACTGCTCATTAATAATTCATATCCATAATACTCTGATTCTGCCAAGATTTCATATGTTTGGTCTTGGCGGTTTAGACAAATGAAAGAAAAAATAGTTGATTATGTAGCATGAAAATATAGCGTGAAAGTGCCTTATGTTGCTCTTTCAGTATATTTTAAGCCTGTCTAGAGAAATGGAAAGGTTGTTCACTCTGGCCTTTTTTAGGCTGAGATGTTTCTACCACTGTTTACAGTGTGTCTTTTTTAAAAAAAAAATAGTTTTCAAATGGAAACTGCGATTATGCTATATGTGGGGATTCTGGGTCGAAATCTTGTATCAAGTTATAGCAGGCTAAATGATTGCAAAATTCCCTTCAGATTTTAATACCAGTGTTTTCTGAAAAGTAATTATTTAACTCTGTAGGGAAGCATCTGGTTGAACCTGGATGGACTCACCCAGGCATTTCTGCGGGCAGCTGAGGAATGCCTTGGTGGCAACATTCGACAGTGTGTAAAGGTTTGTCTCTCTGCACACTGCTACGTTTCTTGTTAACCTTGTGCTTAATTTTCATTTCCCCTTTTCTCCAGAAGAGCTCAGACTTCAGAGAAAAGGTGGTGAATTTGCACACTGTGAGCGTAACTTCCTGCCTGGGAGCAGAGATTGCCAAAGGAACAATGCTGACTCAACACAAAACCCAACAGCTTTTCTTCCTCACCACTTCTAAAATTTCTGGCTGTGCCTTGCCAAGTGGAAGATGCTGGAGGACATCTTTGCAATCTCCTGACTTTTTTCCCCACTTTGTGGGCTGTGATGGGGTCTGCTCAGACAAACACCACTGAGATGAAGCTGATCTTACCTTTTTTTTACACATTTTCAGCCCCTCTCAGCAGATCGCGATAACAGTCCTTCACCAAACACCAATTTTTCTTCAGAACAAACTAGTTTCTTTTTCCCTGTAGTAATTTGTACTTATTGCCTCCTGGTACCTTTGGAGATGCTGAGATATTGTATACAACAGAAACACAACACATTACGTTTCTCCTGCCTAAATAATAAATTATTTTTTTTTCCATCCGCACATCTGGAGCTCCTGAACAAGGAAAGTTGCAAAGTTGGAAAGCGGAGGTTGCAGAGTTGAGCGTTCCCATGCTGGGGAGTACCAGAACGCTGTACTCCAGCCTCAGCACAGCCATCTTTGCATATGCATCATCATACACCAAGTAATGGACCACGTGATGCTTTGCTGAGGCAGCCCTCTCTTTTTCCCCACTTTCCTCAGATCTCAGTGTCCTCCTCAGGCTCCCAGGGTTTCCATGTTTTTGGTCTAGCTGTGCCTGCTGGCCTTCAGGTCTCTCACTGTTGCAATTATTTTTCTGCCTTAATTTCTTGTGTATCTTTTTAGACCCAATGTGTGGTCCATCTGCATCTGAGTCAGAACAATAGAAGCAGGATCCCAACATCCTCATGTAGGTATCTAGGGTTTTCATTGCCTACAACAGCAGTAATTTTCAGTGAAAGGCTTGCTGCAAATACAATTTTGGGAAAGCTACCCCAAACCAGCCTCTCCTGAAATTATGGGAGCTGGGATTTTTCAAAGGCCCTATGCAAAAATGGAGGTGAACCTTCCCAGGAGTGTTTTCTCTTCCCTACCTTCTACATCTTTCCAATCCTTTTACATATCATAAAGAAGAGAGATTTTTCAAAGGAAAAATCAGAAATTTGTCAGAATTCCTGAACAGTGTGTATTTTAGAGGCTGCAAATTTTCACAGAGTAGCAGGATGAAAAATGTGGCGGTATTCCTTCTCAGTTTCATTTTCATCTCTAGCAATAATTGAAAATTCATGATTTTCCAGTTACAGGTCATCTTCTTCCTAGAACTGCGCGGTTTCTTTTCAGAATTTCTTCAGCTGTGGTCAGCTGAGGTATCTTGATCCTGCATATTGTCAGGAATGGAGCAAAAGAAGCGTTGGGTGCCTCCTGAAGAACACGGGTCCTGTTTCCTGCAACTTTTCTTTTTTCCGTGGAACTGCAGACATGGGGAAATTCTGGTTCTCTCTTATTTCAAGGTCATAGTTACCTCATCTGCATGGTACCCCAGCCCATTTTTCACACTACTGTGTTGAACTCTAGCATTTTTCAGCTTTTATTGATACAGACTAATCTTCCCCTTCTTTTTTACCTTTTTCCTTTATTTTTGGTGAAAAGGCATTTATGACACATTCTCCATAAAAAAATAATGATCCTGAATTGTAAGGTATGTCGCAAAAATCCTCACTAAAATACCTCTCATCTCATATTTCTATGGAAGAGAAAGCTTTCATACAGTAGAGAAAGCAGCTTAGAAAAGAAAGTTGGTTCATCAATGTATTATTTCAAAATTACTCATGTGACATGATACAGTTCCTTATTTGCAACTCAGAACTTCCCTGTATCTATTGGGTCTTAAAAAGCGAAAAGGATTTGTTAATGCAGCTCAGTGCAGAAAGGTTTTCTTGCAAGGCACAGGTTTGGTCTTCAGCATCAATTTGAGGTGAAGAGGAGAAAGGAGTGAAACATTTGGTCATGGCTGTCTACCTGCTCCTGGTTTTTCTCTTCTCCTATAGTACACCTCTTCAAATGTCTGGTAAGTCTTTGTCCTCTCTCCAGTATGGAGGTTTGTAATTCTTTCTCATGCTTTCCCGATGTCCTCCCTGGTGGACAGTGAGCTTAGATCTCGTCACAGCACGGAATTTGAAACAGTTTTACTCAACTCTTAAATTTGGTGAAATCTGTATTAAAGGCATTCTTTTTCCTTAAGCCATTTTTCAGGGTGGTGTATGAGCGAAAGAAACAGGCCAACAGCTGTGGGCATAACCTCGGCAGTGCGGGTTCTTGAAAATCAGCCAGCTGAATGCAGATAAAAGCTGATCTGAAATTACTCCATCGGAGGTTAGAACAGCTCAGAGGTACAGGGCAGTGTCCTCGCAGCATGCACAGAACCACTGGCTGATGTGTGCTCTGAGTTTCTTAGACAGCTCACATAGACTATGGCGTACTGATCGTTGCATGTTGGAATCCTGTTTCCAAGCTGACAGCTTTAGGAAGGACCTTAAAAGCTTCTGTCTGTTAGATTTCAGACACATCTGCTGCTGAGGGGAAAACAAATGATGCTGTGTCACAGCTCTTTCCTGCGGGAAGCTCCCAACTAGGGAACTGCAGGAGTCCAGTGCTGTCGCTTGAATAGCAGCAGGGACTAGCCAACGCTGATCTAATCCACCACAGAAGAATTTCTTCTGTGCATGTTTTCGGGTGAGACCAGGCTGTCTCGAAGCTCTGATAACTTTCTCAAGAACCACTGCAGCAGGAGAGCTATGCCAGGGGAAATGCCATCTGGCTTGTTCAGGTCTGCAGCCATTCAGAGAAACATCACCGAGGTTGTTCAGCCACTGCCAGGCAACTCTGGGATGGGGGGGGGCAGGGGTATGAAGTTACATTTAACTATTCCACCCCTGGCAAGAAACCTTGAGTGGCAGTAACGCTCTATGGCACAGCAGAACAAGTTGGACGATGTTGCTGTCACTTAGAGGGGAGCTAAGGGATGCAAGGCGAGCTGCAAAAGTGGTCAGGGTTTGGAGCAGGGTTTGTGCTCATTTTTTGAGGCTGGTCTTAAGAGACAAAACCCTGCTGTGCAGTGTCTCACATTTCTGTTTACAAGTGTAGCTATTAATGGCACTCAGGATACTCACTTAGCTTAACTGTGCTCAGAACTGAAGTGATGATGCTGCAAGTTGTGGCTTCCCGCCTGAGAAACTCACAAGCAGAACTCTGCGAAGAATCGACTTTTTGAAGAGTTGCCAAAAAGTTCCAAAATACTTAACCAAAAATGAAGAAAAAAACCCGCTTGCTTGATGAACAGAAAATCACGCTGTCATTCTGGGCCAAATATAAAAATGGTTGAATTTTGAGTATGTAAAACATTTTTAATAGCTCTGAAACAAAAAGTTCTTTTACTTGCATAATTAAAGCCTGTTTAATACGCTCTGTGACGGTGAAACTTTGAAGAACTCATGAAATTTAATAGAGGTCATTTTTGAATGGCGTTTTGAGAACAGTGTGCTTAAGGAAGGGTGTAAGAAAAGCAATATCTCTTGAAAGAGCTGTATTTTCAGCTTCTGTGTTGCTTGCATCTTAAGAACATTTTGATGAATATCCTTCATACTGATGATGAACTTGCCTTGATTTCTCTCTCTATAGACTCTATATATTCCATTTTTTTGCTGTAGAAGACTGTCAAATAGCAAGTAACTAACTTATCTCCTACAAAACCTCTCCTCAGATGTTTGCATTCTCCATTTGTTTTATAGATAGTGGAATATTTTCAATCTATAATGAAGACAGCAAGCTCTGCGCCCAAGCTCAAAACTCTAGCTCAGTCACAACTGCTGCTTGTGATGAGCACAACGAATTTCAAAAGTTCCGGTGGGTCTCTGCCACGCAGCTGCTGAGCGTGGCGCTCAAGCTGTGCCTGGCAGTGTTCACCAAGAATGACGAGGCTGCCATCGCGCTTGAGCCTTGTAACGGGACGAGTGAGCTCCAGTGGTGGGAATGTAGAAATGAGATGCTTGCAATCCATGGCAAGGATTTGTTTTTCAACTACGGCAAAGGGAAGGGGAAGAAAACCAGGTTGTCCAAAATATCAGGCAAAGGGAGCAGATGGAAAATCCATGGAACCACAGACAGCGTGTGCTCCCAGCGCCTTGAGGGTGAGTACTGAAAAGTAATCTCTATTTCTAGGTAACTTGGCTGCCCCTACTTACCCAGCATTCCACTGCCTCCTTGTCACATAGCAACCCTCCTCATACAGTGACATCAGCAGCGGAGCTGACTACAGATAGCGAGTAGAAATGCAAGGCACATATGACTGTATACATTTCTGCGTAACATGGAAAGCGTAATTCTGTCAAACAGAAGAATAAAATGACGAAGGCCTATGATGTAATCATGAGGCAGAATGGGAACCCTGCAGAGCAACAGCGAAAGGAAATTGACTGTTTGAAAATATGTCTGATCAATCTGTAGAAGTGATGATTGTGCTATATTTAAATATTTATTGTTGCTATTTCTTGGTTTGACCATGTATTATCTCTGAGAAGTTAATTTCTAGTTAACATAGATGTAATCCATGTTTAACAGTGTTTACCCGGTGTTTCCTAGGCCCAGCCAGCAGAAAAAGTAGGAAAAAGCAAAAGGAAAAACAGTGCTTAAAGGTTAGGAGGCAATAATGCCTAATACACTGACAAAGGACCAGTGAAGACTCAGATATCCTTCTCCTGCATTATTATCCCTCTTGGGCTATGTAGAGTGGGCATCCCACTGGTAGGGTCGGAAGTTAAATAACAAGGGATGAAATTTTTGCTGTGCCCTACAACCATTCCAGCTGGAATTAAGTTTGACATGATTTTGCTCAGATAGCAGGAAATTAGACTGCATAGAGATGGGAGCATCACGTCCCAACAGTCACTTGCAAATTTAAAATCAAACTTCGCCTAATGAAGGCTAATAAAATATCTCCTATCCGCGCCTCTTCAACCATATGGGGGAAAAAAAAAAGACGGAAATCAGTCTGAGGGCCAAATAAAGATTGTTTGAGAGTCTTAGTATCTTGCCATAGTCATGTCTAACTGGCAGAACAGCTTTGGAAGTCTTTGTAACAATGAAGTACTGATGTACAACTCAGTTCTGATGGCACAACTCAGCCATGGGATGGGAGAGCTGTCTACAAGCAGACACTGTGGTGAACATCTGATACCAACTAACTGCTGTTGCCCTGTGTTTTTCTCTGTAGATATTTATACACTGGGAGGAAATGCCTTCGGTGCACCTTGCGTGTTCCCTTTTAAGCTCAATGGTAAATGGTACGCTGAGTGCATTCCTCGGAGTGACAATCCAGGCTCTCTCTGGTGTGCGACTTCTTCAGATTTTGATAAAGATCAGCTTTTTGGAAATTGTCCACTAAAAGGTAACTTATTTATAAAGACTTCAGGAAAGGCATTAAGCAAAAGTTTCATCCACTCTCATGGTCAAAATCTCCTTGGGATGTGGAAGTACCATTGGACAGGGAGCTGGATTCTGGCTAGACTAGTTTACTGGTGAGCTACATGATGATGAAATGAGGTGTCTGCTCTTCAATCTCATTGTTTTTCTGGCTAAGCTGAGGAGTAGTCCTACAATGCTCCCGGGACTGGTACACACAGGGAGGATTGTGAGGGTGGTGACTGGGACAGATGGAAAAAGGAAGAGAACCCCAAGGACTAGGTGAGAAGAAAGTCAGGGCAGATGAAGGGCAGAAAGAAGTTCAATGGATGGGGAAAGTGAGACACAGGGAAGCCGGAGACAGTGGTGTATCATAGGATGGAGCAGAGAACAGAAGGGCTGGAGTGAATGGAAGGGTCCAGGGCATGGGCACCTTCACCTGCCTTTGGTGCTCCTTACACCCACAAATCACCCAAAACAGCCTTCCAGTAACCCCAGCACAAATACCCCACCGCTTCACCCCTGCTTCACATCTGACTGGAAAAGATTGTTTCTGTCATGTTGGGAGGTCTGGGAGAGCATGCGAGGGGTCCAAAGGGAAGAAATGGCAAACTGTGTGTAAAAACTTAGCAGATCATACAGTTACATAGTTCTAGTCTGCAATGACTATTTTATTTTCTGCCTTAGCAAGTATGATTTTCTTGTCAAGTTGCTGTTATCACATTTTATAGACACCGTCCACAACGACCTTTGGAAAACAAATCCTGTGACAGGAACCCACTATCAGATAAACTCGGAGTCTCTTTTGACATGGCACCAAGCAAGAAAAAGTTGCCAGCAGCAGAATGCAGAATTATTAAGTGTCACAGACCTTCGTGAAGAAATGTATTTATTAGGTAAAGTAAAAAAACCCCAACAAATAAATTAATGCATGTCAGCTCCAAGAGCTTTAACATGGATACTTCTATTTACCTTGTGAAAATAGATCTTAGTGACATTCTTAAAAAAGCTTGTCACTTTCTCACCCAAAAAATGTATTAAAACAGTGGAAAAAAATCAAAGCTATATTAAAAAAATATCCACTATGACACTTTTTCTGTGCTTTAAAGTTTTATTTCAAGTTATATTGAATAATTTGAAAAATCAGAGGAGTTTAATAACGTGACTGTTCATTTCTTTTTGCCATTTAGGGCTCACCAGTGACCTGGGTGTCAATGCAAAGCTCTGGACTGGTCTTTTCAGTGCACTTGACAGTGGCTGGCAGTGGACTGGGGGCAGTCCTTTCAGATACCTAAACTGGGCTCCAGGTAAGTGCTTTTCTTTTCTGAAACAAGGATCAGCATCTGGACCAAAAGTCTCTTTTTTTCCTCTTACCTAATTCCTTTGTTTTCATAGAATTTTCACAGCTTACAGGGGATTATGGGGAAGGTAGGATATTACAGTAATAGGGATCATGCCAGAGATGGATCGTCATTAATTCTGAATTTCCCAGAAAAATGCAGATAGCTCATCCAAGAAAACAGTTAAAACACATATCTACACCTCATTCTGTTATTTTCCCAGCCACAATTTTCTCTTCAGAAATGTTATTTAAACCAAAGAAAAATTAATGAAAAACAATATAGAGAGAATATAAAGAAAAGAGAAAAAAAGAGAAACATTGTATAAAAATATTTTCAGTTGCTCTTCTCAGTTACTGCTTATGACATTTATCTGATGTACTTTATCTTAAATAAGTTTCCACTGTTGCGATCTAAGTCAACATCTCGTGTGTTGCCACGGCACGTATTTTCATAACAGCTGTTGTGAGTACAGGAAAATCCAAAGGGTGAGCACTCCTGTGGAATTAAATATGCATTTCATGTCCAGGGTTTAACAGCAAAGGGATGATTGCAATACTACCACCCCCACAGGGATTGTGGCTTAGATGAACTTTTATAAAGCTTTTTTTTCTGTATGCTGCAGTACTTTAACACCGAATTTCTTCTTAAGCAGCGCATGGGAAAAGAAGGCCCAGTCTCATCCCTGAAATGTGGGCCCTCTCAGCCAGCCCAGTGGCGCTCCCTCATCACCTCTCTTGGGAATTATCACTCTAAAGAATAGTATGCCATTGGCTTTGCGTCTGCGAAAGACTTGTGTGTTCCCTCCTGTGATGAGGCAAAAATTTTCACTGCTAACAGAGGGATTCTCTGTGTGTTGTGCCTCTTTCCTAAAGGAAATCCCTCTGTGGAATCTGGAAAAATATGTGGGACCTTCCAAGGTAGGAACGGCAAATGGGAAAACCAAGTGTGTGATCGGAAACTGGGATATATCTGCCAAAAGAGAAACTCCTCCTTGGATACCTCCATTATTGCCACAGGTAAGCTAATCAAAAAAGGAGGCGATTTTTGCTGTGAGTGAGAAATACTGGGTGGGTGCCATATATGAAATGGCTGTATATTGTCAAAACAAAAGGGTTACGCTTGTTGACCTGAGTCAAGCACTGAGAAGACTTTAATTTTCTGGCTCATTTTAAAGATTATGTCTAGATGTTGTTCATAATTTTGAACAGATCCCAGGGTACAAAAGGCAGCAGGATTATGTCTTTAGTCATGTTATCCAGACTGTGAAACACTGAGGAATTACCTGTCCTCTGTGAAAATACACTAAAGATGTGTCCTGCAAAAAGATTTGAGCCAGAGTTCATGATCCCAGTGCTCTCTCTGACACTTCTTTTTCTCAATTCTGAAAGCAAAAATTCAGAATATGGGGCTGGCAACTTTTCCCAGTTGAATTCCACCTTTCCACCTGAGGCAGACTAGGTAGGCGAGGTCTTATCTACATGAAGAAAATAGTGTGCAGCTGTGAATTCCCAGAATGCTACTAACGCTACAGTAACTCCCTCAACCACATATATACTAGTATATAAGATTATTCTCAGCTGAGGGAATGAATGGCACATCATAGCTGGCATCCTGTACGTTCTGCCTGCATCCATACAGCTTACTGGGAACCGTTTCTGATCCATGCTAACCTCCAAACCGTGTTGCTTGGGGGAATGCAAGTTTGCACGGGTCAGAACCATTTCCATGGAGCACTGAACAACGTGGCTGATCACACACACCAGTGCTGGGTGCACATCCTGCCCTCTTCAGTTAACTATGTGTGTGTGGACCATATGAACCTTCAAAGCAGTGGAAGATAGCTGGCCATTAAATTCACACCAGGAAACAGCCACTGAACAAAGCGACATTTCTGTGCAGCTGGGATTTCTGGCATGCCTGATATGACATAAAAGTGTCTGTGCTCTCTGATGTATGATTGGTGCTGTGCGCGAGCTCCAGCTGGCTCGCGAGTACCTGGTGTTTCCAGAGGAAAAAAATATACAAGTCTCCAAAACTGACCAAGATAAAGTCCCTGTGTAGGAAAAGAGGCTCTGTTCTGTAAAACATGGCTTCACCCAGAGCCTCACTGAAAGGGATTTAACACAGAGTTGTTCCCTGCAAGTTTGCCCGCCAAATTAGTGAGTATTTATATAATCCTGTAGAATAATTTTTTAGTAGCTCCCAGCACAAACATAATGGGAAAATCTGGTTTGTATTCTTTGTGGTCGTCAGACTTTTGCTTCTCTGTTTCGCCAGTATGGGCGCCAATATTTAACGTGTGTGTCAGTACAGGTCATTTTCTTCTTGATTACAAGAAAGCATTGAACAAAACTGCTCATTAATTGTTTGAAAATGTCTTTTTTAGGTGACTTTAAGCCTTTTAAGTGCCCCAAGGAATGGGTGGCCTATGCAGGTCATTGCTATCGAATTTACAGAACACCCAAAATATGGAAAGAAGCCCAGTCTTCCTGTAGAAAAGAAGATGGGGATCTGGCGAGTATTCATAATATTGAGGAGTACAGTTTTACGGTGTCTCAGCTGGGATACAGTGAGTAGTCCCGCAGGTCACTTTTTTATCTGGCATTATATTGTTGCTGTTTTCATTTAATCACTGTAAACACGATCTTAAATGTTTTTTAAAAGTCCTTCTTCAGTCAAAAATGGGTGTGAGATGCAGTTGTTCTATTTTAAACATACCCATACCTACAATTACCTTTATGTTCCCAGAGCCAGATGATGAACTGTGGATTGGTCTAAATGACTTCAGGGTTCAAATGTATTTTGAATGGAGTGATGGGACACCTGTGACTTATACCAAGTGGCGTCACGGAGAGCCAACCCCCTCACGGAACAAGGCAGGCTGCATCGTTATGAAGGGAGAGGTAAAAATCCCTCTTCGGCTTTCGTGGTTTCTTCTGTTCTTTGTGCCCCCAAAAAGAAAAAAAATGGAAAAAAGAAATAAGGGACTGGGGTTTTAAGGTTTTGAGGAACATGGTTTAGTTCAGAATACCTTAGTTTGGAGGGAAATTGGAGACCAGATCTAGGAAGGTATATGGTGGAGCACCAGAAGCAGAGACTTGGTTTGCTCTTCAACAGTTACAATAAATCTCCTGTCTGAAATTGGTTGGAGTAACTCATCATCCACATTCAACATGGCTGATCATAACTGTGTAGTATGATTCTTGGAGCAGGGACTTTCTTATGTTTCCCCCAAACCACGTAAACTATAGGTTTATTAGAGCTACTCAAAGTTCAGCCTAGAGAAGGGGAGATCTCATGGTGGCCTACAGCTTCCTCAAGAGGGGGAGCCAAAGGGCAGGTGCTGATCTCCTCCCTCTGGTGACCACTGATAGAAATGAGAGAATGGCATGAAGCTGCAGCAGAGGAGGGTTAGGTTGGAGATCAGGAAAAGGTTCTTCACAGAGAGGGTGGTGGGGCACTGGAACAGGCTCCCCAGGGAAGTGGTCACCGCACCGAGCTTGACTGAGTTCAAAAAGTGTCTGGCCAACGGTCTCAGTCATCTGCTCTGATTGGGCTGGTGCTGTGTGGAGCCAGGAACTGGACTTGATGATCCTTATGGGTGCCTTCCAACTCAGGACTTTGGAGTCTCATATTACTGTAGGCACAAAAAATTACGTATAAAAAATTGTATCTTGTTTTATACTCAGCATAGATTTTACTCCTCTTTGTGGTTTCTTCTTACCATGGTCAGGATGGATCCTGGGCTGACAGTGCTTGTGAAACGAAGCTTGGGTATGTCTGCAAAAGGAAGCCTTTGGCAGAAGAATCAGGGGAAGC
This sequence comes from Psophia crepitans, assembly GCA_013399095.1. Classification (NCBI taxonomy): domain Eukaryota; kingdom Metazoa; phylum Chordata; class Aves; order Gruiformes; family Psophiidae; genus Psophia; species Psophia crepitans. The sequence goes on from VWZZ01003270.1 coordinate 667,505, forward strand.
TGAGGTTACTTACCCAGGCTGCCAGAAAGTAAGTGTAAAATAAAAGCAGTGAAAGGTGCATTTTACTTTCACTTCCGTGACGGTGAATATCAAACAAGTCAATTATTTTGACTGTCCTTGGCAGAGCCCTAGAAAACTGTTGTTTTCATATGTATTGGTACTTCTCAGAATAATTTTTTTTTTAATTTAAAAATATAATTCAGATCAACTTCTTATTTTTCCGTCCCTTACATGTGCACTTCATTCAGCTCTCTCCCAGCGCAGAACTGATCACTTCACCCCTAAAAGCTGCTCCCCGCATGACAGCGTTGGGCTGCACACCGCCTTCTCGGTTCAACCCATCCACCACAGGAGGCAGGAGTATTTGAGCTGTTTTGCAGATTGTTTGTAGCCTCTCGCGACAGCCACACTTACCCACAGAGGAGGCAGGGCAGGCTGTACGCAAGGAGCTGCAGAGCGGCTGTGGGTGTGCTTGCCAGCCCCACGGCACAGCCACCGCTCCCTGCTCCCAAAGCCCCTTCTGTGGCCTTTGTCAAGGGGCAACACACACAGTTGTGGCTACAACAGCTGTGTTTGATTTTCCTCTTCGATCCTTCTCTCTGGGATGTATTTTGCCTTGGGGGGTGGTATTAACGTGGCTTTTGGAAGCGTACTGGGCTGCGCAACCTGACGGCTCCTCCGCGCGTCTCTGCTGTTGGCACTGACAGGGCTGGGTGAAGCACGGCTTCTACTGTTACTCCGTGGGGCAGTTACCAGCAACGTTCTCAGAAGCAAAACGAATCTGTGAAGAAAACAAAGGCTACCTGGCTACTGTGAGAGACAGGTAGGGAAACGTAATCCTTGTCCTTTCAGACGTGCAACTAGGACGGAAGAGCCAAACAGAAATCTCGTCCTACTTTGCAGTTATTCGTAGTGTCTCATGTGACACCACTCCTTTGCTGGAAAATGCGTGGTAGAACTGAAGAAGTTTTACAAAATACATCAGGGGCTTCTATTTCATCAACACAAATATTGAAGCCATAGCTACTACGCAGCTGCACTGCTGCTGACCCCAGGAATTAAAAAATGGAGTCACTCCCCAGCCATTCTGAGTTACCAGATTGTTTTAAAAATTATTGAACTAAAAATAAACAGATAAACAGGTAACTCTTTATTTCTTCTGGATTTGAGCTTTTCAGCCTTTTCTTTGCAACAGGCAGATCTGGAAATTTACCTTTTCTTAGAACAAAAGTAGATTTTTTTCCCCTGAGTAACAAGATTTAGACCTTATTGTAAAGCTCAGTAAAACACTGTATCACTTATTTATACAGCAAGAATAACATGCATACATTAACCCAGGTGGCTGGCAGGAGCTGAAGGCTGAGCCCCTTCTTTTGCCTCATTATTGTTTTTTTTTTAAATACATGCGAGTATCTCTTGGCTTGTGTTATGCATTGTGCAGTACAAACGGAGAATAGAACCACTCTAAAATCTAAACATGATTTACATTAACAAAATATAAACCAAAAATTAATCTATGAAACAACTAGGACTACAAAAGTAAGATCATTACCCTTGTATCAATCCGTACTTACCGTTTCCCACATATTAAGAAGTCACCTGAACTTCACCCAATTTGCTACAATGAACAGTTTGAAGATATTATGGTAAAATGTGATACTTCAGTTTGGTACTTATTCTTCACAGATATGAACAAGCTTTTCTGACTTCTGTAATTGGATTCAATCCAGCAAAGTATTTCTGGATTGGTCTCTCGGATGTGGAGGAGCAGGGGACCTTCAGGTGGGCCAGTGGGGATGCGGTCACCTTCACTCACTGGAACTCAGGAATGCCCGGTATGTGTTACGAGAGCCACCAAGTTTGTGCTCTGGGGACCCAAGAAGAGAGGGCTTGAAAGCTAAAAAGTGGTTTAGAAACTCTTCTGGCATAAAGCAGTAGAAATGACAGTGCAACATTCTGTTTGCGCTAAAGGGCTTAAACCAGGGATCAGGAAGAGGTTCTTCACGGAGAGGGTGGTCAGGCACTGGAACAGGCTCCCCAGGGAAGTGGTCACCGCCCCAAGCTTGGCTGAGTTCAGGAAGTGTCTGGACGATGCTCTCAGTCATCTGCTCTGGTTGGGCTGGTCCTGTGTGGAGCCAGGAGTTGGACTCAGTGATCCTTGTGGGTTCCTTCCAACTTGGGATTCTATGATTCTATTATTCTATTTATCAATAAGGTTTAAAAAATTTATGTTTCATGAAGGAAGGGAGCCAGGCTGCGTGGCCATGATAACAGGAACTTCAGCTGGATTATGGGATATTTTGAATTGTGAAGAAACAAACATGTTTCTCTGCAAGCAGCTGGTGGAGGGAGTGACCCCCCCTCCTCCTCCAACGACGATCCCTCTCCCATCGTGCCCAGAGGGATGGCAATCCATTCCTCAGAGCAGCTCCTGCTTCAAAGTAGGTGTTTAACTTCTGAATGCAAACGCTTGTCATTTCAAATCAGAATATGCCTGCTGTATGCATGGAAGGTGGATTTCACCCTGCCTGCGTGAGAGAGAGTCTGTGGTAGCACGTCTCCAGCCATCCCCGGGTGGTGTGGTCGGGAAGTGCTGGAAAGTGCTGTATGGAGGCTGAGCTGAATTTTGGAGTCACAGGGACTCTGAGATGATAGGAAAAGCAAAGTTGCAATAATCAAATCTGATAGATGACCACAGGCTTATGGTTGCACAATTAAATAGTGAGTGACAAAACTAGAGACCGGGTACATGAGAAGGAAGATAGAAGTCCAGAATTCTGTTTCTACATTTCTGTAATGTCCAGCACAGTATTTATTTGTCCATTTTCTATAGATTTTTCAAGGAGAACGGGAGAAAATGCAAACATGGTTTGGTGCAAGAGATTTTTGCAGAGCCATTGGAGGAGATCTGGCATGTATACACAGTGAAGAAGAACAAAACCTAATAGCTGGCTTGTAAGTATCTCCACAGTCCATCATTTAAACACAGGAAAGAAAAAATACTTTAAAATTTATGAAAGACGAAGGATTTCTGCTGATCAGTTTCTATGTTGCAAAGACAGTGTGCATCTTTGCAAAGCGGCAGAAGAAAATGGGTAAAGAGAGGTGAGCGGAAGTGTTTCTTGGCAGGCCTCTGGGAAGGTCTTGCTATGTGTTGAAGCCACCTGAACATGCACAAAAATGAAAAAAGGGTCATTAAAATTACTTTCAACTGAGTTTAGTTCAAAGAAATAAAACTGATCTTTTTAGCTTATTTTAGTTGATCAGTAGGTGAAATAATCTTGGTTAAAGGAATAGTTTGAGCTTTCCTTCCTTAGTTAAGGGGGAAACATGGGAGGATAAGGAAAGCCTGACCTATTCATGTGCGTATATAAATGTTTAAATCAAGCCTAGATGTGGGCTAGTACAGCCAGGTCTGAGTTTGAATGTCTAAGCTACTTGGTAGAACCAAGACCTTAAAATATGTTTTCATTTAACTCAGTATTTGTGGACTCATGACATCTGTGATCTTTCCCCTGAAGCGCTCTGTTTCACTGCTTCCTGCCACATGCAGTGCCAGGGTGTTTTTTCCCACAAGAAAGCTGAATGATTACTTTACGTGACTGTCTCAAATGATACTTCAAGCATCAAAATGCTGAGAGTAATGTAGTGATATATATTCTCCTCTATTTCATGCTGTGTCTGATTGTCTATATTTGTAATTATTCAGAAAGAGAGATTATCTTCACTTGTCTTACTGGATGGGTTTAAGTGCCTTGGACTCCGACAGTGGATTTATATGGAGTGACGGCTCACCAGTGAGTAAATAATTTCTTGTTCCAGCATTTTGTCTAGTTTGTCATTTATATCTTGGCAGACAGCTCTCACAACTCCTCCTATACAAGCTACAACTCTAGGCATTATTTTTTATCTTCTGATCGATCATAGTTCAAGATAATGGTCTGACATTTAGAGTAATGAAATAACACCTCTTGATCTAAGCAAATCTACATGTTCCCATTTATCATTTACTGTTAGAAATAATTTTGTATGTCTAGACTAGCTAGGCTTTGTTGCCCTCGTTGTCTTAAGCAGATTGAGGTCTGGAATGCTCAAGTTCATTTGGCAGGACTTATGGATTGTCTCAGGTTGAAACATCAGAGCAGAATAACCAACCTGGGGGTCAGAGGAAGGTACTTAGATACTTCTTTCCAGAGCTTGACAGAAGAACTTAACCTCTCCTGATAATGAAGAGGGCAAGAACTTTTTGGCTTACTAACATGGCTTATAAATGCAGAGCTGTATCATTATGCTATGCAAGGTTGATGCCCTTCTCCTTACAATGTCTGGCACCAAAGCACAAGACAGACCACGAACTCAAATGAAGTATGTTCTTCTTTAATTGGACAATATGACAATTGTTTCACTTTGAAAGGAGAACAGTAACAAAGCTGTGTTTCCACTATAGGTAAATTTTGAAAAATGGGCAAATGGAGAACCAAACAATTATGATGGAAATGAAAAATGTGGTGTGTTTAATGGCTACAATAATATGAACTGGAATGATTTATTTTGTGAACATATGCAGGACTATGTTTGCCAAATAAAAAAAGGTAAGATGACTTTCTTCCCTGAGCAGCTTTCAGAGACAGATAAGAACATCCTTTCCAGGTCAGATCACCGTATCTACATGTATTAGAGCCAGCTGTGCCATCAAGCACAATGAAACACTTAATACATTTTAATTAAAATAAAAGCAGTTGAAAACTATCAGTTCATCCATGAGATACACATGTAACCTTGGAATGTATATGCAGCAGGTTGAGGAAGTGAAATCCAGCAGCCTAAAGTTGTGCGTAGTTTCTGTAAGCCTACCTTGTGATTGGATCTAACAAGGTAATTTGCTGAGTGTAACACCATTTTTTCAGATATTCTGAGAAGTTCTGAGACAAAAATAAGCATACTGAATAACCCTTAAGATTAATTTTATTGCTTGGAATGAAAATGCTAACAACCGTATAAATATATTTATTTGAGACATGTCTGAGAAACATAATATACTCAGATACTGATTTGCATTACAGGAGCATCACTGAAACCAGAGCCCACTTCCACATTCAGTAAGTCTTGTACTTCCAATAATAGAAATAAATTAACATATCATGATGTTAACTTCGGTTACAGACACTCTGCTCGATGTTTTACCCTGCAGATTATGAATATAATGTTACTGAAGATGACTGGATAATATATAATCACAAGGAATATTACTTCAGCAAGGAACCAATGCCTATGGAAAAAGCCAGGGACTTTTGCACGAGGAACGGTGGTGATCTTGCTGTCATTGAGAGTAAAACCGAAAAAAATTTTCTTTGGAAATATGTAAGAAACATGTTTTACTTCAAACATGCTTGGTTCCGTCCTGCACTGAGGCACCTTTTCAGCTGGTTTATGAAATATTAGGAAGTGGTCCCCATCATAAAAAAAACCAGTCTCACCTTTCATGGGCTTATCTATTTAGGAACGTTATCACAATAATTATTTTGATAAATCGCTACATAGAGACAAATCCTCAGCTTCTTTTCAAGAATGCTCTCAGAGCACAACTTTCAAAAACTTTGCTCTGTTTAGCTAAAAGCTACACTTGCTGAGTATGCTTTGTTTTCCAACTCATTCTCATCACAGAATTGAGAAAAAGTTTCTCCCCCTTTTTTTTCTGTCAAAAAAGATTTCAGATTTTCAGTAAAAGGTTTAAGTCAGAATATTTTCTAATCAGAAATGAATAATTTGATAATGGTATCTCTTCTGGAAATAGTTTCTTACTATTAAACCCAAATATGATTCCATCCTTTCCTCCATGTAACTAAGTACCAAAATCTACCATTTGCTTGTAGAGTTTTGGCAAATTCTCACTATACTTTCCTAAACCTCTTAAAAATATGGCTTTACTTTATAGTCTGCTTAAGAAGTGTTTCTTATCTTCTTAAATAGCTTTTTGCTCCTTTTCTTTTTCATCCCATTCTGGGTTTTTTGTTTGTTTTCTTTTTCTTTTTCTCTTTTTCTTTTTCTTTTTCTTTTTCTTTTTCTTTCTTTTTCTTTTTCTTTTTCTTTTTCTTTTTCTTTTTCTTTTTCTTTTTCTTTTTCTTTTTCTTTTTCTTTTTCTTTTTTTTAAATTTGAGTACTGGAAGTTGGATGAAAATATTGCATTTTGCAGTTCAGGCACATAATCCCAGCAACTCCCTGAACGTCGCATACTGTGCTATTGTACAACTGAAACTAAAGTGATTTTTGAGAGTTTGCTTATTTTATTTGAAATCTATTTTCTTACAGCTTATTAAAATTCTTAATTTTTCTGTTTTAGATTTTCTATAAAGACTGGGGAAATAACTTTTATATTGGCTTAAGTGTGAGTCTTGACAAGACATTCCGGTAAGTAAAAACAAATTAAGTTTGACAGACTCATAAAGTGAATATTTGCCATGGTTGTCTGTAAGAGGCTGTTGAAGTTTAATGACTGACAAAATGCCTTGACGTTAAGTTTTAAAATATGATTCTGCTCCTCAGGGGAGCGCTTCTCCCATAACATTTTCATTATCTGTTTTGCCTTGTTTTGGTTCTATGCTCTACTTTTGTTTTGTGAGGCTGTGATGTTCACTCACAGTCAGTGTCATCCCCTTTTCCTTGTTACATGAAAGATAACATTGGTTGGAGGTCTCCAGGATATTCCAGATGGTACTTGCAGACATTATTGAATATTCAAATGACCAAAGAAAAAGAACCCTCAAAATCTGCAGTGAGGCACTGTGGCGGTATTTACAAGTGAAATAATCAATACGGGAGAGCCCTTGTCTGGAAGGTAATTTCCAGATGGTTGTACCGTCAGAGCTAAGGGCAGGACAGCTTCATGCTACAGGGCGTCACTACTCTTCTACAAACATCTTGGGAAACAAATTGCCCTGGGAATGTCCTAAACCTCCCCTGGAGTCTTAGATGAGTTACAGTTACAGACACATTTCTCCTGTGGCACCCTTCTCCCCTGTTCCTGAGCCACCCTCCCCCCCCTCACCTTTTTAGCGCCTTCTCCTGGGATTTGAAGCTTAGTCAGATGAGTCTCAGACTCTTCATTTCAGTCTTTCTTCTGTCATCTTGGCCACAAAGCCACAGAGGCTGGATAGTCTCATTGCTTTCTACGTCACACCCACTGCTCAGAAAACACTGCTGTTTGTCCAATTCTCCCTTGCTCCCTCATTAGTTTCATCTTCCCCCCTGCTGGATGCTGGTGCCACTATTTGTCTTTATATTATTCCTCCCAGTTTATTATGTACTGCTTTTTCCTAATTGGCTCAGGAAGATTTGCAAGTGGAGGCAGCTAGGCATTCTTTTGAATTCCTCATCTGTAGTTTACTTGCAAAACCACACACACAATTACTGAAATAGGCTCAGGTTTCTCTTTCTGTGCTCCAGAGAAAGCCAGGTCTGGTGCTACGCTGCCAAGTTTCCTGTAAGCTATCAGTGCTCAGAGACCAAGAAAGGCTGGGACCACCGGTTCAGATGATTAGTTCAGACCTGGTCCAGGTCAACAGAGTAGGCAGTTGACATAAAGATATTTTTTACTAATTCTAAGTGGAGGGTCTTGTTTTTCTTTCACCAGAGAACAGTATGTCTGTGTAAGCTAGGATATAGGAAACTTAAAACATCCTTTCCAAAGAAATATTGACTAATTCAACTAAGAACTGTTATTCCTCCAAATTACTTCTTTCAGATGGATGGATGGAACTCCAGTGAACTATGTTGCCTGGGCTCCAAATGAACCCAATTTTGCAAATAATGACGAAAACTGTGTGGTCATGTATACTCAAACAGGTGGGTGCTGTAGCAACACTCATTCTGCATGGTGTGGCACAGGCCTGGGAGGGCTGCCTGTGCAAGGCAGGGTAAGTTATAACACTGAGCAGCCTGATCTTTGGAAGAGTGTTTAAAAAGCATAGGAAAATAAATCATATTGTCTTCTTTCATTTATGCACTTTAAAAAATTCAACTCTATATAGCCAACACATTGAATTACATCTGCAATTTGGTCCTAGCTTTGTCAGAAAATTTCAATGTGAACAAATCAGTTAAGCATTAGACCACCTGCAGACAGAGTCAGAATTGTTTTTCCTCTAGCCTTTGTCCATTTATGAATACTTCTTGAGGACATCAGCTGCCTGCTATCATTGTGCACTTCCTATAAATCTAGGGCTTGGGAATGGTTTTGATTACTGAGCAATGTTATACACTGTTTTACGTACAGTAAATACAAATATTCTTTAATACAGAGAGTTGGAAGTAACTGCTTACACTAGCCAAGCACTTAGTCTTCTTTAGAGCAGTTAATCTCCTCTACTTTTAAACATTTCTAGTCTCAAAATCTGTAGCAGAGGTGATCTTCCTAGACTCTCTTAGAGGTCAATGGAAAGAAATGAACAATTTCAGGGTGTAAATACTATGTCCTGTTTTGGAGATCTTCTTTAAGATGAGATGAATTATGTCCTTAACTTCACCGAATTATCACAATGTCACCATTAAACGTAAGGTGTGATTAGCTCTGCTGTAGATAATGACCTTGTAACTGCCTGCAGCTAATGAAATGAATGCCATTTTTTGTTACTCATACCTAACCTGTAAAATGGGGATGGTGATGCAAATGTTATATTCTTACATCACACTCTCATATGGAGAAAAGATACCCACAGGACTACAAGACTGTGAGAAGTTCAGGCAGTAAGGTAACAAGGACCAAGTACCTTATATAGACAGAACGATCCTAGGGATCTTACAGATCTCAGAGAGCTGACTAAACCATTTGAACTAGAACTTCCCTTTGGCAATGCTATGGTTTTGCAATATTGACATATTTCTGTCCTCAGACAAAATATTCATATTCTGAATTTTGATGGAAATCTGAATATTTCTGAGGAGCATGCATACAAATCACTCATTATTTCTGGGGAAGGGAAATACAAACACTGTAATCAGTTCTACTTCCCGTGGCAGATTTATTTTAGCGAAGGGCACTTTTTATCTCAGTCTCAGCTGCATTTTGTTTTTCTTTCATTCTAATTTGCTTTCAGGTACATGGAATGATCTCAACTGTGGCAGCATTGAGTTATTCATCTGTGAAAGGCTTAACAATAGTGTTCGTCCAACCGTTGCTCCCACTTCACCGCCACCAAAGGGTGGGTGTCCAGAAGACTGGCTCCTCTTTGATAACAAGGTGCAGTATGAAATGTCAGGACATTGTACTTTGAAAAGAGCTGAATAAAACCACGTTTGATTCATTTTTTTCAGTTGTAGCAGGGTTTTCAGTTATCACAAAATATTTTCTGAATTTGTATGTTTAAAGACACTAAAAATACGATTCCCGAAATAGAAATGATAGTCTCTATTGGAATCACGTGAGCCATACAAGAAGAAAGCTTCATCTTGTAGTTTTGCTAATATTTACTGTTGCAAAGATGGCTGAGCACCTTGCCTTATGTGGAGCTGTTGTGTGTTTCTTCATCTATATGTATGCTAAAATATTGGGATTGATGCTAGGTTTTTAGTATAGATTTCTTTCATAAAGACCTAAAGACAAGCTAGAAAGGACTGTTAAATCAGCTAACCTCCCTTTTTGCTTAAAATATCCAGCTGATCCTGTTTGTTAAAACAGAGATGCTTTCACTGGAAATTAAAACACCATCCAGTTAGCAATCTGGCACACTTCTCTTTTTCAGTGTTTCAAAATATTTGGCCTTAATGAAAATGATACGTTGACATGGCACGCTGCAAGGAACAATTGTATTGATTTGGGAGGAAACCTGGCTACTATATCGAAAAAGGAAACTCAAGGTATAAACTACTAATGTTTTGATACTGGATGGGACATCAAGTAATTCCTTATAAACAGATAAAACCAGATGTTATAGCTTCTTCAATATATGCAATTATTTATGTCATATTAATATCAATTGTCTTGAATGACAAATTGCACCTGTTGAAAAAGGCTTGCATAGGTTTTAGTGTCTTGATTAACTTTTAAAATAATGGGGTGAATATAGGATGTACAAAGGAATTCCTACTGATCAAATATTAAGATTTTGTATTAGGGGCTTGTCATGTAAAAAAATGTCCATTTTTAATTTTTATTTAAGTGTACATATAAAAACTGAACACAGAGGGAGTACCATCCAAAACAAACGGCTGTGCACCTAGCTGCTGAGCCCAGTGCTGTGGGTGTCAGTGTGGGTGCATCCTCAGGCAGCAGAAGGCTTCAGTGTTGGAGACCGAGCTTTCCCCTGTTCCCCTGGCTCTGCTGGACCTCAGCCTGCCAGGCTTGCTGCTCAGCCCATTGCATGTTTTTCAGTGAGGCCCTATGTTTGCTCAGGAACTGCACACAGACCGTCTCCTAGCTCACTCCATCAGTGATGTGATTTATGCTTTTTCTATAGAAGAGCAAGGACAGTCAAAGGACATTTTTTTTAGCGGAAAGTCAGGCTAGGCAGAAGCTAAGGGAAACAGCATCTGACCTTCCAAAAAGGCTGAGCTCTCAGCTATATATGCTTGGTTAATAAATACTTTGTGTTATTTCTGTTTAGAAACCAAATTATTAAATCTGGTTAACAGAGAAGCTACCAAAGAAGCAAACGGAGTGCACAGTCTGCAGACTCAGTTTCTATGTGCCAAAATGTGGAGTACTGATGTTAATTTCTGTAATAGCATTAAAATATTTTCCCTGCTTCCTCAGATGATCAACAACACAGAAAAGCGTACACATAAATCTCTTGAAAAATGCTGAAAACAATTTAATGTATAAAAATTTGCCCATCTTTGAGTTTGTTAGTACTTTTCCAGACTTCAACATCAGATGACTATCTATTCTTTTTATTTTTACTGTAAGGTTACCACCTTATTAAAAAAGAGAAGACCAAAACTCATCATCCTGGCTCCAGGCACTCTAGAGTCTGCACTGTCGGGGAAAGGTGCATTCAGTTTCCCTCCTTGTACAATTTTCCTTTTTTCCATCAGCTTTCCTCATGTCCCTCTTAAAAAATGCTGCAACTGATGCTTGGATTGGACTGAACGACATAAATCAGGAGCACATATATTTATGGACAGATGGAAGTGCAGTTTACTATACCAATTGGGCGAAAGGTTCCCGAACTTATTACAGTAAGGTAAACATTATTTTCAGGTTATCATTCAAACATTATAACTTTGGTAGATGAATAAAATGTTCATTGCTACAATTGTATCTTCTGTAAAGTTTCCTTTCTAAAGATTTTTAGTGATCTTGTTGCTTTTGAAAGCAGAATAACCACGTGGGAGATCTGCTTTCACACGCTTTTTTCAACTTATGTGTTTTCTCATAAATTTTTTGTTATGAATCCAGACAGACATTTGGAAACATGCAAAACTCAAACAAGGGAGCATTTCCCTCACTTTATCATGACTGATCAGAAGACTCAAATAACCATAGCGTAGCAGTAACTGTTTAATTTTGGGATAAAGTGAATGCTGTTTGGACTTGATGAAAATACTCAGATAACTGTGTATATTTACTTTTCTTGGTACTGAGGTTACTAAGATAAATCTGTTGAACAAAATCCTCAATAAGATTCTTCTGGATCTTCCTTTCTCATTTTGATTTTCTCCCTCTATACCCTCTATCAAATCTTCTTTCTGGAAGATTTCTTCTGCATACTTTGAAACTTCCAGCACTGCTGTAACATTTTATGTTTAATTGCAAGACAAGTGTTATTCAATAACTGTAAAATGGCTGATGTAGAATATTGTGCTTGATAGTACTACTTCTGTACTTTGGTGCGAGCTTTACCAAGTTTACAGAATTGTTTTGAGTCCGGCTAAAATGGGAAAAAGTTACGTGAGGTCCAACTTCTGCTGCCATCCAGGCTAGAGCTGGGTTTTGGAATCTCCAGGACTTTCCCGTCTCACTCATGTAGAAGGCCATGCCCATTTCCCTGCACAAGATGCTCTACATACACTTTCCTTCATTTGCAGGCAAGATCTGGGTTAATGCCCTGAGGGGGTTCAGAGTTAGCTTGCAGTTAGGCTGATATGAGACTGAGAGAGCTACTACCTCCCCCTGCATAAAGCAAAGCAGCAGCTTCTGCTGGGGGGAGGAATAGGAGGAAGGTAAAAAGCCCAAACTGCAGTGGAAAGGATTGGGGATGTGGCCCCACAAAAGCTTGTTTCTGGTTGCTACCTCTACATTACTGAACAGAGGCGACAGCTTTGTTTCCTAGTGCTGGATCAGGGCAGGAAGAGGATTTCAGCTCTCCAGGCAAGTTCCAGTGCTGAGGAGAGTTTCCCCATAACCTCCAGGAAAACAGCAATAGAGCTGAAACGTCCTGTGGGCCACGCACGAGCACATGCATTTCTACCTGCGCGCACCCATGCACGTACAGGTGAACGCGCAGAGATTGCATACATACAGATAGTCCCAGACGCTTCCTCCTGCCTCTGTGCTGTGCGCTGCAACTCCCTCCATCAAAGCACAAACTTCTCTAGGGCTGAGTTGTGAATGCTTATTGTCGTACTACTGCTCCTGACCATTGCCTGCATGAGTTCGTATGTATGACCTTCATGTTATTCCTCTGCGTGTGCCTGCGTGTGACAGATGAGCCTGTATATCCAGCAGGACTAGGAGCGTTTCCTACCCATCCACACCTTTTTCTTGCTAATCTCATTTCCCCTGTAGGATGACTGCGTCTTTATAGTGAAGAACCCTGTTGAACAGGCAGGGAAATGGAAAGATGAAGAATGTAAAACAAGCAAAAGCTACATATGCCAGAAAAGTTCTGGTGAGTTTTCTTTCACCACTCTCCAGTACAGTTGATTTATTGTGGTTATGTCAAACTGGTGTTAAAAGTGACTTTCCTGTATTTGGCCCTATTTTAACTGAAATTAATCTGACAGTAATCACATGTACTATGGACCATTTTAATAAAATGAGCATACATTTTATCTTTTGGAGAAAAACTTTTAACTTTTCCATTTTAAGGACTAGACTAGTAAATAAATAAATAAAAAATAATCTATGGATCATGATATATTTTTACTATTTTTCACTATCAGGTGGGAGAGAAGAGTACTTTGTCTTTGTATTGGTAAATTCTTAAAAACTGAAATTCTACTGTTGCACTTAAAAACACTGCAACTTTGATTTGAAAAACTACCCTGCTTGATTTCCTTTACAGTCTTACTCAGGCAAATTCATCATCAGCAGTCGTATCCCTATAATTGCTCATGGTGTGTTTATCATATGTACCCCGTTCCTTGTCAGAAATACAACAAATGCTAATATATAATGGAAAAAATGTGGGGATTGTACCCTGAAATGCCCCGCACAGTTACAGTGTGCTTTGGGAAGGTCTGGAGCTTACAGGACACATTTCTGGAGGTGATGCAGTTATTTATGCTGAAAAGTCATTCTGACAAGAACTAGAAAATTTTGCCACAGAACATGAAAACATGGCTTTCATCCCTGCAGTGATGTGTTGGGACACATCTTAATTTGTTATTCCAGCCTCTCTTAATGACTTTAGTCTAGTACACTAGATCTTCTCTCAGTGTTATATGTCTAGCCAATGTAAAGCTTTTGACTTTTTGTTTGTTTGCTCGTTACAGACCCCAAACTGCAAAACTCCCAACCCGTAGTTCCAATGTTTGGCTTTAACAATTATGGTGATGACCGCTACGCAGTCATCAACTACAAAATGAGCTGGGAAGAAGCACAGAAGAACTGCAGAGACCAGTCTGCAGAGCTTGCCAGCGTTTTGGATCCTTATGCTGAATCTTACCTGTGGTTACAAATATTAAGGCATGGGGAGCCTGTATGGATTGGTCTTAGCAGCAACACGGTGAGTCCATCAAATGCTTGTGCCACTCGTAGGGCTACCCTTGACCACCATAGATCAGTCGTATTTCTGGCTCAGAGGTTGACAGGATCTGCTGCTGTGGGCAGTGTTTGCTGCCATGTGAGTGCTGTCAGTTGGATCCATGAATGTGTGGCAGGCATCAGAACCTTGCTGAGGTACCTAACCTCTCCCCTCTTCAGGGGTTTTGCACATCTAAATGTTCGCCCATAATGTAAGTGATAACTGCCACAGTCCCCATTTCAAAGGCCACCAAGGGTGTGGCTGCAGTAGACAGTAGCTTCAGCAGTAAAAGTGGCTGTGAAGTTTCTACTTCCTACGCCATGGTCTACCACGTGCTGGTATGGGGGAGCACTGCTGTTTCTGAAGACACATTGTGGAGCACATCACGGAAACTTGGATTAAAAATAGTTCTTCCTTTGTGAGGTTATTTTAAGCCTTATTTTAATGTACAGCCTATCAATACAAGAACTTGTGCTGGGCAATCAGTGAGATGGCAAGGTGCAGCATAGAGGCAGGAGCAGGTTCTGGCAATGAGGACATCATAGGCTGCTTTTTCAAGCTGAAGCCAGTGCCTTGTGAAAAACTGCCAACAGACTCAGTGAAGAGTGGAAAAGTCTGACAGGGGAAGCATCTATTAGAGACATGTAAAAAAAACCACGAAAAAAGATGATGCAGCTAGATGTTTGTGGAAGCAGTTATGAGGAAATCAAGAGAAGCGAGGTAGAGCCGGAGCTTGGTGGGACATGGGACTGGGACAGGGCACAGGTGTTGAAGGGAGAGGAACTGGAGCCACACTTCAGTGAGAGCAGACACTGGGAAACCAGGATTAGACAGAGATCTGGGATGAAACATGGCCAAGGATGAAACAATGGAAAAAGGACAGGAAAGGAACTAGCACAAAGAACTGGATGGGAGCCTGTCTCCAAAGATCACAGGAAGAAGGGGCTAGGCTGCACAGGATGGGGTGACAGGAGCCATGGCTGTGACTAATGTTGGTCATCCTCTGCAAATAGTGGTGAAATTCACTGAAAAAATACATGCTCATCTTGTCTCTAGCACCTGGTCTTTACAAGAGCTAGAAATCTACACAAGCCCTGGTAGCACGGGTGACAGAGGTCTGTGGTGCCTACGACATGAAAAATGTCGTCAGTGTTGTATTCCTCTCTCCAGTGGAACTTCTGCTTTTTCTATTTGCTTTCTAAATACTCAAAGAAACCTGTGTTAGAGGAATGCTAACAGTAGTGTCTCTGCAATCTTTATTTGATCTCTGCGTACATGTGGACTCCTTTGATACAATCTTCCAATGGTGTATTCATGCTTGTTAACGCAAGGCCCTTTGCCCTTCTGCTGCACGAGACGGATGGTGTGAATTGAATACTGTAGGTTGTGTATTAAATGAACATCTTTAGGACCACTGCCCTTACTGCTATGGAGAGTGGAAGGCTGGGCCAGGCTGTTGTGTATTCATGATAGAGGATGAACTAATTTTGTGCGAGAAACGGTGATTCTGATATTTTGTAACTTTTACATACCTGCAAGTGAGATCTTAATGCTCTTCCAATCTAATTGCTGTATGTGACATAATCTTTACTGTCATTTGTTTTTAGACTCGAGGCCATTACGTGTGGTCAGATAGAAGGAGAAGCAGGTATCATAACTGGGCCATTGGAGAACCAAATAAGAACACAGCCTGTGTCTATCTAGATTTGGATGGTTTTTGGAAGACAGCACCTTGCAATGAAACATTTTTATCTCTCTGTAAACAATCTGACGGTGAGTTGTGAATGGGACAAATGTGATCAGGGAGGCTGAAATTTAAATTCATTGCTGTATTTGGAGTTAGCTTTTCCACATATGCAAAAATTGTGATAGATGGTGCGTGCCTTGTGGTAAGCTATTGCTTTTGTTAAGGAAGAACACCTAGATCCAGTCTGTCTTGAGTGATTTCCAGACATTTCATTTCCCAGGCCAGCCAACACAGGCACATCGGAAAGACAACTGCAGCATTCCATGCCACAAGCAATAGATCTTTTCTGCATTTTTCTTTGTAAGGAGCTGCAGAATTGATCAACTTTACCCTAACTATAAATACATTAATGATATATTTTTACATTTTTTTTTAATATTGAGAGATAAGAAATTTCTGTTATTGTAGCAGCCGAATCAATTAATTTATGTTTATTAAAGATCCTGGAAAGCTTCTACTAACATACTTTAGAGCTCAAATATTACACCTAATTTTCCAACATATTTTAAATTATATATGAAATTTATGATCTCTGCACCATACTTAACAGCAAATTTTACATTCATGTAAGCTCTGCTGTCGCTTTAATCTGTCAATGAAATAGGCTACTAGTTGTACTTTAACATTGCTTATGTTCTGTGTAAAAGGGCAGGCACAGACAGCTCCTCTGACCAACCTCGCTACAAACTGGCTGGACACAAGCTACTGACTTGTGGTGGTGGTGTCAAGGTCCTTTATGTATACTCACTCATTCTTCATTCTCTTTCACAAGTTTTAAGTAAAAATTGCCTCACTGAAGACAATTGCAGCGAGACTGGTGTAAGCCTTCTTTAGTAGTTTGGAGAAACAGCCAATATAGTTTATTAGTAGTTTACCATGATTAGTTCAATCTTTTACTTTAACTAAATCTATGGGATATTCCTTTTGCTGGAATCACTGTCAAACTGGTAGGGCTGAGGTGTGGTGCAGGAGTATATTTCCATTGGCTTTTAAGACCCCACTGAAGCCTGTGTGTCTCCTTAATAGAGTTAATCCCTACTGAACCACCACAGCTTCCTGGGAAGTGTCCTGAACCGAAGCGTGGTAGATCTTGGATTCCCTTCCGCGGTCATTGCTACTATGTTCACACCACTTCTGAGGAAAGCTGGCCTGATGCTTCCATGACATGTATTCAAATGGGTAAATGCCTTTCTTTGTTAGTACGGTTAACAGGTTTTTGTGTGTTTGTTTTTTCAATCCAGAACCAAGAGATAATATAGGTGTGTATGTGTATCAGTTATAAGCTACAGATAATTTAAATCTATTTTCAAGCTTTTCTTCTACCTGAAAAAGCTGATAATGAAAGGTGTCATGATTGTTAACTGAGATAATTCCTAATGGAAAATCTTGCTGAAGTTATATGTAATATTTAATTGATATTTTTAGGTGCGTCTCTGGTTTCCATAGAAGATTCAGCTGAAATGAACTTTCTTCTACTTTATTTGTCTCCACTTGCAAATGATTTCAGAAGGTTTTGGATAGGACTGTTCAAAAATATTGATGGTAATTATTTCACAATGCATACTGTGATGAAAATAAATACTAAATAGAGAAAATACTAAATAACACTAACATACTAAATTCTAATACTAATATACTAAATATTAAATAATCAAAGAGAAATCAGCTGCTAAATGTTTAACAGCTTTTCTGCTAAAATACTTAAAACATAAACCACCAAGAGGTCTACACTTTTTGTATCCTTAATTTCATTATATTTCAGTCTGTAAAAGGTTCTAGCTTAGCATCGCAGCAGTTGATTAAAATGTTTCCTGCCACTATTTTTTTACTCAAATTGCTTGACATTTAACCATTGTTAAGTCTTTTAAGAAAAATATTATCTTGTAATTGAAAGCCAAACCTTAATTCTAAACAACACAGGGGATAGCAGCTCATACAAACTGCCTGGCAACATTTCCTGATAGAAATTTCAGGGTTTTTTTCATATATTTCTGGTGGAACTTTTCATTTTCATCCAAAGATATTTCAGGTTGTTTGTTTTTTTTTTTTTTAAATTGTAAATTTGGTCTGGTTTTCTATATAATTGTAATTCTGAAGCCTGTTTTTCATGACAGAGTTTGAAGGTACTGCCTCAGAGAGAGTCTAGACTGGGCTGCAGTGAGTGGCCTTGGCCATGGCTGCCCAAGTCCCTGTCTCCTAGCACCAGCAAAGGCAGGCACCTTGCTGCACTGCAGGCCAAATGAATCTGTTCTAGCTGAAAACTGACCGTACAACAGCAGTGATCTGTTGCTAACCTGGCCTGCTACACTGCCACATTGCTCTGTGTAGCGCGAGCAGAGGCAAGAGGAAAGCTCGGCTGCAGACGGGGACGGAGGAGGTGGCACTGAGGCAGTTGTGAGTTATATCAGGGTGCACTGCCATGAAAGCATGCCCTGAGCGAGCATAGATGGCAATTATTCCTAAGTGATGGGCCTCAGCAGGACGTGAGCAGGGAGTTATTATTAAAGACAGCTGATTCAGTCTCCCAAGACAATAGATTAATCCAGCTCTAATAAAGCAGCTATTCACTGATGTTGAGTACACATAAAGAAAATGTCCTGCGTGATCCAGATTCTTGAACTGCAGAGCGTGGCTCACATACTTGCTTCACCTTTCTTAATGCTCCCAAGCATAGGTAAGTCCAGGGCACAGGCTTCAACTAAAAGTCCTCGGGCATGTCTTCCTTACATCACTGACAGCCACGGCCCTGAACTTTGTCTGTGAGCATTTACATTTGGTACATTCCCATCTGAGTGTCTCTGGCTGTTAAAAGGGTGAGAAATGAGCCCTCTGCTAATTTAATCAACTAATAAATTCTGTATCCGATGTTGTTATGCCTTACAAATGTTTCCCCAATTCATTCACTCACAAGGTAATACTTATAATTTTAGGGGAATGGATATGGACAGACAGAAGTGCGGTAGAATTTGTCAACTGGGAGAAAGGAGAGCCTACAGTCATATTTGATGAACACTGTGTTGACATGGATGTCTCAAGTGGAACCTGGAGGAACTATTACTGCTCTGTTGACCAGAATTTTATTTGCAAAACCCCAAAAAGTGAGTTCTGAATTTCTGTGCACTGGGTTATTTTAGAAGTAGTGGTTAATACACATCTAACTAAACTGTTTATGCACCGGGTATGCTTTATACATTGATGCTGATGCATGTGGATCTGCATCAAAGCCAAGAGTAACTTCCGGTAAGGACAATGAAAAATAATGTTGGAGAAGAACCTGAGTCACTGAGTCACTCGTCTCAGTTTAAAAGCATTGAATTCTTGGCATTTGCTGTACCCTGGGTAGGAGAGAACATATCACCTGGTAAAAGTGTGGAGAAAATTCATAGTCATTATGGTTAGAGTGCAAGGGGTAGCAGATGATGAATAGATAACTAAATTAGTGCTGAGAAGAAAGTCATATGCTCTCCTGTTAGCTAGTTCTGAGGGCAGCAGTACAAAGTCAGGTAGGTGCTGCTGGTGGGGTGGGTTCCAGTGAAGTGTCCTAGGATCTGCTGGATGGCCAAACAGAAAACATCAAGTAAGGGTGGGCAGTGGGGCCCAATTCGTTTCTCTGCTGACACAAGCATGGGGAGACATGCCAAGGCAACCAAACAGCATCATACATTTAATTTTTAATGGTTACTTGTGGCCCTGTGGTTTTTCGGATGTCAACCCACGTGAAAACTGAATGTCACAGGCTGGGATGAGTCCCTCTTGCATGCACAGCAGTGTTCCGTAAAGTGTGAAGGATTTAAGTCTGCACACATGCACTAGTGTGAGTCACTGTATACACATGGATTCAACTGTATTTGCACACATCAACTGGGAGGCAGTTTGAAACAGGCCAGATTTGGCATTGGCAAAGAGATCCACCACACAAATGTAAGAGATGCAATGTGGAACCCATTGAGTCCTCTGCTTGTAGATCTCCACATGTTGGCAGTTTGGTAATGCACTCATCCATGAGCTTTGCAGGGCCCAGCCAGCCTGTCTTGCAAACAGTTATCTGAATCATACTCCCCAGTCAACGGGGGGAGGAAAAGGAAGTTGCCTAAAAATACAGCATAAATGCTTTTAAGTACAAATGTGCTTTTCAATTTGGCATATGTAAAAAAAATTGACTTCTTCCTTGTGAATTGTGAAGCCTTACACTGTGGAAGTGTAAAAACTTTGAACATCTATCTCCCCTAGCAAAAAAAAGTGTTTGAAGAAATTAATAGTAAGACAACAGGGGGTGTTGTTGTTATTGTTGTTGTTTCGTTTATCTGTTTTTTTCTTGTTTGTGGGGTTTGTTGTTTTTTTTTTTAGAAATATTTTTGGTAAGAATACTTAGGGTCTGGGGTCCACAGCATAAGACAAACATGGACCTGCTTGAGTGGGTCCAGAGGAGGGTCATGAAGATGATCATGGGGCTGGAACAAGTCCCCCACGAGGACAGGCTGAGAGGGTTGGGGCTGTTTATGCTAGAGAAAAGAAGGTTCTGGGGAGAGCTTATAGTAGCCTTTCAATACTCAAAGGGAGTCTACAGGAAAGGAAGGGACACTTTATCAGGGAATGTATTGATAGAAGGAGGGTAACAGTTTTAAAATGAAAAAAGGGAGATTTAGATTAGGTATTAGGAAGAAATTCTTTACTGTGAGGGTGATGAAGCCCGAGTTGAAGTTGAAGTTGTCCAGAGAAGTTGTGGATGCCCCATCCCTGGAAGCGTTCAAGGCCAGGTTCGTTGGGGCTTTGGGGAACCTGGTCTAGTGGAGGGTGTCCCTGGCCATGGCAGGGGGTTGGGACTACATGATCTTGAACGTCCCTTCCAACCTAAACCAGTCTATGAATATTAAAAATTTGATAGGAAATCAAAGTAAAAATTATGTATGTAGTATTTATTTAATCTTTGAATGGTTGCTTGCAAACTGTGTGTAACATGTATTTTTTTTTTAATTTTAAAGTTATTGAAGTTGAGCCAACCCATGACTCACCTGTCAATAAAGGTAGGTTGGTGTCTTACAAGCACATTGAACAGAAATTTCAATAAATTTATAGGCAACCTCACCACGAGGTTGTGGTGAGCTGAATGTTGGTCTCTTCTCCCAAACAACAAGTGATAAGACAAGAGGAAACAGCCTTAAATTGCTTCAGGGGAGGTTTAGGTTGGATATTAGGAAAAATTTTTTCACCGAAAGGATGGTCAGGCATTGGAACAGACTCCCCAGAGAGGTGGTGGAGTCACCGTCCCTGGAGCTGTTCAAAAAGCTTGTAGATGTGGCACTTCAGCTCATGGTTTAGTAGTAGCTCATGGTGGTGTTGCGTTGACAGTTGGACTTGATGATCTTAGAGGTCTTTTCCAACCTTAAAGATTCTATGATTCTATGATTTATTATTTACAAGTAAAATTGCCTCCAGAAAAGTTTCATTTAAATATGCATTTAATGGTCACTGATGGTTTTGGTTTTTTTTTCAGAAAAGGAGACTGGATGTCTTATTGATTATTTTTTTTTCTGTATGAATGGTATACTGTGGTATAATACAGTGTTCTTTTTGAAAGGAATGTAGAAGAGATTGTGCCCAACTTTACATTGTTCATGCAGAACATGCATCAGTTTTAACTGCTGTTATGGTTGCTCAGTGCTTTTGCAGTTCACCCAGTTGGTTTACTTAAGGAGATGTTTGTTGTAAGCAATAACAGTCTTTGGTCATTTCTAGTAATTGTTCTGTTTTTGTCTTTCACAGCATCAAGAAATGAAGCTGCTGCTTCATCCACAAATAGCGTAGGTGGGATGATTGTTCTAGTGGTCTTTCTCATGCTAACAGGAACTGGCCTTACGTTGTATTTCTTCTATAAGAAAAGACGTGATCGGCAAACAGTTACAGCCAGTTTTGACAGTGCCATATACCGTGGCGATGCTGACCCAGGAACTCATGAATCAAATTGTCTTGTGACCAATATTGAACAAAATGAGCAGGCAACAGTTTAGTAAGCAGGGTAATCTTGGGCCTGATCTTGAAAGGATTAAAGTGCTGGGATACAAGAATTCTTAAGGCAGGTGATTTTCTCCTACGGAAATTCTAGTTAATTTTGCACAGGATGCTTCTTGCTCTCTGTACTAGCAGGAACAAGCAATTTTGCAAGGCAGATCCAGAGATCTGTTCACGAACAGTAGTACCTGGGAGGACTGTTGAACGCACACATAGACCTGGAACTACACTGTGTAAGTGAACACTCAGGCAGTTCCAGTCTCTGCATGGGCCCAGCACTACCTTCAGGCACAAGAAGAATCGTGCTTACCACAGGCAGTTATGGGAATAAGCTCCTTAACACACTCCAAAAAGTACATCCAGATCCATAGGTATCCTGAAAATGCCACCCCAATCTCCAGCACAGGCTGGCAGAGTTCCGCAGGTTGGACAGGATCTCCAAGCAGGACCAGCTCCTTGCCTCAGCCAGAGAGCCTGCTTCAGAACTGTGAGTCTACACCTTCCTTTTGCTACTGAGGTACCCACAGAAACCCTTCGTGTTGCCTGCAATATCTGAATTAACACATTTTTCTCCTCTGCAGATGACTGATAGAAAGGAAAGTGTAAATTGTTTTTCTTCTGCTACAATTCTGAACTTAATAAGAGGTTTGAATGTATTGTGAATAGAAATATTTTATCATTTAAATAATAGAATAGGGATCTCAAAGGATTCTGCAAAAGGAAGGGGATAGGCAGGATGAATTATACTTAATTCATACCTGAAAAAATGACATAAAATTTATTCTTGAAATCTCCAATACCAGTGATGATTTCATACTTTTTTAGGCCATTTTTTCAAAGCCCAATGAAACTCACCATTAGAAAGTCGTTTCTAATTTCTAACCAAATTGCCCCTGACCAAGTCTGTTTTAATCCTTTCAGTACCATTCCAGACTTCCCTCATGATTGAGGTGATAGCACTGCATGTCATACTGGTATATTCTCTATTCTAGTGGCATATTCTCTGGGTTCAGAAACCCTAAAGATATACAGTAGGTTCACATATAAGTTTTTTGTTTTACTTTTCCAGTGTATTTTATGCCAAATGTAAACAAGCAAATGACTCAAAGCTCTTAGCCGGGAGAATGTCCTTATTTAATTTGATATTTTTTGATATTTTAATCTTTTGGCAGATTTTAATTGTGTTTGAAATAAAATATTTTGTGTGTGTACAAAATACATGTAAATAAGTTTTTATTCTACTTTGGTTCATTAAATGGGCATTAAAAAGCTAAGTTCTAAGTAAAAGTTTGTGTGTCTTCTTAAATAGAACAATTTATCATAAAAGTAAAAATAACAGGAAGGACAGATGGGATTCTTAAATTTCTATGCACAAATAAGCATCTACTTTCCCTAATCTAGCATGTTCTCAAATGCCAGTACTGATTTGTCTTTACCATCCTGTGAAAGTGTGTCTCATTGCTTCTTTATTCATAGAATAGTTAAAGTTGGAAGAGACCTCAAGGATCATCTAGTCCAACCATCCAATATTTGAAAGTTTACCTCAATAAATATCTAATGAAATGGTTGTAATTTAAGACTACAAATGTGCTGTACTGCTCTAGCACTTTCTGAGACAGGTTCTTGCTCTTGTCATTGCTCTTCTCCCTATTTTCTGATAGTAACATTGGTTCTTCTTCCCTTTTTACTTCACTGTCTGTGTCTTCTAGATCTCTAATCCTTTTTGCTGTGCCCTTCTAGACCCTGCTCTATGGTATGTAGCTCCTTCTGACAGCGAATAAGGTATTTCAGGTGAGATCCTCACAACACTGACCAGATTAAAAAGATTAATCCACCATCGTAACACTTGCCACAAAGGACCCTTCTGTCTGAGTTCATCTGAACAGGTTCTGTAGGGTCTGTAGGTCTGCATGGAGAAATGATTACCAGAAAACGATAGGCTGAAGGCAGGAAAGGTGTCTGACGAGAAGTTAGTTTGTGAAAGTTTCCAAGAACTGATGAGCTTTAAACTACTCATCCTGTTGCATCTGTGAGAACTGAACCAAGACAGTACAAGGCTACTAGTGCACACAAGCGTCAGCAGAGGATTGTATAACTTGGACCCCATCCAAGACAGTGGTGGCTGCTGTCTGATAATGAAGAGTATGACCCTCTAATGAGAAGCCCCTGGCACGCCAATATGGCTCTCTGCAACCGAGTATGCAGCTGGGACTGGTTTTCAAATATTGCTCCAACCAGGTATCTGTGAGAGTCTATCCGAGAGTGAACCCTGTGAGTGAAGAAGTGACTGTGTTGTGTGAATAGTTATTTGCTATTTATGATAATAGCTTGATTTTATTAGTAATAACAGCTTAGTGAAAAAAAACAAACACCCAACTCTCTCTAAGAAATACTGGTTATGATCTGCATTTCCCCCCAGCTTGATCCCCTATTAATGAAAAGGGAATTTACAAGAAACTTTGGTTTGTACATCCTGGTATGATGCCTTCTCAAAGTTTTTGGTTTTGTTCTCAGTTTGGTTTTTTTTATTCCAAATTCCTCTCTTGCCATTAGATTTCTGAAGGAAAGCTTTGGCTGCCACTGTGCTTCATACCGAATCCTAGCTAACAGACTTGCTCCAAGAATGCTTCTCAGATGAGACACATCTAGTACCTAGTTTAGACACTATGTATGTGGAGGTATGAAAAAGGTGCTGAGCTGCCCGTATGTGCTTGGACACCTACTTGAAGCAGATACAGGGGAAATTGAGTGCCGAAAGTAATCTTTTTACCAGGCCTAGGACTCTTTGGTGTTAAGTTGCTGTAAACAGAGGTTTGGGGGACCACAGTTTGTCAATTTGTCCAACTTCCATGTAGTTTCTGGATTTGGGCTTGGGTGCAAGACAAGAGCATTTATAAAAAACCTCTCCACCTAGACAAGATGTGGAGACCTACTTTTTCAGTTGCTTGTCCTTTCTTTATATTAGAGTAGTATTTCAGTGAGAATGTTCTGCCTCTTCTTATTATTTCATGGCTTATATCCCTAAATTGAAATTATAACATGGCTGAAAAAGTAATGGATTCTTGACTTGAACTTACTACTATGTAAGAAGTAGTAACTGCCTTTAGGGAAGGAAAGGCTGTGGAAGAACTGGGAGGAGTGGCTGACATGCCAGAGGGTTGTGCTGCCATTCAGTGAGGCCTAGACAGGCTGGAGAGCTGGGCGGGGAAGAACTTCATGAAATTCAACAAGGGCAAGCGTAGGGTCTTGCATCTGGGGAAGAAGAATCCCATGTGCCGGTATAGGTTGGGGACTGACCCGCTGGAGAGCAGCGTAGGGGAAAGGGACCTGGGGGTCCTGGTGGACGGAGGAATGACCATGTGCCAGCAATGTGCCCTGGTGGCCAGGAAGGCCAATGGCATCCTGGGGTGTGTTAGAAGGCGTGTGGTCAGTAGGTCGAGGGAGGTCCTCCTCCCCCTCTATTCTGCATTGGTGAGGCCGCATCTGGAGTATTGTGTCCAGTTCTGGGCCCCTCAGCTTAAGAAGGATAGGGAACTGCTAGAGAGAGTCCAGCGCAGAGCCACAAAGATGATCAAGGGAGTGGAACATCTCCCTTGTGAGGAAAGGCTGAGGGAGCTGGGTCTCTTTAGCTTGGAGAAGAGGAGACTGAGGGGTGACCTTATCAATGTTTATAAATATGTTAAGGGTGAGTGCCAGGAAGATGGAGCCAGGCTCTTCTTGGTGTCATTAAGCGATAAGACAAGGGGCAACGGGTCCAAGTTGGAGCATAGGAGGTTCCGGGTTGATATAAGGAAAAGCTTTTTCACTGTGAGGGTGACAGAGCACTGGAACAGGCTGCCCAGAGAGGTTGTGGAGTCTCCTTCTCTGGAGACATTCAAAACCCAACTGGACACGTTCCTGTGTGATGTGCTCTAGGTGGTCCTGCCTTGGCAGGGGGGGTTGGACTAGATGATCTTTTGAGGTCCCTTCCAACCTCTAATATTCTGTGATTGTAATGTCAGATGGTGACGCAGCCGTGGCAGACATGTACAAAGAAGAATGAAACCTCATCCTCCTCTAAAAGAATACAAATTTACGGAGAACCTATTTGCTAATATCAGTACCAGTAACTTGGAACGGAACAGAAAACAAGAACTGCAGTTCCTTGGATAAAGCAGGAATCTAAAAAGAAGTTTATGAACTGGAAGTTTTTAATTTTGTCATTTATGTTTGTCGTGGTTGGGCCCCAGCCCCAGCCGAGCCCCACGCAGCCGCTCGCTCACTGCCCGGTCAGCAAACCCAGGGGAAGAAAGAAAACAGCAAAGGGCAAAGGGCCTCGAGTTGAGATAACGACCTTTAATGGGCCGACAAAGGGAGAGGGAAACAACAATAGGCAGCAGTAGTTATCCCGGGATGTAAACAAAGGCAATGACAAAAGGAGCACTTTACCAGAGCTCAGCCCCCAGTCAGACCATCCCGGACTCCCCCTTCCCGGCCAGCCCCCTTTTATTGGGGGCATGAAGGCACCTGGTATGGAATAGCCCCGGACCCTGAAAATTAACCCTATACTGGCCAAAGCCAGGACAAAATTTCTGAAACTAGGAGACTGAAAAAGGAAGTGAAGAGTAATTTGGAACAAAATGTAAGAAAGAACTATAAATACAAACAGAATAAATAGATAGTTGTGAAATGAACTAGTGCCTTCAGGCCAGATTCCAATGGGTAAGAGCCAGATTTTCTGGGGTCAATAGGAAAGGTTTTAACTGCTCCATAAGCATAAAATTGTCTTGATGTCACCGTATCCGGACACAGGAACAGTTAGGGTGCATTTTGTCTTTTCTCAGCTGTGTCCTTAACTGACATAGCCAGACTTCTCCCCTCCGGAACACTCTGCAGGGCACAACTTTTAATTCCCTGTCTGTTAAATAATGACATCTAAAGCATTTTAAGGATATGGTTAGTGGTTCTAGTTTCTCTGAGGAAATATTTGCTCTCATTTCAGGAGAATGCACACAGTACAACCATTGTAGTAGCTTTTTATTCAGAGTCTTGATCTAGACAGCTAAATGAAATTAATCTCACCTACTTTTAGAACTAGTTGACATAATTCTCCTTTATAGTCAATAGCTAGGAATATAGCTGTGGGATTTGCAGTTGTTCTGTGGTCCACCAGAAGAAGCTAATGATGGGACAGAGGTTCTCGAAACAGAAGGAAATAATACTCAGCAATGGGAAGAACAGGGGCTCATGCAGTGGGAAGCAGACTGAGATTGGTAAGAGGATGGTACAAAAATACAATGTGAGGTGTCCAAGCAAAAGGAGATCAAAGGGAAAGGCCAAAGTAGAAATGAAGGAGTTTGAATTGGACCAGAACAGCTGACCAGCCTTGGGAGAGCCAGGCAAGGCTGGGCTGGTCAGCAATGGCTCGGCAAAACAGAGGTGTGGGAAATGCAGATGTTGCTGGGAGAAGTGCAGGGGCCTCAAGGGACTGTTGGTTCCTGCAGGAGAACAGGACTCCTGGTTATGAGGAAGCAAGGGGGGACTGAGGGTGCTTTGTATAGGAGAAAGAGACAGCTGAAGCAAACTGTTGCCTCGGGACCCCAGCTGCATCATTCAGACTGAGGAAGAGGGCACGTGTGTGGATGGGGAGGGGACGGAGGGTGTAAGATTTTTGTATGTTTGTCCCTATATTCCTGAGTACTCTGCGGCCTTTGGAAAGGTCACAGCTGGGGATCAGGGAAGAAGGTAGGTTACCTCTTCACCTTGCCCTGGCTCCTGATGTCTTGCACAGGGCAGAGCTCTCTAGAAAGATGAGGAGATGGTTTCTTCCTTGAGAGTGGAGAATGTGCACAAGGTGGTGGGATGCTTTGGAGCATTGTGCTGGAGTGCAGAGCATGGGAAGGAAACCAGAGTTGTCTTATGAGGAATGTAAAATGGACTTGAAGGGGAAGCCTCTGGGGTGATGGAAAGGAAGAGGTTTCTCCTAGAGAGGTACAGAGGAACTGTATGGGCTGTTTTGCCACCCAAGAAGCCACTGAGAGGAAGCTTACAGGCAAGCACTTTCTCTACAAAGATACTGGGGAAAGCAGAGACGTTTGTTTTTGAACAACCTGTTAGAAAACAAAACCCGCTCTGGTGTCCTGGGACATGTTCAATTTGAAGAAAAGGTGCTGATAATTCCATCTGCTGGATCTGGCCAGCTTGGGGGCTGCTCTCAGGGAGGTGACAGGAAGCAAGAAAAACAGGTAGAAGAAAAAGGTGTATTTTGGCCTGTGATCAGTGGGGGGAATGAGGGGGATGAATCAGCTGTCAAGAGGCAAGTGGAATAGTGATGAGGCTTGATTACACATCTTCCAGCCACCCAAAGATTTCTCCTGCACCCCATGTTGCAAGAAAATAATTTTTTATTGCCGGGAAGTGGGAACAGCAGCCCTTTCTCCTGGTGATAGCACTTTTAATTTCAGAGCTACCACATGGGATGATGATGGTTGTTAGGCTGCTATCTGAAAGTGGGCTTCTGTTAAAGGCACAGTTAGTTGTGTGCTCTGACTTAATGATGCATTTAAAAACAATCAAAATTTAGGATCTAATCAGAGTTAAATCTGTTTACAACAAATTTTTAACAGAAAATGGGAAAGTAGAAATGTGCAATCTGCACACATTGCAAAGATAACAAATGTCTGGGAAAGAAGAGACCATTTTGCTTCTTCACTGACTATTTGTCAAAACAGCTACATTTAAAGTACATAACAGTGAAGCTGTTCATTTTTATTTGGATTAAAAATGAAAGGGAATTGATTATGCCACTAAAAACTGGCTACATTAAATTATAATTAAGTTTAATGAAGATGTGAAATTTAATGATATAAAGAATTAGCATAGTGACACAAAATAAGGAAGAGATTTTAAATAAAGGAGGAAGCTAGAAATAAGATAAAAAGGAAGAAAATCCTTAAATTTTGCATGAAAGTTATTTACCTTCAGCTAAAGAATCACCAGGGACAAGCACATTCTATGAACTGTCTTCCTTTGACTATTTTCTATGGCTTCTTGTGCACTTTTACAATTTGACTGAAATTACACTGAATACTAGAATATTTTCAGTTCCAGGAGTTTAATATAACTCGCTCCAAATATTCATGAGGTAGTTGCTTTTGGGGTTGGGGTTTTTTTGGATTTTTTTTTTTTTTCCTACAATGGTGTTTGATAGCTCAAACAATTAAAGTACCATTCAGGGTGGATTTTGTAAACAGTTTTTGCCTGTTCTCACACTTAGTGTGTCAACATAGAAAATTTTTTCTTGGAAATGTCATTCTTTCTTGTGGAAATAACAAAAATTCAGCTGGAAAAGGTCCTGAGGAATATTTGAACCAGCATATAGCTTTGAGGCCCTGCTTTGAGCCAGGGCTTCAACCAAATGACCTCCAGAGGTCTATTCCATTGTAAGCTATTCTACAATTCTGTGGTCAGTAGTGGTATACAGGATTATGCATTTAAGATGGTATACAGGATTACGCTCTTTTGATGAGCTAAAGCCTGTGCTTCTGGAAAAAGTAAAGAGCAGAAAATGTGACAGTCACAGGGAAGAGGTATGGCCAACACTGTAGGAAGCAGCACCACCCTCTTGTCTGCGTGACCGGTGGCCATATAGGCAATGCCAGCACTCACGTCAGGCTTAAGGTTTCCAATAACATGAGATCAAAACACAGATGCCATGAACATCCTCCATCGATGTCATTTTTGTAGTGTTTAATGAGGTGCTACCAGCTCAAGAAGTGTGGTTTATCCTTTCTGCTGTCCTCATTCCTGTCAAGAAGCAGACAGATGTCATTCACTATCCCTGCGCCTTGCAGAGCGCAGTGGCAGGGACTGTACCAAAGGGAGCAAGAAGAAGACATGCCCCAGGACTACTCAGTCACAGCCATCATGTCCTCATGGCTCACCATGCCATGCCAAATTAGAAAAGACAAAGGGATAGCCTCTCCCTCCTAGCTGCAGGTGACCACAAAATAGGTTCTTGGGTCCAAGAAAACCAGTGAGGCTGTTTAGTCATCCTTCTTGGTTGGCATTTGATAGATGGCACAAGACCATTGGGAGCTCCTACTGGGGTAGAGAGGCCAGCAAACAAGCTGCCTCGGAGAGAGGTCAGTAGCCTACTGCAGCAATGTTAGAGAAGAGATGATGACGGCAGTATGACTTGGCTGCTCAGGACATCGTCGGAACGGCAAGTCCCAGCAACAGGTTCAGTCTTGTGCCCTGCCCTTTGAAGATGACGGCTTCTTCCCTGGGTTGTCTAGCTTGGCTGATGGGGTGGTTTTGGCTAATCAAAAACCTCCAAGTTTATCTTGGGGGCTAATTACAACGCCCAAAGAAAAGGCAAGTGGTCAGTTATGACCAAAAATGTCATATTCCTAAGTCCTGCCTGAATATTATTTCTCAGTATATCTTGGTATCTGCCAATATCCTCTAAAGCAAATATTAAGTCAGTAATTGAGAAGTTGGGGGATAATTGCTGTTTAGCAAACAATATACACTGAAATAGTTTTAATGAGCATGGATTTGATGGATGGACCACTTGCTGGATAAGGAATTGGCTGGATGGCCACACTCAAAGAGTTGTGGTCAACGGCTCGATGTCCAAGTGGACATCGGTGATGAGTGGCGTTCCTCAGGGATCAGTACTGGGACCGGCACTGTCTGACATCTTTATCAGCAATATGGACAGCGGGATGGAGTGCACCCTCAGCAAGTTTGTCAGCAACACCAAGCTGTGTGGCATGGTCAACGCTCTGGAGGAAAGGGATGCCATCCAGAGGGACCTTGACAGGCTTGAGAGGTGGGTCTGTGCAAACTGCATGAAGTTCAACAAGGCAAAGTGCAAGGTCCTGCACGGGGGTCGGTGCAATCCCAAGCACAACTACAGGCTCAGTGGAGAATGGATTGAGAGCAGCCCTGAGGAGAAGGACTCGGGGCTGCTAGTTGATGAAAAACTCAACATGAGCTGTCAGTGTGCGCTGTTAGCCCAGAAAGCCAACCGTGCCCTGGGCCGCACCAAAACCAGTGTAGCCAGCAGGTCGAGGAAGGGTATTCTCCCCCTCTACTCCACTCTTGTGAGACCCCACCTGGAGTACTGCGTCCAGCTCTGGAATCCTCAGTAGAGGAGAGACATGGAGCTGCTGGAGCAAGTCCAGAGGAGGGCCACAAAGTTGATCAGAGGGCTGGAGCACCTCTCCTATGAGGACAGGCTGAAGGAGCTGGGCTTGTTCAGCCTGGAGAAGAGAAGGCTCCGGGGAGACCTAATGGCGGCCTTCCAGTACCTAAAGGGGCCTACAGGAAAGCTGGAGAGGGGCTGTTTCTTAGGGATTGTAGTGACAGGACAAGGGGTAAAGGGTATAAACTAAAAGACGGGAGATTCAGATTAGATATTAGGAAGAAATTCTTTCATGTGAGGGTGGTGAGGCACTGGAACAGGTTGCCCAGATAAGCTGTGGATGCCCCATCCCTGGAAGTGTTCAAGGCCAGGTTGGGTAGGGCTTTGGGCAACCTGGTCTAGTGAGGGTCTCCTTGCCCATGGCAGGGAGGTTGGAACTAAATGATCCTTGTGGTCCCTTCCAACCCAAACCATTCTTTGATTCTATGATTCTATATTATTATACATTTGAAACTCAGATATAGAGTCCTATTTATTGTCAAAACCCAGAAGTTCGATCCATTTTTTTTGTTATATACACTTGGAAAAATTCCATTATCCTGAATAGATTTCTAAACTTTATCCAAGTCTGCTTGACTAGCACCTGCAGTGTCCTGAAGTGACAAAGAACAGAAGAAATGGCTGACTGGAAGTGTGTATATGACCTATCTTCTGCAAAACATTTTCTCCAGCTGTGGCAACATCTCTGTAGAGCCCTACAAGGCCTACACAACAGAACTGACAGAGATGTCTACTTGAATCAAGCCAGTAAATTTCGCTTTTATCACAACTTAAGAACAGCTCTGCTGGGTCATATCAAGGGTTTATTTAGGCTAGCATCCTGTCCCTGATGTTGTCCAAAAGCGGGTGCTTAATGAAAAGCACAAGAGATGGCAGACATCAAGTGGTAGCTCTGTATTTGCCTCTCTTGGCCTCAACATTTGCAGCTGAGGGATTTCCTGAGACAGAAGTGGTGTTTGTGCATTCATCTGTATATAGAAATTAGCATGCAATTAACCCTGAGTTTGAATTTTACAGTGCTCTAGCTACTCCATAGTAAGTTCTCAAACAGATACGTTTTAACGTGCAACAAATGTGAGGCAATTTACTCTGATTTGCATGGAATAGGAAAAAAAAATCCACATAGAGACTAATCAACAGGCTAGCTAATAAACTCAATGTATACTGTTACAATTTTTTCCTGTATAAAGAAGCCCCCAGAAAGCCAGCAGAGAAAAAATATTGTATTGCACTACTTCTCAGAAAGAGGAAAGTATTTAGTACTTCTTCAGCATGCTTACTTCTTTTTTCTTCCTATTGAATCCCTTTGGATGTTCTGATACTTCACATGTATGAAGACAATTTCTGACAGCAGTCCTCTTCATTGCGTTTTTCTTACCATTTTAAAATTTAAATTTATTTTATGATAAATTCATTTTATTAAAGGCCCCTCAGCTTAGGGCAGTGTAGCATAACTTACAGAGTGTCAAAATGTGAAAAGATTTTCTAGTGGTCTGAACATCAGAGGGCAGAGATCTGGTATCCTTGAAGAGACACATTTTTTTTCCTCAGAGGTGAAGACTCTTAATAATCCTGCTTAATTTCTGTTGTCATGCCAACATAGCTTGACTCGTGGTTTTTTCAACTGACGACTTCCAAAGGAAAGAAACTTTCAAGAAAAATATACTTCTCTCTTTGTAAGTATCCCAATGGTAGACTGTTATGGTATTGGTCAGAGAACTAAAACATTGGTTCACACCATTCTATGAAGAACAGTGGTAGCTCTGTGTGTGTATTATCCTTTATTATTGCTCGCAATAAAGGAAACATTCTCTGGACAGTTTTTCCTTGCACAAAAATCTTCAATTTTGCATTTCATTTAGCAAGCCTGTTATTGAAATTCTTTATTATTGCAGAAGTGCAAATAGTGCAGAATCAAACTTCTTCTAAATATTGGCAAAAATAGGCCTCATATGTTTTTGTATTTAAAAATACCTGAAATGAAACAGCTACATTCATGCCAATGTAAGCAATAAATACAGTTGCTAATAAAGGATAAAAATACCAGAAACCTGGTACCATATCTAGAAGAGCCAGCCTATTTTGTGAATTTGTTAGTAGATAACGTAGAAGCATAGAATCTTTAAGGTT
Source organism: Psophia crepitans (assembly GCA_013399095.1). Taxonomy (NCBI): domain Eukaryota; kingdom Metazoa; phylum Chordata; class Aves; order Gruiformes; family Psophiidae; genus Psophia; species Psophia crepitans. Next base: position 700,482 of record VWZZ01003270.1, read on the forward strand.
GGAAAATACCTCTAAGATCATCAAGTCCAACTGTCAACCCAACATCACCATGTCTACTAAACCATGCCCCAAAGTGCCACGTCTACACTCTTTTTGAACACCTCCAGGGACGGTGACTCCATCACCTCTCTGGGCAGCCTGTTCCAATGCCTGACCACTCTTTTGGTGAAAAAATATTTCCTAATATGCAAACTAACCCTCCCCTGGAGCAATTTGAGGCCGCTTCCTCTTGTCCTATCACTTGTTGCTTGGAAGAAGAGACCAACACCCATCTCACTACAACCTCCTTTCAAGGAGTCGCAGAGAGCAAAAAAGTCTCCCCTCAACTTCCTCTTCTCCAGACTAGACAACCCCAGTTCCCTAAGCAGCTCCTCATAATACTTGTGCTCCAGACCCTTCACCAGCTTTGTTGCCCTGTGATTGCTGAAAAAGGGCGAGAGATAGTAGTGAAAGAAAATAATTCCTTACCCTTTATTTTAAAATATTCTTATGATTTTTACTGTGTTTCAGGGAAAGCTGTCTGTCCGTTTAAGTCATGGTCTGCTCTTAATTAGCAAGCAAGTGACTTTGCTGTATCTCTGAGTCTGCCAACCAGGCAGAGACCTTCACAGTCCCTGCAGAGACAGGGTGGGTGCGAAGCACAGCTCGGCTTGTGTGGCCCTCTCTCACCTTTCGCACAGCAGATCAGCCTGAGAGCGAGGCTTCGGCTTGCGATCGGGAGGGATGTGATGCCAGGCCAGCTCTGACCGCTGGCTCTAGCACCTGGACCACAAGTGGCTTTTCTGATGTGCTGCTGCCCTTAAGAGCTGCAGCATCTTTTACTTACCACTGTGTGGAGTCCTTACCAACACTGCAGATGTGCAAAACTTGATTCCCCAATCTGCTGCATGACATCTTGCTCAGAGCGGTGTGGCAGTGAAGCTGTGCCTGGCATCTCAGCCAGAGGTTCTGGGGCATGGGTGAGTGCAGGGATCGTCAACAGAGTACCACAAGTAAAGGTTTACCTTTTTGTTGCAAAATCCATAGTTTCTACCAATGGTTTAATAGAGACATTTTTTTTTATTATTTAGCAGCTGAGAGGTCTGCTTATAAAAGAATATTAATTTCAAAATATGTGAATCTTTACTCATTACAGTCCAATGGCACTTTCTTTGGACAATGTCCTGTATCACATAGAATCATAGAATCATAGAAAACCCCGAACTGGAAGGGACCCATAAGGATCATCGAGTCCAACTCCTGGCCCCACACAGGACCAGCCCAATCAGAGCAGATGACTGAGAGCATTGGCCAGACACTTCTTGAACTCAGCCAAGCTCTGTGTCTGAGCACCCTCACGGTGAAAAACCTTTTCCTGACCTCCAACCTAACCCTGCCCTGTCGCAGCTCCACGCCATTCCATTGGGTTCTACCACTGGTCACCAGAGGGAGGAGATCAGCGCCTGCCCCTTTGCTCCTCCTCATGAGGAAGCTGTAGGCTGCCATGACATCTTCCCTCAGTCACCTCTTGGAGAGAAGACTTGGATCTCTTCCTGTGGCCATGATTACTACATTAACCCACTTGGAAAGCTGGGTTGATGCTCCCATATATATTCAGCTCCTATGGTCAATTAGATGAGTGCTTCCAGTTTGTTGTAGAAGTTGCAGCTGGTGTTCCAAATCAGGGTCCCAAACAGATGTGAGGCTCCAAGCAATTGGGCTCTCTCTCCTCCCAAGACTGCTCTCTACCTCTCAATAGTCTGCCTTTTGTTAGTGTCTTAAGCCCTGTGCATTTCTTGCCAATTCCCTGTCTTCTCCCTCTTCATGATGAGACTGATATCAGTGCAAGGACCCTCAGTGTGCACCCACTATTTGCTGATCTCCGCGGAAGCAAATTGCTGTGGAGGAACACACGTGGATCCAGTGTCTTCCTTCACAACATTCCTGTCTGTGCAAAGAGGCAGTGGCAAGAGAGGAGAGAAAAGCACAGAGGTGCTTCACCTGGTGTGTGAGGAAAAACAGGTTATGTTGCACGTGAGGTGAAGCAGTTATCCACCCATTTCAGCCTGTGTATAGGAGCAGCGTCACTCAGATGCTCAAAATGTGAAGCTCAGCAAGGTAAATGCAAACATAAAAATTATAATTTGTAACATAGAGCATCTATGCAAATCTGTTGTGATGCTGGAAATGTCAAATTCTTAGCTGACAGAATTGCATTTTACTTCACTTATTATAAAAACAATCAGTATGTAAGGCTTCAGTACACAGACACGTTGTGTTCTGGTACTGAGATGTGTCACTTCCATGTTACACTAGCCGTATTGTGAAACAGTGTATCATTTGAGATTTGTAAGCTTCAAAAATATCTAATTTTAGTCTTTAGGAAGGATTTCAATCATTCTTGAATAAACATATTCTCTGTTGTTCTGGGTGCCACTGAAAGAAAAGTGGAAACGGAGTTTCTTTTTTTCTAATGCTGAAGTAAACAATAGAAGGCATGACACAAATTAAAGGTTAAAGGCCTTAGAATTTTGCATGTCCTGTGAATAGGAACCTTTTATCATATACATAATAGAAATAGGGAACAGAAAAGGTCCTGCCCAAAGGCAGCATCAGCTAAAACTAAGCAGCTGCTGACAGACACGACCCCTTATAGAGTTTCCAACAGTCATGATCATTTCAGTCCTCCCCTGGGCAACCTACTCGAAGTTTCTACACTGTCGGTGTGCTTTGCAAGGTCGCCAGCTCCTCAGGACAGCCGGGCTGGAGCAGTCCACATCTATGCTTGTATAAGCTCTTGGTTGCTCCAGAACAGGCTGGCAGTGGCTGTGTTTAAATGGCTTCATGGGAATGGTCCCCTTAGCGCTGGACATGCCAAACTGGACCTAGAAATCCCTCTGGGGGAGTGCTCGCTGGCACGGGTGAAGGCCACATCAGGTACATCCAGGTACAGGATAGACAACTCTGCAACAATGCCTCTTCCTGAGCACCATTTAAGTTAATTTGCCAAGTTTTAATAATTTATTAAGTACACCTTTTTCCATTATCTGGGTTGTTAACACATGGAATAGCATAAAACCCTTGCCATAAAACCCATGTCAGTACACCTTCCAGTTCAACATAAACTGTTAATAACTGCTCTTTCCTTAGGGACTGACTGTGCTTCCTTACTGTCCAGTTATTCTCTCATGATTATCAAATAATACCATTTTTTTCTACTATCTCTCCAGGAATTCAAGTTAGTTTTCCTGGCTTATAATTCTTTGGTTCCTCTTTTTTCTCACACTGTTTGTTGTTTTATGATATGCTCAAACCTTGTCTAGCTTTCATCAGTGTTTACTGAGAACTGTAAATCTCTCCAGGTACTCCAGCCAGTATCTAAGTGTTAAAGCTAATCAAATTACTCTTCTTAAAAAAAACCAAACCAAACCAAACCAAAACAAAACAGCTATATATATAGTAGATGAAAATGGTGTATGGGCTGTTCCTGTAGAGTAAACATCACGTTTGATTTTGCTCTTTAATCCACACTGTTGTTTTATGCAAAGCTGGGCAGACCTTGTAGAGAAGTAATCAATGCTCATGGTATAGGAAATGTTCTTGGAAATATTTGCTCATCTTCCATTGTTTACATGCCTCCTAATGAAGCATCTGACAAAATGTTACTGAAATGAAAAGCATACTTTAAAGAGTGCATGCATATGTTTTGGTATGAAGAATTAAGCTCATGAATGCAGTGACACTGTCCCATGCAAAATAACTGGGAAAATGTATTCTGCACTGAAGCTTTCCAGAGCAGACTTAAGTTTGATAGCCTGTAATGTTGGCAAGAAAAAGAGTGAGATTACTGAAAATGTGGCAGGAGCCCAAACTAATTTTAAATGGACATTGGCTTCATAGATATGGAAATTCAGCTATGTTAAAAGCACTCTGTATATGCAGTGTTATGAACAGCATCCACAAAATTGTACTTTGATGTATGATATTCCTAATTAGATGAATGCTTAGAGATAAGTGTTAACTGAAAAAAGTGTGACATTGGCTGCAGAGAATGTGACCTTGGTTAGTCCTTTAGTTGAGAACTGGTTGTGAATTTGAAGTTTTGACCAAGGCTTACCAGCTTTCTAGAGGTAGCTCACAGTTTTTAATGCTGTGTACCATGACAGAAGGTCTTGTATCTGGGGAGCTGAAAACATTTTTTTTGGATGTCAGATTTCACACCACCATCATTTTGTGCAGATGTAAAAATTACAGGGTGTATGGTTTGATTGGAAAGAATGAGGGCCTGATAGGTTGCACAAGGGCAGAGCTGCGAACAGAAACACTAACTTTTAACTTTTAATGTATCTGCATATGTTGAAAATCAGGGCAAGTTTGGGCAGTGTAAAATTTTCTGACTCATCATAGAAATTCTGGTTTTGTCCATGGAAATCTGTCTGGAGATGATCAGCGCATTTCACAGCTGTCTGTCAAATGGATGTTTCTACACATAGCTTGTCCCTACATTCTTAATTATTTTTCACTTCCTCTTCCATCCTGTTAACATTCATTAGTTGCAGATATAGGAATGGCAAGATTCAACTTTGCAAGTTCCTAAGTTTCCTCTTTCTCTCTCTGTTTTAGTGAAGAAGTTGCTAGGTTTTGGTTAATAATGCAAAGGAGCACCTGGTAATTTTTTTTTCTGAATTAGATAATTCCCTAGGCTATTTACATCAGCGGCTGTAATCCAGTCTCCCTGGCTGAAATGCCCAGGCTGAGCACCTTTTTCCCAATTTTCTCACTTTTTCTCAGATTTCTTTTTAGCAGATTGCTAAATAGTGTATTGGTGCTTCTCCCTGTCTCCACATTTTGCTTGGGATATATATACACCCAGAAAACAGCTTGGTACATTTATCCTAGGTGTTTACCTCTTCCCTGAGAAGGCAGGATTCAACAAGAAGCATTAAATGCCTTCATCATTTTGTGCTCTGGTCTGCTGAAGTCTTTTTTTGAGGTGGTTACATGGTGCTAGCAGTGTCTGCAGATTGCTGATTGTCTTGTCTGTAACAGTCAAGGTATTTGCGGAAGACTGGCAGTGGTTAAAAGGAGTTGAATTTAAACCCTTCCAAGTTACCTAAATGTGATGCCTGGCTTATGCTAGGTGAGGAGACTCTCCACCTCTCTTTTTGTGTCCATGCAGCAAGGAGTAGGTGAGTCAGAGAAGAGGGAAGGGGGAGGCTGGTCTAACTGCATGCCCATGGCTGGTGGCTGGGCTAAAGCAGACACAGCGCCCTGGTCTCAGCTCCCTGTGGCATGTGCAGTTTGCATTCTCAGCACAAAATAGACAGACAAAATGTGTCCTGCAAATGGGATCTGAACCATAAATCCCAACCACGACTATCACCCTTGTAGCTCTTTTCAAGTTCATTAGTGGAGGTCAGATGATTGTCTGCCTAAACGTAGATTGCTTCAGGCAAGGGATAGGTGCCTTTCTCTCCAAAATTGGCAATTCTGCACAAATGGCGTGACCAAAGTAGCGTGCCTAGTAGTAGTTCAGGCTAAGTAAGGTGATAACTTCTAAATTAGGCAGTCTTGAGAAGAAGGTAAACTGAACTGATGACTGAGCCTTAGGCAAACCACTTTCTGCTCCCATAGAGTTATAAATTCAAACCATAAAAAGAAATAAAAGAAGAACAAATTACATATTAAAGTGCTCAGATTATGCCTAGAAGAGTTGTGATAGATTTTGATACCCTTCGTAACACAGAAATCTGGAAACTATTTCAGATCAAAGCTGTCCCTTAGAGCTGTTCACATAGCTCCCTTTACTCTTTAATTGAACTACTGCGTGTAGCTTTCCAGAAAAAAAAAAAAAAAAGAAAGAACCCGAGCCCTACAGATCTTTTTATAGTTTTGCAGTTAAGAGACTCCTTTGGTAACAGTCCATGTGAATGTCTGCTCTCTCTATCTCCTTCTGTGCTGTTAATTATGAAATTTCCTTCCTCTTTCAGAAAATAGGCTTGATAGAATTGCAGTTGGAAGGTGTGTGAGGAGAGGAAGAACTACAGTCTCTTCCTTGCCATTTGATGTAAAGAAACTTCAGTTACTGCAAACCTTCCACCCCTGTAGAGACTGACAGGCAGGTCAGGCCGTGAATCGGTGTTGGGGAGCTGGCCTTGGGACATTGTCCAGGTGTGACATTTTTCACATGCCCTTGTTACCCATATTTAAAATCATGTTCTGTACCTCACCAATCCACGGGTAGTATGGGAAGAAAACAACCTTAAATACGATTTCTGCCAACCTTTCTGGTTCAATATGCTTCTCTTAAATATTCAAGTCAAATGCTGCATTTAGTTATGGTAGGGAATTAACATAAAGAAAGGGATTAAAAAGATACAGGAAATTATCATAGAATCATGGTATACCTCAAGTTGGAATGGACCCGTAAGAATCACTGAGTCCAACTTTGCTCCTCCCAGAACCACCTAACACTAAACCATATGACTGAGAGCATTGTCCAGGTGGTCCCTGAAGTATTAACCCATGGAAAATATTTTGAAGGATTTCTTCCTGGAAAGTGTTCTACATTTTTTTTTTTTTATAAAGAAGGAAACAGTAATAAAGCAAAGGAAGAAAACAATGAATCATCACAGAGATAATATAAAGAACAGTAATTTTTCTAGTTATTTTTATAACTATATACTGTTATCCAGGAAGTATGGCTGGACTAGTTATTTTTTTTCTTACACAATCCATTATTTAAACAATAGTCCAAAGATGCATCTTGATTATTTCCAATGATTACTGAGGCTCAGTTAATGAGAAGAAATTAAAGAGTAGTACAAAAGGTTGATGAGTGTATCTCTAAATCAGCAGTCATGGAGGATACATAGGTCTGCTGTACCTCAGCCAAATGCTCTTGCGTCATCAGTCAAGTCCAGGCAACGTCTGCAGCTGTGACATGCACCCTTGGGTGCAGTCTCCCAGATGTGGGCCTCCTTCTGATGCCATGAAAAGCTGAAATCAAGACTCAATAGTCTTGGTGACTATTAAGCAGGTATTCTTTATTGCAGCGCTGGATGCACGGGGGATAGCTCCTCCCAACGTGCATACCAGGCGATCACCAGCCCACAAATTATATAGGATCAAAGTATACGTATTCATCACATTCCTCATTATAGCTATACATATTCACACTCTAACCAGTGATTGGTCAGTTCTTTTCTCACTTCAATTTAAAGACACAGTGCCTCTTAAATCCACCACACATGCTCATTATAGTCTCACAGTAGTTTTTCAAAGACCTCTGGTGGTCATTCACTCCATTTATTCCTCTCCATCACTGTGTTGTTTTGATGAACTTTATTTCTTTAGTTCCTTATCTGGTTGCTAAAAGTCGCTGAGCTGGTTCACCATGCCTCTGTGGTCCCAAAGTATCCTGTTTTCTTTGTTGGATAATAGTTTTACATCCTGTTCTTCTAAAAAATTAAATTAGCCCTATTCCTTAAAATAAGGACAGTTAATAAGTTTCTATTGGGTCTTCTCTTCACTTCCCTCAAATGTGGTACCTGTGGCCCCATCACTGGAAGCAAGAGCTGAGACCTCCTGAGCTCCTGGTGCTCACTCAGACACCTATCAGGATGGTGATGACTTTGGCTTTACAGTTTACTTTCTCATTTTAGCAAGCCATTCTCGTTTTAACACCCCATTCTCTTATTGTGGAAAATAAGATAAATTTTCAAGCAGTCAGCTTCTGCTTTTCTCCAAGGAAAGTTTGGCTGGGTATCACCATTCCTTGCAAGTCCAAGGCTGATGCTGCATGATGGACCTAGAGATGTTCCCTTCACACCAGAGATTTTCAGCCTTCACCCCCATCTCCCACCTGCTCTGGGTGTAGTTCAACCATTTTATGAGCTGCTTCAGCACATGAAGGAAAAAAGGACAACATCTCTTCTGTTTCAATGTGCTGAAAGAGCTCTGTAAGGAGCAGGCAGAGCTAGTGCCAGCTCCAGTGTGAGGGTGGTTCTGGCCAGCTGAGCCCAGGACACAGAGAGGCCATTGCAGGGCCTGGGAGAACTGACTCAGGCTGTTGGTGAAGCTCAGCCTGAAATCTCCTCTCCTTCACTTTTCTCTTGCTCACATTGCAAAAGGTGATTGTGTTTTATTTTTCACCAAATTTGCTTCCTTTTTAAATTGAGTCTGTGTCCCTTTGGTTATGTGACTGGGCTGAGGAACTACAGACCCTTTCTCCCTCCCATCCCAGTCCCCCAAACTAGAATAGCATTAGTGCCTCATGGGGCTGGTAAAGCAGTGGAGAGGCCACCAAAGTGGACCGCTACCCGTGACAACTTCACAGTGGCAGCCGCTCATCCATTGTCACGCTCTTCCCCAGTGCCCCACAAGTGCCCAAGACTTGCTTATATTGAACATGGAAGTTAAGGGTTTTATTGGTTTAAGATTGCAAACCAGTGTCAGAGTTTTATTTCTTTCCATGAGCATATGTGAATGTTGAACTGAAACCTGGAAAATTTTCTTAATTTCTAGAGATAGAAAGGTAAACTGGAGAACTGTGAAGATTACTCTTGGTGAAGGAGAGACAAGTGGGTCTAGTTGATTTCTGACAACTACTTTCCTCTTTTGTTTTTCAAAAGTCTCTTAATAAATAATCTGCTCAAGTACTTCTCATCCTTTTCTGAGTAGATATGTAGGATAATTTATGACTTTCCTTCATACAGCAACTTTTTACATCTTTGTGGACTGTTATCCAGTTTTCCCTCCTGTGGAATAAGTTCTTCCAGCATCTCCTCAGAGGTCACAGAATTCTTCTGCATCTTTCTGGAATTATGGTATTATTTTAAAGGAGAAAAATCAGCAAGTTTCACATAATTTGCACTTGAAAAGTTTTCTCCCTCTATTGAAAGGAGGGGTTTTTTTGTTACAAAAAGAAAACTAATTTCTGAAAGGCATAGATAGTAAAGAGTCTTTTTACTTTGTATAGCAGAAATAAGAGACAAACCTTAAACACAGAAGACTGCATATGATTTTATGGATGGAATAATGAAGCAGCAATGTAATGAGTTGAGCTGTTAATTTGGATTATGTTTAGGCAAGGCTTAAAGGTGTTTTAGCCTCAGCTGTCCCTACAAATTATTTATGAAGTGAGGCCGGGCTGATATTGAACACTTCAAGAAGTGAAGGTCTGATAATCACCCAGTGGCTTCCTTTGTTGAATGTGTAAATGTACATCTCAGCCAACACGACATGTACATCTCAGCCAACAAAACAGGATACTCAAAGCATGTTTTGGGATATATCAACTTACAGAGCTCAAATGGGAATATGTAAATTAGACAGTCCTATCTGATAAAGATAATTTTTTTTTGGCCTGAAACATGTTTTTTCCACTCCTGCTTAAGATGAGATCACTGATATTTGTTAATTGTACCTGCTAAATCTCAGAGTTAGATGAAAGATAAGAAGACTGTCAGGATTTTGACTTTAGTAAAATGCTTTCTTGAACTGAGCAATAGTGTTACATTTACATCTTGTTCTTGCTGTGCAAGCATACAGTCTGTAATGAGTCTAATAACTGCTAAAAAGTAAGACCATTAGCAAAGTAGGTATCGAAGGAACATCTCTTCATATCGATAAAAATTCAAGGCCATTTCTCATGACCTTTTTATTGAACTATGTGATCCACAGCTTTCCCCTCTTAAACCAAATTAAATTTATTGTTAAATTTGATTTAAGTATGCATAACTCTCTTCTACAATATTCTAAGATGTTATGCATCTTGCATAATTTCTAGATTTCCCTTTATGCTTTAGCATTGCTACATGACATTTTTTAGTATTCAATCTGAATATAAGCACATAAGACAAAGCTGATTCAATTTCGATATGCATCCTTTCCTTGCTCTATTTTATCTTCTTTCTCAATGTAGTTAACATTCTTAAACATTCTACCACAAATAAGTTATTTTGTGAAGATAAGAATAACAAAACCGTGATGTATTTCTGTCTTTATGTTATCCCAGTACTTCATGGAGCTATTTATTTGCATTTTTTGTTTTCCTTTTTGTTCTAGTATTTTTATAGAGTAGATGACTTTTTCTTATCATGTAATAAATTCTAGATGTGAAAACAATGTCTGGTTTCTATTACTAATTGCATGGTATTGTTGCTAGCATGAAATAGGCTACATCATACGGACAAAATTATCTATCCCATCACAAATGTTCACACCATTTTTTTTAGAAAATGTAAGCCAATTTTATGACAATATGACAATTGTCTTTTCATTACCCCAAAAAAATCCCTTGCTAACATTTTAAAATTTTATTTTAGTTTATTTAATATTTCCTACTCTGGACAAAAGTGCAGGTTTTTAATGCATTCCTTTGCTAACTAGTGAAGATTAATTTCATAATTCCATATTAGGGAGATGTTTTTTCATTTAAAGTTTCATTTTACATTTGTTTGTCATTAAGTGTACTTTTAAAAAATCTATTGTCCATTGATCCTGGCTGGACAGCAGGTGCCCACCAAAGCCACTCCATGACTCCCCTCCTCAACTGGACAGGGGAGAAAAAATATAATGAAAGGGTTGCAGATCGAGATAAGGATGAGTACATCACTCTGCAATTACCTGTTCCAGTGTAGGGTGCTCCACGAACTGCAGGTGGATATCTGCTCTACTGTTAACCTCATGGGCTCCAGGTGGACAACCTACCTCACGATGGACTTCTCCATTAATTAATGCTATAACCTGGAAGAACAATCCCCTTGCAATCAGTCCCTGGTGGCTGGGGCTGCTCTGCAAGTGCATCACTTGCTCTCAGCCACTGCAGCTGAGTGTGTGAGGAGACTTATGCTGGTGGGGATTACTCTTTCAGCAGAGCAGATCCTGAAAGATTTGCTCCTGAAGGACCCCAAAGTATTTTTGGGTTTTTTTTTATGTCATTGTAACTGTCTGTGAACACCTGGCATCAGTAATTGGCAAGTTATTACCTGCAAAGCAGCCATTTCATGTTACCTCCCACCATTTAGGCTCATCAGATTGGATGAAGTGTAGGGTGCTGTTGACATTGTACTGCTCTTTTTCCCTTAATCTTTGAGTCAGTCAAAGTTTAATGAATTCAGTAGGATTTCCAGGATATCCTTTGTAAGGCAACTTTTACACTACCAGTAATCTTTTTATGAGAGTAGTGTCTAGGACATAGGTCTAGAAATTTAATTTGAAGTAACAGAGAATTGACTAAATCCATGCTAGGGAGTACAGCTTTGCTTTTAGCCCAGCTTCTGATCTTCCAGATCAGGACTGGCCAACTGGCCAACCTGCGTTTCATGGCTGGATGCAGCTTGTGCTGGTGCTACACGTGGGAGCAGTGGTGAAATGAAAGTGCCTGACGTTGCCAGATTTCTGAAGTGCAAAGGAGAAAGAAGGCAGTGCCACCTCCCGCTGGGCGCTCCCAGAGGTAGGTGTCTGGTGACTCACAGTGATTACGAGGTGTTGGGTGCAGGTGACACAGTGAGGTTTGCTCTTCCTTGGAGACTGGCCTCGGGGATTTCAACAGCCTTGAGCAGCCACCCCTTTCCAGGAACCAGCACAAAAACCCGTAATTCACAGTACTGGCCATATGAGGAAAGCTGCAAGTGCACAAGGTGTGTTTGGAGTATCAAGAAGCAGCACAAATTGATCAGATTTTTTAGCCCTTAAACTGGTCTGCAACCTGGCTGAAGGGTTTCCTATCGAGTGTTTGTTATTTCTCAACAAACCGATGTTTGTTTTACTGCTAAGCCGCAGATGGTTCTGGTGTGGCTTGAGGAGCAGAGGAGAGTAAAGAAAACGGACTATTCCCTTTTTGCTTTGTTGTTGTTGCACAATGTCCAACTTGAAAAGAAAGTGGATTTCATAGAATCATAGAATGGTTTGGGTTGGAAGAGACCTCAAAGATCATCTAGTTCCAACCCCCATGCCATGGGCAGGGACACCCTACACTAGACCAGGTTGCCCAAAGCCCCATCCAACCTGGTCTTGGGCACTTCCAGGGATGGGGCCTCCACAGCTTCTCTGGGCAACCTGTTCCAGTGCCTCACCACCCTCACAGGAAAGAATTTCTTCGTAATATCTAATCTAAATCTCCCCTCTTTTAGCTTAAACCCATTACCCCTTGTCCTGTCACTACATGCCCTTGAAAAGTCTCTCTCTGTCTTCCCTGTAGGCCCCTTCAGGTATCGGTAGGTCGCAATTATGTCTCCCCGGAGCCTTCTCTTCTCCAGGCTGAACAAGCCCAACTCCCTCAGCCTGTCCTCATAGGAGAGGTGCTCCAGCCCTCTGATCAACTTTATGGCCCTCCTCTGGACTCACTCCAGCAGTTCCATGTCTTTCCTGTCCTGGGAACCCCAGAGCTGGACGCAGCACTCCAGGTGGGGTCTCACAAGAGTGGAGTAGAGGGGGAGAATCCCCTCCCTCGACCTGCTGGCCACACTGGGTTTGATGCAGCCCAGGACATGGTTGGCTTTCTGGGCTGCTAGTGCAGGCCTCTTGGCCTCATGCTGTACAAGCTCCAGAATAAAACAAGGCTGTTAAAGCTCCTGACAAAATAAATGGCAATGTATCTTATAAATAGGCCACATGCTGTGAGGAAATGCTGTCAGTCTAAGACAAATCAGTTCAGGCCAAAGAAAACTGTTGCTCTTTTAAGGCAAGATCTTTCGCAGCTGATTAAGAAACTTCTGTTAAAAAAAGAGAAAGTTCTAGAAATGTCTTTTCTAGAAAAAGCTGTAGATTTTATAATTGTTAGCATATTTTGTTATAATCTGAAAAATAAAATCCAGTTAACTGTGCCCATAACTTCCTAATGTCTGTACCTAGCATTTCCTAGTAATTTTTTATTTCACAATTCAATTTCTGCTTTTTATTTTAATCCTGTAGACTTTCTCAGGGAACTAACTCTTTCTTGCATTGTTTTTCTGCTGAGCAGCCAAGTAGGAACAAATCCTGTACTTAGGAAATGCAATTGTCTTGGAAACAAACAGGAGATGATGCCAAATTTCCTTCTTATCACATTTTTGCTACAGTTGCTGAACAAATGTTTACTACACTACAAATAATGTTTTCACACCACATTTTTTTTCCCCATTTAGCAGTTTTTCTAAACAAAACAAAATATTTCCATGGTAAATAGCTACTTTGATAAAACCAGGCTTCTGTGTGGTTTATAGTGGTCAGGAGAAGAGTGCTGTTTCTTTCAGCTTTCCACCTGTACATTTGGAAACCAGACTCCTGAGTGGTTGCTCTGCAATCTGGGTGAGAAGAGGTATGTGGTATTTCCTGACACTGTGGCTGGCATGACTGTCTGACAAGATTCACCTATTGCACAACAAAAATCAGGATTGTTTTTAAAATCAGCCATTTTTCAGGTAGCTTTGGGTCTCCTAGTTGTATTTGTGCAGAAATGAAGGCCAGTAGGACAATGGCAATCTTATTTAGAAGCGAAAAGCTTTTTATAATGTCCTGCAGAGTCAATTTCACTTAAATCCTCTAAAAATTAAATCCTGTCTCATCTCACATGAAATCATGGGACTGACATGGTTTTTCTGGTGGTATTTTTTCACTGTGTAATTAAGGTGTAACATTTAAAGGCTGAGGCTGAATTTCTGTCTTTGGTATTTCACTGTTGATTTGATCCCATGGGCTCCCCAGATGTCTCTTCAGGAGAGAGAGAGAGCAGGAAAATACTGAGATATAACCTTCTGTGTATCACCTGTTTTCCCAAGGCAGCACAGTTTGCCCTCAGTGAGAAGTCATTATTTTTCAAAGGCAAAATTTATTCTGTGTGGTCTTGTTTTTGGTTTTGGTTGGCTTTTTTTTTTTTTTTTTAACTGTGGCATGTGACAGAATATTTCCTTATTTAGCACCCAGAGCTTTCTATCCAACCATCCAGCCTTTGAAGCTGAGGAGGACTGGTCACTGTACTCTCTTCAGCAGGACTTTATTGCCAGCAACTCTCATCCTCCAGCTTTTGGTGAAGGGAAGAAAAGAAAACAGAATTTACAGTTATGTTCTCTGGGTTCTTGCTTGTTCTTTCTCTTGTTCACAGTGCTTTGCAGCTGGCGGGTAAGTGCCTCCCACTTCCCTCCTGTAAAGGTGTCTGTGAAAGTGCTTCAATGCCCTTTGGCATTTCTGAGTGATTTATGGCTCTGTGACAGTGTCTATTATTATTATTATTACATTGCATAAAATCAGTACATTATTAGTTTGGGACATATAGATGGGGAATCTCTTAAAGGCAGGCAAGAGGCAAGGGCAGGATCTAACAGGAAAAAGAAATTGATAGAGAAGGAAGCAAAGACTGAATTCTTAATGGACTTATTCCTACATAGTGGCACTATAATTTCAATAAACCCAGAAGATCAGACCTAAGAAAATGTTTTAATGTCTACCTTTTCTTTTTTTTTTTTTTTTTTTTACTGCTGCATTCTGATTTTTGAGCTATTGGTGTCTGGGTAACGGTTAGCAAAATCAGGCAGGAAAAATTTCAGGAGTGGTGAAATGTGAAATTATTTGTTGGACATTAAGATGTTCACAGATGATGGCTGTGCAATCCAGAGAGACTTAGAGCTTATAAAGAGGATTATTTTCATTTGCTTTTTTGAACAGACTCACTGAATTCACAGGCATTGATACAGTGAATGAAGTAAAATTTTCATAACATAAAGTTGAATAAAGTTTAGGAAACTTATTGTAGAATTGCAGTGACGATATTACTGCCATCGCTTTAGCTGCACTTCTACTGTAAGTGTTAAATAGATGGCTTCTGAAGGCCTGAATGTTTAAGGTTAAATCTTTTTAGCTTTGTAACTCCTGAGTAAAACTGTTACAGATTGCCTCAGAGCATGTGGCATATTTTTTAATTGTCCACGGTATCAGGCAGGCCAGAGTAATTATTTTCAGTGTACTGCGTATTATCAACTAAATTGATTTTAACTTTTTGCAGGCCTTTTAATGAAATTTATTTAGCTTTTAAAATACATTTTCATTAATTATGATGCCCAGTCATCAAGAAATGTATTGAGGATCAAAGCCGGTTATGAATCCCACAAACTTTGGAGGGAAATACAACAGCTGGGTCACAAAGTGCAGCACAAAACAGCAGAGCAAGTTCATAGGTATGATTCACTACTAGTACTCATCAACTCACTGTAGGACTGAAATTAGGTCAGCTACTTCTACTTTACATTAGCACCAACACTGTAGACATGATGAGAGAAACTACCTAGAGAGCTAGGGACCCAGCTTCTGGTGCAGGTGGTCCTTCTAACTTGCACCAGCCTTTCCATATTGCCAAGTGGTGGTCAGATGCCACTACGACCCAGTCCTTGCTGCTTTCTCAGACTGTGATAGGTTTGCCTATGTCATTCCATGTTTTGCATTGCAATGGATCATAGTAGGTACTGCAGGTCTTGTAGGTCAGCAAGGCCAATGAGCCCAGAATAACCCCTGTGGGGCCCAGAGGTGTTCACCCACATTTATACAGTGAAAAAAGAAAGGAAATGTGGATTTGGAGTGGGGAGACAAATGGCTCAGCAAAGGCAGATGTGACCCCACTACGAGACCTGTAAGATCTGGCAGGGTGAGAAGAGTTTGTAGCAGTCAGAAGTCTACAAGGACATGCATCTGAGGATAGATGAAAACAGGGTAATAGTGATAGCAGTGTGGTTTAGGGAATTCACACTGATGTAAATCAATCCAACAAGCTGTGCTCACTTCTGCTGATGCTGCTGACTGCCACTAGTCCACAGTATGGTGACATATAATAATGAAATACATATCCTATTGTCTACCTTACTGCTTTTTAATCAGTAACACTGTGCACTGGACTCTGTTCAAAAACATCAGGTTTTAATCTGATATGAATGCAATGACTCCTTGTTCATGTGAACAGGAAGCAGAATCATGTTGCATATCTACTAGACATATATTTTATATTAACCATTTACTATGTATTGTTTTGTTTTACAGACACTGAAATATTTTTAGTATATAATAAAGTCAACAAGCTCTGTCTTCAAGCATCTATTGCACAATCAGTTAGAACTGCCACTTGCCATCAAGACAATGAATCACAAAAATTCAGGTGGATCACTGATCATCAGCTTATGAGTGTGAGGCTGAACCTATGCCTGGGGGTGCCATCAAAGGAGGATCAGGCTGCAATCACCCTGTATCCATGTAATCAAACAAGTGAGCTCCAGTGGTGGGAATGCAGAAATGAAAGCCTCCTTGCAATCCAAGGAGAAGATTTGTTTCTCAGTCCTGGCAATGAAGAACATGATAATGTTTTGTTAAAGAAGGGGCTGAGTGTGAAGAGTAAGTGGAAGATCTATGGGGCCATGGATGCTTTATGTTCCCGGGGATATGAAGGTACAGAAAATGGATTCTTGCATCCTTTGCATTAATTTCTTCGTGAATATTAGAGCATTTTGGATCTTCGGCTCTGACTATTCTGATTTCTTCAGTGACCATCAGAGTTTTAGAAAATCAGTATACTGAGGGAGTTAGCCTTGAATTTAATGTCATATTTTTGGTCAAGTATGTATTATACACATATTATATACATAAAAAACATAATATATACACTATTTTAGTATATGTATTATAGTATATTAGTATTACAAGTTTTAGAAGTATTACATGTACTTTCTATACATTATATATTACTATATAGATATATACGTGCTTACTTTTATCCTATATAAAAGTATTCTCTAAAGTTAGTATTGCTCACCATTGTTAACAGAGAATATAGATACTGACAAGTTTTTTACACAGCAATATGGAAATGAAATTACATCCTCAATATGGGTGAGCTGAGAAAGGACTGGAAGTACCAGTGCGGTCAAGGGAAGTGTGGATTTTGCGACTCAGCAAATGAGGATGCTTATGAAATAATTACAATTTGCAGTGCAATTACCCTTTGTGATTAGCTGAAGTCTGATTGTTCTGAATGACTTTTTCACGTCTGAAATGAATGTTCAAAAAACCACCTCACAGGATATTTGAAGTATTAAACTCTGAGCCTTGCACGTGGGAGCTGCTCCACTGTATGTAAGGTACTTAAATGGTCACTGAAACAAAAAAAAGAGATGGATTGTCTAACCTGATGTTTACCTTTTTTCAGGAAGTAGGACTTTTAAATCTTAGTTCCTCCTCTTGCACATTTTATATAAATCTTAACATTGTTTAAAACAGTAATATCTCAGGGTAAAGTTCTGGAGCCTTATTAAGTTTGTAAAAGCATTTTGGTCAGAAAAAAACCCTAGTTGTAGACCTTGTCTATGAAACATTACTTTACATCACAATAGCATTACTCTGAACCACATGTCAGTAGCCTAAGTCTGAAAAAAAATGTTGAAATGAATGTCGTTATGGTTACGGGAAAGGTAACAAAGAAAGCACTTTGAGATGCAATTCAGCCATTAGCATAGGCTTCACATTTTTCAATTTCTATTAATTTATTATTTTCTGTATTATCTTTATCATTTTGTCTTCTCAGAGACCTTTACGCTGCTAGGAAATGCTTTTGGGGCACCCTGTGTGTTCCCGTTCATGTACCGTAAGCAGTGGTACGCCGAGTGCACAGACGCTGGCCGGTCAGATGGCTGGCTCTGGTGTGCAACCACCGCAGACTATGACACAGACCAGCGATACGGATTTTGCCCGTCAAAAGGTAAGTTACCTGTTCCCATGCAGTTCCCCTCAGCGTGGTATTGGCAAACCAGCACTATCAGAATATGAATATCTTTACAATATGCATATCTTTACAATAACACATTGTTCACAGGAATTTATTTTAGTACATGATGTATTGCCACATCCTGCAGCGCCCTGCACAAGGAAACAACATGTTGCATAAAGACATGGAGAAAAGTGCAATTGAAGAGTAAAATAGCATACGGTTCCCACTAATTGGTTTGGTGGTGCTGAGCAGCGTGATAATTTTGAGCTCTGCACTGTTTCACAGGCAAGATGTGTGCGGTCACAGGAATTTGTCCAGCCCTTCTCTGAGGACCCCTGTTGCGATGGATGTGAGCACAGAAATGAATGCTGTAGGAAAATTAACGATGAAGTTAACTTTTCAGTCTATATGATTCTCATGTGAATGTTTTTTTACTTAAGTGGAATGTATCCGTTTATCCGTACTATGAAGCCCTTCATATCGCTGGGGAACGAGTCTTTCCACCCCTTCCGACAATTGCCTCCTATCCCTGGCATTTCTCTACAACTTCAATCACTTTCTGAAAACTGTCCTCCATTTCTGTGGTCACTTCTCCCTTCATCTCTCTTTATGGCCTTGTTCTTGATAGGGGAGCTTTGGATTCAAGGTAATGGAGAATCCTCCTGACACTTCTCATCTTTCCCCTATATTCTTCCCCATTTCTCCTGTTCAAATTATGTCTTTTATTAAAATGCCCCTTTACTACTGTTGATTCAAAGTGTGCTTTTGGTGTGCTTCAAATTCATAGTCAAATATGCTTTCCAGGTCCTTACAAAGGTACCTAGGACACTGAGGCTAGAAGGCATGTGACACAAGGACAATGACCAATTGAAAGCTTTTGAAAGCCAGTCCCAGCTCACAGTCCTTCTTCTAATTTAATTTCATACTGACTTTTGGGAATAATCAAATACCTGATTAAATTTTGTACTGTATTTTATTGAGCGTATATGGATCTTCAACAGACCAGATGCAAAGGTAATCAGGAGAGGAGCACAATGCAGCTCAGCACCATTCAGTGCTCGGGCTCTGAAGCTGTGTGACATGTACATCCAGAAGCTCTTTGCAAGGGGGGGATTTATATAAGAACTGGTTTGATGCTAAATTCAGGTCTAGAGGTGGTTCTCACAGCTCCCAGTGGACAGCTTTCTGCTGTCCAGAAAGAGAAGGAGACGTTTTGTATCTTTTTATAGATTTCACCTAGGATTTCTGCCACAGCACTCCATACAATATCTTTTTTCTACACAATCACTTCCCTTGTAGTAATTCCTGAATTTTGTATCTTCACGGAACAGAAGGCAGTATTTTCCAGCTCTTCCTGTCAGTTTACAGGCCTTAAGTTCATCCTTTCCCCCCCCACTCATAACACTTTCAGTGCTCCTGAAAGAACAGCACGGGTGACATGTAATGAGAATGTCTTGCATAATGAGAACC
This sequence comes from Psophia crepitans, assembly GCA_013399095.1. Taxonomy (NCBI): domain Eukaryota; kingdom Metazoa; phylum Chordata; class Aves; order Gruiformes; family Psophiidae; genus Psophia; species Psophia crepitans. The sequence goes on from VWZZ01003270.1 coordinate 719,656, forward strand.
TACAACTCGTATTTTTTCTGTGAGTGAGTTACTATCAACTGCAAAATAATTATTTTCTCCACCAGATAAAGACACCACTTGGACTACAGATCTGTTAACAAATATCCACTACCAAATAAACTCTGACTCGGCTCTCACGTGGCACCAAGCCAGGAAGAGCTGTCAGCAGCAAAATGCAGAATTATTGAGTATCACAGATATTCATGAGCAAACGTACCTTAAAGGTAAGGAAGTAAAGCAAGCCCTGACTTATATGCAGGATCTGTTCAGTCCGTCATCACAGCTAAAGACTATTTGGTATGGTTTGGGCCAATGTCTATGGGCCTAAATATGTATGAGTAAGTAAACAAAATTGTTACAGAATTTGCAAGTTCATATCAAAATCACTACGAAATTTAAACAGAATTCAAAGTATTCCAGCATCCTACAAGTGTAGTAGTTTGACTTTCTATTTAAAAATGTTATCTTATATTAAAACATTGTTTATTTGGGTGGTTTTGTTTTTGTGTTTTAAGAGGAAAAAATTGTGAAAATTAAATGAAAGTTTCATTTTTGGTCAAAGCAACCTTTAAAAGAAATTGCAAATAAGAGAAAAGAGACATCTCTGTGCCAAAAGAAAGATGTCAAATGCGTTTGACATCTAAATTTTTCATTCATTTTCCAAACTGAAAAATATCAGTTATTCATAGATCATACATCACAGAGTCACAGATTCATAGAATAGAATCATAGAATCATTAAGATTGGAAAAGACCTCCAAGATCATCTACTCCAACCATAATTGTGGCTCTACTTGCCCCTGTATTGCTGGAGGAATGGTATGGAAGACGGTCTTGTTATTTTTAATGATGAATTTAACCTCTAAGAACTTTAGTATTATTGTTTAAACTTACTTATCAAATAACTCCAGTCTTGTAAAGAATTCAGGTTATTGTACAGAAACATTTTCATTCTAAATTTGCTCTATGGTATCTTACCTGTGTTCATTTTGCATTAACAATAAAGTAAGAGAGGAGGTTTATTGTTTATCTGCTATTTACATTCTCTTCTCATTTCTGTTGTTTTGACTGCTCAGAGTTAACAGAAGGTACAGATTCTGCACTGTGGATTGGACTTAACCGACTGGACTTGAGGAGTGGGTGGGAGTGGATTGGAGGCAGCCCATTCCGGTACTTAAACTGGGCTCCAGGTAGCTGTGACTTTGATTCTCTGTTCCTGAAGAAGAAATATATGTACCTCAAATATTGCTTCAATTTCTATTATCAGATAGATATGCCATGAGATATGGGCATGAGGAAAAGTAGGACTCTAGCACTAAGCCACCAAAGCAATGTGTATTTCAGCTTTTCTTGGTTTAACTTTAGTGAAAGCTTTTTTCTAGAGCAATATAAAACAGATACTTCTACGTATTGCAAAAACATTTTAGGTCTGAAAGCAGTGTTATCTTTCCCAAAGATATAAGGTCTTCTATTTCTCTTCTTTAGCAAACTATGAGTGAGTTACATGTTCCTATCTGCTTAAATCAAGCTATATTTCATATGGACATTCCCACCACCAGAGATGTACCTCAGTTCTTGCTGAAGCTGATTTTGAGGCTGTCACTTCAGCCAGGAGCGATTTCTGCTGTGCGTTTTAGAGCTTAGAGCTCTATTTGTCTTCCAGAAAAGTTCAGTTTTTTTCCTGTACCTTTCCCAAAGGAAGCCCCTCTCCAGAATCTGGAAAACTCTGTGCGGTTTTGAATCCTGAAACAAAAGCTGAATGGCAAAACTGGGAATGTGATCAGAAACTTGGTTATATTTGTAAGAAAAGAAACTTTGCCTTGGTTTCCTCAGGTATGCTGATATATGTTGACAATTAAAAATAGAAGCTTTTATCTGAATTGCTTGGCATTTATATTGACAAAGATGTGCAGGAGAATTTTATTAGGAATAGCAACAATTTCTTGTTTATCTGGTTTGGTTTTTTACAACACCTGCACCGTTTCTAGACTGATCTGCAGTCCCACGAGGCACAGGATGAAATGGGTAAAAGCAAAGAACACCCAACCTGTCCTGTCTGTGTTTTGGTAGTCAGGTCTCCCCTTTGAACCATTGGGGTTGAAGTAGACGTTTAAGATCATTGAGTCCGACCACAAACAACTGCTAATGCTCACACTCCTGAGCATGAAAGGGGAGAACAAACAAAAAATTATTTTTCAGAAGAGGTATGTTAGTAAAAATAATTAAAAGGAAGAAAGATCAACACATTGCAAAGATAAAAGATATTTTAAGTGCATAAAAATTTTCCTGTTGCTGTTTCCCTATGTATTTGTCTACTTGTAAATCCATCTGGATGATTTTTACTCTATCAATATACTTAATATTTTCAAATTTCATAAGCATTCTATGTTAGGTGCAGATAATTTCTGATTTCTCTTAAGTGATAGATAAGTACTCAGTAATACAGAAGCAGTTAAAATTAATACACTAGCGTATTTGTTACAGACATTTGACTATGTAAGAAACTTAGAATTTGTATGAAATATTTGTATTTAAATTTTTCATTTTTGAAGCTAAAAATGACAGATTTACAATCATATTTACGTTTACTATGGTTTGTATCCAGTATTTCCTTATGATGAGAATTTCCAAAGAAAGTTCTTAGTTTAGAATTTTTGCACAGAATAAGCAAAAATATTTTCTGTGTCATGTCCCTTCATTGAATTTGAACTCCTCTAAAACACTGGTATTTGTTCCTAGGTGACATTGTGCCTGTTACTTGCCCAGATGGATGGGTACCATATGTAGATCACTGTTACAAGATCTTCAGGGAGACCAAAGGATGGCAAGAAGCTTTGACCTCTTGTCAGAAGGAAGGGAGTCACCTGGCCAGCATCCGAAGCCTTGAGGAGCACAGTTTTATGGTGTCTCAACTTGGGTACAGTGAGTATTTCCAGGGAAGCTTTTGCCTTTGTCTGCTTGTAAGAAGCACCAGCTTGCTGAACCGAGATGTAGCAATTGCATTAACATGAAACACGGCAGCCAAAGAAATGCAAAGAGCCCTAGATCCAGCGGCATTAGGCTGGTGCGATGCTTTCCTTTCTGCTGCAAAAGAGATGTCTTCTGTGCTGCAACTTGCAGACTTACCCAACTGTCGACTTGTGCTTTACTTTGCCTGAGGGTAGAAGGACCTCAGTCATCCCAGTGAGAAGCTTTCTCGGTGAAAGGATTACGAAATGTCACTTCCACTTTGAGAGAATGCCTTTTATGGAAAAACATTGTATTTGTACTGCTTTTTGTGCATTTGGGGAAACTACAGTGTGGCTCTAAACCATGCTCTGCATCTTGTTGGTCAGCCAGCATGCTGATCAGCAAGTTCTCAGATCTCTGCGGAAGTAATGGAAGAAACCTACTAAAGAAAAGCTTAGTGCTGTACGCTGCCAGATGGAAGCAATGGGCAAAGCTAGTGGAGGTGCTTTCCAGGCAGCAGGCTGCGGAATTGCCTGGGCTGCCTAAAGACCTGTACTCAGGTCACTGGATCTAACATGCCAGTGTGGTCTTGCCATGGCCTTTTTAGTACCTCCGGCAAAAATGTGAGGAGTCTGTAGACGTATTGCTACTTCTTGCCCCTGTTAAATATTTCGCTTTTTTTTTTTTTCATGCTTAGAGGTAGTGAAAGCCCTAATTAACTGCTGAAAAAGCAAAAGATAATCAAGACAGAAAAATTTCTTTCTTCAGAAAGAGTAATTTATCTACTTAGTGTTGAACCATACAAGGGGATATTTTTTGGGTTTTTTTTATACTTTTTGATTCCGGTATCATACCCCAGTTTAGTGACTACTGAAGAAATTGTGAATATCCTTCCATGTCCATCTTTTTCTTTCTTTCTTTCTCACTTTTCTGAATGCTGCCCAAATTTTCCTTTCATTTTCCTTGCTTTACTTTCATTAAGGATGCCTAAAATCATAGGATCATACATTGGTTTAGGCAAGAGGGAACCCCAGAGGTGATTTGGTCCATACTCAACCTGGAGCAGGGCCAGCCTCAAGGTTAGGTCTGGTTGCTGACAGCCTTCCCCTGCTGAGATTTGAATATGGTTGGAAACTCAGTTTTAATTTATTGCTTAAGGAACTGATCTGGGGCTGGTGTGTGTGTGCGCGTGTGAGCGCTGTGTTTAGGGGGTTTCTCTGCTTTTCAAATTTTGTTGAAAGATGATTAAAGCATTCATGATTCAAGTTAGATAAAAAACAGTATTTTAAAATCTGACCTGTGCAACAGAACTTAAAAACTAACTATTCACACAGTTCTATCATATCATCATGGTGTATTAGCATTAGGGTGGTAATTTACTCTTCTCCCACTGCTATGAGGAAGACAAGGAAAATTTTTTGATTCAGTGCAAGAATTTCATTACAACCTCATTTTTCAAAGCATACTGTCTTTATTCTAATATGTACGTGAAATATTAATTTATAAAATGATCATGCAACACACTAAATAATTTCATGTTTCATAAATTTATAAAAGGGATTATATGTTCTAGAGCTTGAGGGTGCTGTGAGAAAGATGCAGTGGCATAAGAGCTCTTTTCTGTGTTTCCATGTTTTAGAGCCAACAGACAAGCTATGGATTGGGCTGAATGACCATAAAGTTCAAATGTATTTTGAATGGAGTGATGATACACCAGTGACATACACAAAGTGGCAACTGGGAGAGCCATCCACCACAAACAACAGGCCAGAAGATTGTGTACTGATCAAAGGCCAGGTAACTTTACTCATATTTGACTTTAATATTGAAATTAACTTCTTAATAAAAGAATAATGTGCCCCAGTACTTCAGCAACTGTCTAGGGCCAGAAAAAGGGATGTGGGGACAAAGGATAAGACTCAAATATGACCTTTCATTAAAAAGAAATAAAAATAAAATGAAAGCATTACTGCATCACTGATAGATTTTTCTCTTTCCTTTCACCTGAAAGTCATAAATTAAATTATTTGGGCTATAAAACAGGTTTCAATGCAGTTTGGGTACATTCTCCTGCTCTGGTGGCAACGGTGGCATGCGGGGATCCCTGCTACCTCCCTTGTGACTGCTAATTTGCCCATCTCTGCATGGTACGACTGCCCGTGCAGGGCTCTGTAGAATAGGTTGGGGACTGGCTCCCTAAAACCTCATCCCTTCTCACCACTACCACCTGCAGCTGTACTGCCATAGTCCAGTCCATCATTTCAGTGAATGTGAGCAGATTTATTTTTGTTATCAGCTAGGGAAATTGGATAAGGAAAAAAAAAAGTTTCAAAACAGGAGAAAGAAAATGAATCGTTTTCATTATAAAGAAATAAATCTATTATTTTTTTTTTAGATTATTCATCTTAATCTCATTGTTATTTCATTCTTTTTCCTGGCTCGCAGTATGGCTATTGGGCAGACTATGTCTGTGAGAAGAAAGCTGGTTACATTTGTAAAAGAAAACCTATATCACAAATAGCTGGAGAAAAGGAAATTACTGATGCAGGCTGCAAAAAAGTAAGTATAAAAGAACAGAACATTAATTTACCAGATCCAATAGTATCTTGTCAAAGAATCATCTAGAATTGTTTGAATTATTTATATTATTTAAATATAGAATTATTTGATTATTTATTATGAACTATCTCTCCCTATTAATTTAAACTTTAATAAACCGTTTACAGAAACTTCTTAGAAAGAATCTGTAATTTCACTGCAAAAGGTTTCTAATTCATAATATTCATGTTTACTGTGCTTTTATTCATTGTGAAATGGTATAGCTCACTTAATACATGATATCACAATTACTTCAGCTATATGGAAATCCTAAAATCATATTACAGGGCTGGAGAAGATATGGGACCTATTGCTATTTTATTGGACATGTTCCAGCAACGTTTTCAGAAGCAAACACCACTTGTGAAGGAGAAGAAGGTTACTTAGCCACAGTTGAAAGTAGGTATGATAATGACTTTTCCTCGGCTTTTAAATAGGAAAGGTTGTATGTTCTAAAACACTCCTGGAACTACTGCTCAATTCTAACACAATGTCAATCAGCAAATTATCTAGTTTACAGACAAGGTATCTTGTTGAACAGGAAAAAAGTCTCATTGTTGTTTGTTGACTTATACAGAGTCAGAATCCCATTATAAGGTCCTGTCCCCCAGTCTGAAGCAAGGAAAAGGAGAAAAGGATTCCGATCAGATTAGACAAGTAGGATTTGGGTAAATGATTTTGTTTACACGTGTGTCATTACCATACTTTTTACAGGTATGAACAAGCCTATTTGACGAGCCTTGTTGGGCTGAGGCCTGAGAAATATTTCTGGCTTGGTCTCTCTGACATGGAGGACCAAGGCACTTTCAGGTGGGCCAATGGTGAAGCTGTCTCCTTCACGCACTGGGATGCAGCGATGCCTGGTAGGTGCCATGACAGTGGATGGTGGGTACTCTCTGAGGTCATGCTCCCTATTTGTAATTTCATTGGCAATGTCCTCTGAATTTTATGCTGTAAGCTTTCAGTATATTTTACAAGAACTGGCAGTTCTCAAGCCCCATCTTTTAATTTCAAAGGAAACAATTTGAACTGCAGTTTTATATTAGGACATCTGATATATTTACCCATGAGTTTAACCTTTTGTCTCATCTTCACAAAGAGGAGATACAAGCAGTTCCTGAAACTATTCCACGCTCATCCCTCTAGTGATAAAGTTAGCCTGGAAGAAGAGTCTGAAACAGAGCAACTGTAATAAGGATTTTAGGTTAGCATTACAAAATCACAATATCAAAAATGATCATACCAATATTTTTTTACTTTTGATGCTAAGAAAGCTGCATTCATTGGATCAAACTGCACAGAAAAGAAGGGATTCAGTGAGGGAATCTGCTCTCCCCAATATATACTGCATCCCTCCTAGTGATCATTTGTCTGAAAACTTTCTCACAAACCTTCAGTGAGGTTATAAAATGTAAAATAAAATACAAATAATAAAAAGACTGCCAAAGACATAGAGTAATAAAACTTCTGTAAATGCCATGAGAAGAAAGCTTGTCAGGGAGTCTAAGGTGCCAAGAGATGGTCAGAGTATAAAGGACGCACTCGGTGATTGGTCTGGAACAGTAAAGAAGAGTCGTTTGCTTTGCATCTGGGTTCACTGAGGAAGCAAACGGGCTTTCCGCACTGGAAAGTTTCTTTGTGAGGAAATGATCGGAGAGTCTATTTCAAGCTGAAATATCAGGAGAATAGATTATGGAACAAATAGATGACAGGAAGAACAGCAAGTCAGGATTAAGCACAGCTGCAAAAGCATCCAAGAGCAGTGAAAGTTACATTAAGTGAAATGTTAACTTTGATGTGTAACCACCTGCTAAACCTGCCTTGACAGCTAAGGTGTGAAAAAAGGCAAATTTGGTGCCAATACTTAAAATGGCTCCAGGGACACGTGGCGAAATACAGACCAATGAGTCACTGACAAATTAGCTGAAACTGTGATAAGGAAGAAAGATACAGTGGTAAAGATATATAAATCTGCTTGTGGAGAGGGAGGCCATGTTCACAGATCTCCTGGAGCTCCCCACAAGAGCCAAAGGCAGGCCACACTAACAAGATTTCCCTTATTTGTATATGTCAATTACCAAAAACCTTTCTGCTAATCTGACTTGACACAGGAAAGCTCTTACATGAATAAAATGGGAATGGTAGGTGTGTGTGGTGTTGTGGTTGGTTTTTTTTGGGTTTTTTTTTTTGGTTTTTTTTTTTTGAGGGCTATTTTTTGCTGGGGAACAATGTTCACCAACAGAGTCCCATAATGAGCTCTGTAAAAACCCATGCTGTTCAACATACAGACAATCTGGAAGAGATGAAATAGTGAGGTGACAGGATTTGCTGATGATGCTAAATTATTTCTGATTGTGAAGATGTGCCTGTGGGAAAACACAGGATGATTTCAGGAGAATAAATAACTGTGATCAGGAAAATGGCAGGTGAACTCTGATGCGGGTAAAGTGATGCTCACAGGAACAAAAATATGTCTTCAACTGAAATAAAATGATGGAGTTAGAGCTGACCATTTCATTTCAGGATTCAGTTCTTGGCACCATGGTAGACAGGTCCATGAAAACATCAGGTCTGTGCTCAACAGGATTCAAAAACCAAATAAAATTCTAAGCATACTTAGGAAATGAAGAAAGAACACAAATAAGCCACTGTACAAGCCCATCGTGTGCATTTTCCTGCATCTTATGTGATGTATGCACCTCTGGTTCCCTCTGAGAGAATATGCTAAAATTACAGCAAATGTCCTGGGATAAGCTTCATCACATCTCTGTCGCGGTTTGCGTGTCTGTCCTGTGTATGCACCGAGGGTTTTGTTTCCATCTATATGAAAATCAGTAGTGACTGAGGTTATACTACCTGATATAAAACAGGCTTAATGTAAGTATGAATGAAGTCCTCACTTGAAAACACAGATTTTCACTGTAAAAAAAAAATAAATAAATAAAAACCCCCAAACAAAACAAAAAAAACCAACCACAAACCCAAACAAAAAAACCCTCAAAACCAAACAAACCCCACCTTACATTCCACTCATGGAATTAATTATGCAGGACATTCAAAATAAAATAATAATTAACAAAGCAAGATCCTAAACTGATCATGACCTCCTCAAACAGATACTATTACTCTTTGCCAGTGTGAAAAACACCTAAAATATAACTCTGCTATTCAGGTGGTGTTGTATGGCAAGAAACAAATGGCTGCCACACAAAGATTTTAAGTAAGAGTTAAACAATTTAGACTGTATAAAATATCCATATAGTTTTTTGTTTCTCGTAAAGGAAATAATCCAGGATGTGTAGCCATGAGAACTGGGACTGCAGCTGGATTATGGAATGTTCTTGACTGTGAGACAAAGCAAAAATATATTTGTAAGCAATGGGCAAAGAGTGCAACAGCTCCACCTATACCAACTACTGCTCCAGTCCCCACGTGCCCTGAAGGTTGGATATCAAACCACCATAGTAGTTCCTGTTTTAAAGTAAGTGCCTAAATAGTTAAAAAAAGAAAACTTTTGAACTGCTCGGTTTGGGGAAGGGGGGGACGACGACAACACGGATGACACCAAAACCCAACAGAAAAAGGAGTCACATATTTATTTTGCAATATCTGATATTGGAAAATAGCGAAAAAAAAAAAAGCAAACATCTCAGGGAATTATCGATTAGACTAGAGCAACTAAGGAAGAACGATGAGGTTGAAGGGACTGGATACAAGGGCAGGGAGAAGGACACAGGAAAGAGAAAGAGGAAGTTTGTGTCCCAGGGTTTGAACGAATTGGAGCAGAAAATGGAAGAAGAGGAACATAAATATCAAGTCCCTAGACAGACATAGAGATAAAAAAGAAGAAACAAACAACTTAATTCTCCTACGAGGACAGGCTGAGGGAGTTGGGCCCATCCTCTTCAACATCTTTGTGGATGATTTGGATGAGGGAATTGAGTGCGCCCTCAGTAAGTTTGCAGACGACACCAAGCTGGGGGGAAGTGTCAATCTGCCGGAGGGTAGGATGGCTCTGCAGAGGGACCTGGACAGGTTGGATCGCTGGGCAGAGGCCAACTGGATGAGGTTCAATGTGGCAAAGTGCCGGGTCCTGCACTTTGGCCACAACAACCCCAGGCAGCGCTACAGGCTGGGGGCGGGGTGGCTGGAAAGCTGTGTGGAGGAAAAGGACCTGGGGGTGTTGATTGATGCTCGCCTGGACATGAGCCAGCAGTGTGCCCAGGTGGCCAAGAAGGCCAATGGCATCCTGGCCTGTATCAGGAATAGTGTAGCCAGCAGGAGCAGGGAGGTGATTGTCCCCCTGTACTCAGCCCTGGTGAGGCCGCACCTCGAGTA
>VWZZ01003270.1:729834-743985 GCA_013399095.1 Psophia crepitans
CTATTCTATTCTATTCTATTCTATTCTATTCTATTCTATTCTATTCTATTCTATTCTATTCTATTCTATTCTATTGGGCTTGTTCAGCCTGGAGAAGAGAAGGCTCCGGGGAGACCTAATCGAGGCTTTCCAATACCTAAAGGGGACCTACAGGAAAGACAGAGAGGGGCTGTTTCTTAGGGAGTGTAGTGACAGGACAAGGGGGAGTGGGGATAAACTAAAAGAGTGGGGATTTAGATTGGACGTTAGGAAGAAATTGTTTACTGTGAGGGTTGTGAGTCACTGGAACAGGTTGCTCAGAGAAGCTGTGGATGCCCCATCCCTAGAAGTGTTCAAGGCCAGGTTGGATGGGGCTTTGGGCAACCTGGTCTAGTGTAGGGTGTCCCTGCCCATGGCAGTGGGGTTGGAACTAGATGATCCTTGTGGTCTCTTCCAACCCAAACCATTCTACGATTCTGTGATTTGCAAAATTATTGAGAGAATAATCTCAAACTATTGTATTAAACAGCAGAAGCAGCAAAGCTTTGCTTTTAGTCTGGCTATTTATATCAGTTGTGATCACTAGGTTGTGCAAAGATGCCATGTCTATCTGAAGCACGTGAGAGTTCAGTTAATGAATTAGAGAAATGTTGAAGTGTATCCACAAGCAGTACAATCCCTAAGGCTGGACCTTGCTAAGATGAGCACATTACTCTCCAAAATATGGCATAAGAAGTCAAATGAAAAGTTAATAAAAGCAGCATTTATGAAGAACATTTATGAGAGAGTTTATGATGCAAAGCTACAGATAACTTGTATTTGAAGTACACTCAGTGATGTCTGAGCAGGCATATAAAAGGTCTTTGAATAAGAAATGAGGGTAATGTGCAAACGTTGATTTGAGATCATACAGGATAGCAGTGTGCTAAGGAAGTGTGAGATTTTAATATTTCTTATCACTTCATTGAATTAATGAGCCCTCTTTTTATTATGGTTGTCTTTTGTTTTTTTTTCTTCATTTCTTCAACTCAGCTGGAATGTTATTTGTCTCCTTTATCCCCAAATCATCATTTCTAGCTTTGTTCAAACTTGTGCTTATTTTCTGTAAAACTACCAAAATGTTAAGACATCATGTTGCAAATGTAAAGTGAGAGTTGTAAACCACCGTGAGGTCATTCTTTTGCCTGTATCTTCAGACTTTTCCCAGGCCACCTTGTCACTCCACCACAACTACTCTCCTTTCCCTTCATCTGGAAGGTGGCCTAGGCCCTCCTCCAAGTAGAAGCTGTTAAAGAGAAATGTATTCCCTTCTAGAAATTCCTTCTCTTTGTTTTTCACCACTATGCTAACTATCTAGACAACTCTAGTGCAAAAACTTTATGAACAGAGTAATTAATGCTATTTCTCTTATGGACTTTAACTTGGCTTGTATGAAACCTCATTTGTGGGTGAGTAAGACGATGATTCTTTATTTTATTATATCATATATGTTATAAAGAAATTTCTCCATAGTGTTTTTACAGACCAAATATTAAAAAGAAATCATGGCTTGAAGCTCGAGACTTTTGTAGACAAATAGGAGGGGATCTGGTCACCGTTAACAGTAAAGAGGAGATGCCGTTACTAATAAGTGCAATGTAGTGAGTACCTGCTGCGTATTTATCTTACTAGATTTAAAAGATATTTCATATGAACTATTATGAATGCATTTAAATGATTTTTGAAACATATGGATTTCTCAAAGGCAAAAAAACCTGTGATACTTTGAAATTTTGTCTACCCTTCAATGTTTTTAACAGTTTCACGAAGAGTTAGAATAGAATAGAATAGTTGGCAGATAACTAGTGACAGCAAACCCCCCACAAACAGCATCATGATTACTAGATATAATTTAGAAATACATTAAATTGTGGGTGGTGGTATCTTTAAAAATGTAGAAAACATGGCCAATACATTTACTTTTGACTCACCTTGAAGTAGTCAATGCTGAGACCATTTTCTGAATCTGTGAAAGCCTTTCCTAAGAAAACATGAAGTAGAGGAAATACTGCAACAATACTACTAATAAATCTGCTAAATAAACCATTGCCACTGAGCCACGGAAATATTAGATATTCCTATGAAGAACATAGGCATATGAATGCCCTTCACCAAAGGTAATAGAATGGTTATTGCAACTTCATTGCACTTTACAATGTGCTCTAGAAAGTTTAATGATGTGTTTCTGGTGCTGATGTTTACATACTGCCCTGCCTTGTAATTTCTGTTAGTGCCACTCGCTGTAGCTTTCAAGAAGTTTGGCTCGGCATATTTTCCTTGAATCCAGATGAAGGATTTGCCTGGAGTGATGGCTCTCCAGTGAGTATTTTCATTTTTCATCAAATTTCTTTGCTTAAGTTGTTTGGGGGGTTTGTACATGTACTTTTTGTGTTTTTACTGTCTTTCTCATCAAAGAAACTACTAATCCTGCAAACATTTATTTGGTTACTAACCTTTATTATCAAAAGTAAAATCATGGCAACACACTTGAATCTATGGAAATCATCTGTCTCTCATCAGGATCTGTAGCTTTCTGCACAGCACTCCAGTATATTTTCTTTTCCAAGAATATAATATGAACACATAATGTCAGAACATAAAAATTAGTCATATTGCATAATGTTCTCGCAGATAACTAGTGACAGGACAAGGGGGAATGGCTGCAAGTTGCGCCAGGGGAGGCTTAGGTTGGAGATTAGGAGAAATTTCTTCTCGGAAAGGGTGGTAGGGCATTGGAACGGGTTGCCCAGGGAGGTGGTGGAGTCACCGTCCCTGCGGGTGTTTAAAGAAAGGTTGGATGTGGTACTTAGGGGCGTGGTTTAGTGGGTAATAGGTGGGAGGGGGGTGGGGGGGGGGGGTGTGTGGTTGGACTGGATGATCCTTGAGGTCTCTTCCAACCTTAACGGTTCTATGATTCTATGTACCCTGTCTCTGGCAGTGCCCAGTAGCATCATAAGAACTAATCAATTAGCAAGCGTATTTCCCAGCATACTCCTGCATCCCCCAGTAAATGATGGCTCTGGGTCTTTCAGAACCACAGTTCAGATCTGTAATCTAAATGTATTTATTTCCATGATTTTCTCCAGTCATCTCTTGAGCACATGTAAATATCCACAGGTGTGTGAATTGTTCCTGCAGGATTCCACTGCTTATCACCCTCCTTTTACTCCTACTCTCTATTCCCTATATTTTAAGCCAAGCAAGGACCTTTCCTCTTATCCCATCACACATTTGTTTTCATAAAAGTTTTGGAGGTGATCTTGTCAAGAACGTTTTGAAAATCCCAAGTAGGTTATATCAAATGGTTCTCCTTTCCCATTTGGATGCTAGTTTCTTCAGAGGTAACCTCACTAGGTTTGTAGGACATGACTTCCCTCTCAAAAGCCACACTTCCATCCTCAGTAACCACAGGGAAGGGAAGATGTGAATGCTGAATTGATGCATGATATGGTCAATGCCACTGGACGACTGTTGGATAATGTAACTTTGAACCAGTTCACAGATGATGAAGTGAAAACTACCTTGTTTCCACATGATTAGCATGAATTCGTAGTTGGGTGAAGTTCATTAGAAACAGTCAATTTGCCTGTTTTTCTATTCTCGCTGTGTCTAGGTCTTGAGGTGTAAACCAGAGGAAAAGCCCTCTGTGCCAAGACAGCATGATCTCCTTATCAATGACATCATTGTCCCACTGTACAAATTCTTATACCTATTGCTTTCCCTTTATTTGCACCTCTTTTTAGTGAGAGATGTAATCTTTCAGACAAAGCTAGTTTGTTTCTATTTGCCAATGGAGAGTACAGCTACTGAAGCAGATTAATGGACTAACAAAGATGATTTCTTCTATAGGTTAGGTACACAAACTGGGACAATAGACCAAGAAATTCAGGAGGACGCAAGCTCTGTGGCGTACTCAATGGTGGGACTTATTCTAAGCAATGGTTTCTTTCGGTCTGTGAAGTACAACTTGACTGGGTTTGTCAAATAAAAAAAGGTAGGTTTATTCTTCTCTTTAAGCAAAAAGCTTAAATAACTTTCTAATATAAGTTGCTGGAGAAAGACGCAAAATTTTGAAGAGCTACTTTTTCCAAATGGGGGTCAAGAGCATTGGCTAACATAATACAAGCCAGGATTTTTCAGTGATAGATAACGATAATAAGTAATTTTATTCTTGTAAATTAGGATGTATGAATAATCCATGTGTTTGTGAGGGTTTCATAGATTGCAAGCTTTTTGAATATTAAGAAGCTTTGCTTGTATTTTTGTAATGTAGGAAGTAAGGAGTTGTGAATTCCTTAAAACATTGGGTGTTTTTACACGAACACAGGTTAAGCTAAAAACCAAGTGCGATGTGCTTGTACACCAAAGATTTAGTCATGCTCCAAGTTCTCCTTTAACATTACTCAGGATTCAACTGCTTTTGGAAAAGCAATGCTTCAAAGCAGTGGCAATTCTTTTTTTATCGGAACCAGGAATAAATCACATTTGTTATATATGTTAACAGTTCCTTTTGCTTATGATTATTTGGGACTGAGGAAAATTTTTTGATAGAGCTAAAGTAAATCTAGTGGAAATTTTCTCCCTCTTGATAAGAAGACCCCTCTGGAGGATTGTGGAATGTCTACTGACTGATCAGTAAAGGGGCTGTAAATCCAAAGTTTAAAGTGTTTCAAATAAATCTGCTGTGGCTTACAGACTGGAAGAGCAATTTTCCCTTACATTGCTCTGCGCAGGAATGTGATTCAACCAAAGTTATGACTTTGCTGATGTAAGCAAAGTTTGTGATACAAAATTATAAATAGATGACCATGTATATTGCATAATGTGTAGCTGAAATGTGTGGTTAAGCCTGCTTTTTAGTCAGTGGCGAAAGAGTGCAGAATCCTGCTCTATTCCTCACCCTGCTCCTTGCAGTCAGTCAGAAGCTACATCATAAAACATGCTACAGAGGTGTGTCACATCTTCTATTCCCTTGTTTTGCAGGAGTGCCATTAAAACCTGAACCAAATGACACATATGGTAGGTTTTTGTGTATATTTGTTCATCTTTTTCAGTATTTCTTACCAAAATTGTTACTCTAAAATAGCTTTTGTGTTCTGCAGATACAGAATTTAAGGCTACCTTTTTAATCTTCCAGCATACAAAACCAATGCGGATGGATGGGTCATACATGAAGATAAACTCTACTACATCAGCAAAGAATATGCATCCATGGAAAAAGCCCAAGAGTTTTGCAGGATGAATTCTGCAGACCTGGTTGTTGTTAATAGTAATAGTGAGAGAAGGTTCCTACAGAGAGCGCTAAAAGTAAATGTAAGAATCATTTTAAACAGACAGCCTAAAATAGAAATGCTTGGGACAATCTGCTTGCAAAACTTGAATTGTGTCAGAAGTGCAGCCATCAGCATTTTGACTAAGCAAATACACCTGAGATGAGATCTATGAAATTCTCGCCTACCACGCTCTTTGGTCCCAGGGGATTTGGTCTCTCCTGCTCTGCACCAGCTGTGCTGAGGTGGTGAGGTGGCAGGAGCAATGTGGGAAGGGACTAGCTGGGCTGGCTTGGGAAGTAGCTGGTGTGAGAGGGAGACTTGACATTGGCATTCGTTAGTGCTGCAGTCCTGGAGAGAGAATGAAAGATGTGTACAGGTTTCTGACTCCAGAACTACTTCTCTCCTATCCCATCCTAAGGGCCCTCCACGCTGCAGGACTCAGCTCTGATGCTTCAGATAAAAACCTGGCTTCTGTGTCTGAGTGTGTAAACACATCGCTGTGCTTAACTGTAAGCGCGTGCTTTACCGCTGTCAACTTCAGTGACTGTTCTGTGAACCTAATCAATGACATCCATTTCTGCTTGGTTTACTCCAAAGTCGGTGGTGGTGGTGGTCTGGGGTTTGTTTTGTTTTGTTTTGTTTGTTTGTTTGTTTTTAAGTTTATAATAATATCTTTCTGGTTTAGGAGGAATCCTGGAGACAGCCAAGGGGATACTTCATTGGTCTAAAAGTGAGTCTTGATAAAAAGTTTAGGTAAGTTAAGATGATCACTGCACCTCTTAACATGTAGAAACAAACACAGTATTTTATGTAGCTGGAGGTACTAAATGTGTTGTTTTCAAGAACTGAAGGCAGTTTCACATAACGAGTACAAAGCAGAATGAAATAATCCTAGAACATTCTAACGTCCAAAAGGTTTTCCAAAAAAGTAATAGAAGGAAAAGAACATTTTTTCCTTGAGTAAACACCCAAAGAAAGGCTTGGCAGCTGTACTCTCCATACATGTTTTTCCAAGTTTCTTTCAAAGATTTCTTCCATAAATTGGAGTGATACTTTATTGTGCTGAATTTTATGCCTATAAACACACACATACACACTTAAAATACACTCCATAACATAAAGCTTAGCTTTTTTATCCCCCTTTTTTTTTTTTAATATATGTGTATATATATATCATAGCTTCAGAGAGGTCGTCCAGAATTAGGAAGATGTTGACAATGAGTCCAAAAGTTGCTTCTGACAGAGATTTTTAAGGTAGCTTCTCCCATTCCAGGACAAAAGACAGCAGAAGTTTACAGTACAGTAAAATTAACAAGTATTGCAAAAAGAACATCACAAAAATAAACTCAAAACTAAACTAAAAGATAGTTAAGAGCATGATACTGACAGTGCCTGCCTTACTGTCTGCTAGTTAGGACACATGTGGGAGGTGAAAGACCATGCTTCTAATCTTGACCGGAAACAGGTTTATAGGAGATTTGAATTTAACCTTTTTATTCTAATGCTGCTGTTGAGTGTTTGTAAATCACTAACCTTGGAAAGCACAGAAGATCAGTGGGGAGAAACAAGTTGGTAGTGACTGAGTCAGTGCATGATTATAACCTCCTGATTTAGGACACAAATTAGGGAGATAGGGCATTGCTTCTGTCCAGTGAGATGTCCTTTAGATCAAGGGTATCATCATCAGCAAGAGAGAGATCAGGGAGCTGAATTTATTTCCCACTTCAGCCTGAGTGACCTAAATTCTAAAGTATTGATTAAAATGCAGTGCCAAACTCTTCTTTCTTCAATAGCAATGTATTACAATAAAAAGTATGTAAGCACAAAGAAAACATATCAATTTTGATACTTCAGAAAAGTTAATTTTAAAGCTGACAGAATGTCCATTAGTTTCTAGACACAAGACATAATAGAAATACCCTGTGGAGATATTTCTCTACAGAAAAGTATTTTTGTCCTTGTTTGCATCTATGAAAATATCACAAATGCTCAGACTGAGAAGCATAATATTAACTAGGTGATAAAATAAAATCAGTTAAGATAAATAAAACTCTTAATATTCTTCTCTGTATTACATGTTATGGCTAACTGAAAATAGTTTGTTATTAAATGATGTCTGATCACTCCTGTCTGTCAACAGAAAACCCTTGGTGTTTTCTTTTTCTATTTTGAAACGAGTAACATTTTACATAAATTTCTTCAATTTAGAATAACTAGGTAAGGAGAGGAAAATCTGTAACAGTCCTTTCAGTTTTAGCCAGTCCTCATTAATCCTCATCGACACTGTTAATTGTGACATGTTAATTAGGATTCTCATCTCACAATTGAAGTGTATTAATTAATAACTATTTGTATGTCTTTTCTTTAAGCTGGATAGATGGGACTCCAGTAACCTATGTGGCCTGGGCTCCTAATGAACCCAACTTTGCAAATAATGAGGAAAATTGTGTGGTAATGTTGTCAAAGCAAGGTAAGTAACAAGGCTGAACTATTAGATTTTACTTGTCTCTGCTTGGATGTAACTTCTGCTGTCAGCTGTCCAATTTATGGCTGTTTTCCAAAATTGCATTTCAGTGACAAGCCAACAAGATGCAGTAATTGGTGTAACCACCAGTCATGGAAAACTATGTCCTTAGAGTGGGGACATGCTATTTAATGCAGATGTCTCTGGATTTATAAGATTGATATTGCACCTTTTTACAGAGCTTTTCACTACTTCTCTAAGTAAAAAGTTGAGTGGGGTCTGCCTTCACTCCTATGAACTTAGAGGAACGTTTATGACAGGTGCAGGAAGGTACAAGCCAACGAGGAGAGAGGCAAATGCATCTAATGACCTAAGACTGTCTTACAGGCTTATAAGTTCTCTTAAATGCAAATATCTTGCAAATACTAGAGCTATTTTTTCCTCTTGGTTGTAATCCAAGCAATCCCACCTGAAATTCTGCCTCTATGTGAAGACACCAAGAACAAGACTGACTTTTCTAAACATGGGCATTTGATC
The DNA here is from genome assembly GCA_013399095.1 of Psophia crepitans. NCBI lineage: Eukaryota > Metazoa > Chordata > Aves > Gruiformes > Psophiidae > Psophia > Psophia crepitans. Next base: position 738,127 of record VWZZ01003270.1, read on the forward strand.
TGATTGAGAGCCATCCCTCCTCCTTCAGTTGTTGATCCAGAAAGGAGCAGCTATAGCACCAATCCCTGCAATATCTACCAGCTCTGCATAGGTGGCTCAGCATTCTTGAGCTTGTCGCAGATGATGCTAGAAGTTTACATGTAGGCAACTGAACTGGACCATAGGGGAAACATTAAGCCTGAGTTAACAACAAAACGTAGCTAATGTGACCTAGACCTCTGAAGTTTCATTATAGTCCAGCGGACATGTCACCTGCACAGCCAGCACACCCTGAAGAGGTATTCAGTTGCCTACATGTATGTAGGTGACTAGCCACTTGCAATGTCCTAGAGTTACCCCACCCAACTGTAAGTTTCCCACAGAAACAGTGCCATATCTATCAGCTCTCTGCAGGTTCCTTGCATAGCCTCTCAAACAGCACTAAGCACCTCTGTTTACACAAGTGAATCCTGTCCTAGTTCTCTATTGACTGGAATAGCAGCTTGCAAACCTCATGTATAACCCTTCCAACCCATATATGATTCTATGAAATGAGGTGTTTCAATCTGCATAGTGAATCCCTAAATAACATTATATTCTCTTGAGATGTTGATCCCCAGGAGATGGCACATATTTCTTAAAGTATGTTTGAGCACTATATTGTGCTCTTAGACTGATACGGTATTTCCTATCTCACCCATTTCTAACCCATTTTCTTTACAAATTTGCTTGCTGGTATACTTCCCCTGCAATGTGATGATGTCATAGCTTGACCCAATCATAAACAGGTACGGACACTGTGGAAGAGCCCTGGATGAGGAGCAGAAGGGTCAGGCAGTTCAAATTAAGCACAAGAGACTACAGCTGTTCTACTATAAGAGCTTCAACTGGCTTGTTCCAAGCTGCCATGGTTACTTTGCCTTCATATGGAACTGCAGCATTAAATATAAAACAGAGAACACTGTGTTCTAAAAAAATAAATAAATTTCTTTTTCTTTCCCCCCTCATCTTCTTTCTCCTGTAATTCTCCTACTCAGACTCTTTAATGGATATGGGTGGGAAGGATGGAGACAGTAGAATGAATTTAATTGATGACCAGAGCATTTTTTTCTGAGTCATTAGCCCTCTCTTCCCAGTCCTTTATTCTTTATTCAGTTCCTAGATGGTAGCCCAGTATCTAACAGTGCCGGGAAGCTAAAGTGAATAAACATCTTCTGTTTGTAAAAAAATAGTTGAGTGCATAAGTGTAGTGCATATTTTACTCACTTTTACGGTCTGGACAATACAGATTAGCCTCTTTCTAACTCAAAAATGTATAACATCTTGACTTGCTTATTCAATCTAATTACTCTTAGGCTTGTGGAATGATGTAAACTGTGGTTCCTCCAATAAATTTGTGTGTGAAAAACATAACAGTTCTACTAATTCAACGTTTGCTTCTCCGTTGCCTCCTGGAGGATGTCCAGATAGTTGGGTGTTCTTTAACAACAAGGTATGTCAACAAGTATCTTCAGGAAATTGTGTAAAGTGGTGGAACTTAAAAAAAAACAAAAAAACCCCACCTGCTAAAAATATGGGATTTTATGATTATATAATAAATCTGGAGAGTAATTATCCAATCAGAACATGTTGGCTGGGCTGTTTTGGAGGTAACTATAGACAGTTAACTTTGCAGAGAAATACAGTAAAAGTAGATGTATGCTGAATAATTTTCAGAGAACATAGTTTGCACAGGCTTAAAATAGTGTTTAAGAAAACCCCTCCTCTTCTGTTTTACATGTTTATGTTAGAAAGTGAAATTTGTAATGGTTAGTCTTGGAAAAAAAAACCTCCAGGTGGAATGATTTAGAGAGAATGTAATTTGGGCAATCCCTTTGGCTTGTACAGGGTTCCCAAAGCTTTGAGTTCAGAAAAATGCCAAACTACAATCGTTTTGAGTATAGTTTTACATTCAGACATGATCTGGAAGTTCTCATTGCTGTAACAGAAAAATTTGTACCGATTGGAGTTGAAGCTGCATTTGCCAAAGGTTGTTTATTCTACTTTATATACACTGCACTGCTATTGCATCTCAGAATGTTAGGTCAATGTGTCAAAGGATATTTCATACACTTTTTTGGGATGAACAGTTGTAACCACAGTCACTGGAAGCTGGAAGCAGGACAAGGCACAGTAGAGATTGTTTCCTGCAGCTGTGTCACCCAGAGCCACATTTTCTTGGTTTTAAATGATCCCTCTGTCATTGAATGGAGCAGGCAGATGAAAATGCGAAAAGGGATTATGTACTTGACATCATTACAACCAGTCCAGGTGATACTAGACTCCTGGAGTACACCTTGTGCAATGAGAGGGGCTAAACATACATGCTTTCTACTCGAGCTCTGTCACTTATTCTAGCCCTGATTTCTTTTTCTGGATAGAAAAATAGCTAATTGATATTTGTCAAATACAACAATTCCCATCTTGGCTAGTTTGAATGAAGTTCTTGCTTTTTTTCCAGTGTTTCAAAATATTTGCTTCCAATATAACAAGAAAGCTCACGTGGCATGCTGCACGAGATGCTTGTATTAATTTGGGAGGAAACCTGGCTACCATACCAAATGAACAAGTGCAAGGTACATATATGTGCTCTATTGAAAGAAAGAAAAAAATATCTCTCACTAAAGAAATTCCTATATTCTCCAAAATAAATTATGAGATTGTCTGTGGAAAAATGCCTATTAGGCAGGTCAATTTATGCTTCGTTTTAAGTCCAAAGTGTGAAACAATAGCAAAACTGCAAAATAGCAATTATGCAAAATGGCATAAAGTGTGTGTTTCTAGTTCTTTCAGTTGCTCCGTTTTAATGAAACTTCCAGTCTGTTTTGAGTGTAGTTGCACAGATCCCTCAAACTGACAGGTATCTGCATTTTCTGTCTTTCTCACTGTCTGTATGATTTGCTGGAATACTACATGTGCATACGCAGTGGGAAACAGGACTTTTTGATCTGGAGCTTTCTTTTTGGCCATTTTTTCCAACCTTAATGGTTGCAAAATGTATATTCCTACAGATGCTTCTCTAAAGATTTAGTTAAAGACAGATGGGCTCTGTAGTGGGAAAAGTTATCCTACTGATATGACCCCAGTTCTGGGCTTGTGCATGTTTTTCCTGCTTTGGGTAAGTCATGATAAGCTTTCCTTAATGAGAAATCTTTGCCTCCCTCCAGCTTTCCTCCTCTATCATTTAAAGGATGCCACAACAAATGTTTGGACTGGGATGAATGATATCAATGAAGAGTTCACATTTCTTTGGACAGATGGAAGCACTGTGTCCTATACCAACTGGGTTAATGGTGCACCAGAAAGGAAACAAAGCTACTTTGACTATTTTGACTATGAAAGCTTGACAGACATCACTGTGGAGGTACAGGAAATTTAAGTAACCTGTATGTCTTAGGCAGCTAGATGATCTTCCTACAAAGGAAGTTATATCAGCAATAACAAGATGCTGAAACAAGTCCTTTTGTAAGCAGAGTGGGGCTTAGCAAATCACCTAATAACGATTCCAAAGACACCAAAAATGTAGGCTGGAGAGGCATGTATTATATCAGTTCCCCCACAAGCTGCATTGCCACGAACATTAAAGTGGCAACACTAAACATAGAAAAGTTATGATAAACCAAAATTTGATTGTTGATGCAACATTAATTTGTCTCTGTATATGTCCCACTCCTGACTAATGGGGTTCCAGACTGCTCTACTAGTTTCTGATGGTACACAAGGATATCTTCAATAAAAGGACCATTTCTCTGCTGAAATTCAATCCCTTTATCAAAGGAGATAAACACATAGTTTCTGAGGAAATGGTAGGCAGCTAGTCACCAGAGATCTTTAACATCTACCATCAGTCAACGTGCTTATGACTAAAACTTGTTTAAATTGGCATAAGAGAGAAACTGGGATGAAACACTGAAAGATGGTCATGGACTGTCTTGAAATCAGGGGAGTCATGAAGAAAATCTTGAAGCAATTAAACATAAGGAAGTAAAGGGAAAATTTTGTTGTTACTGAAGACATCTCATACTTATAACTTGATAATGACTACAAACAACTGGTAAAGAGTACCTGCTTTCAGCAAGGTAGTCAGCTTCAGTTAAGATAAATCCAGACTGGTGCTTTTAATAGTAGTTCTTATATTGTTTTTCTCATTGATGGAAATGTTTTGAAGCAGTTCTACGTAACTGTAAATCAGAAATGTGAACATATATTATAGGTTCCCTAGTAATCTCTGTAGTCGTTTTATTCTTAATAAACCCGGTAAGATTATTTTTTATAAACTTTCTTTCAGACCTTGACTAGCACCAGTAGAATCCTGGTTCAAATTTAAGGAGTCACAAATAAATACCATGTCAAGCCGTTTGGCAGAAACACAGTAAATTGGAACTAATTATGTAGGTGCTCAATGAGCTCCTTCTCCCTCTCCCTCTCCTTCTCCCTCTCCCCTCCATCAGGCTTGCACCAGCAGTGTAGGAACTCCAGCTCACCAGTACCTGATTGCCTTTTGTAACGGCCATGTATCTTCCCCTCTCCTTCAGACAGATTGTGTCTTCATCATGAAGTCAGATGGGAAATGGAGAGATGATAGCTGTGACAATGAGAGAGGCTATATATGCCAGATGAATTCACGTGAGTTCTGTTTCACCCAGTCTCCTAAACAGAAAAACTATCTCAGATAAGCGGAAAATATAAACCAATGTGATTTCTTTCACCTTTGAGTCTCATTTTGAGTCTCTCAGGTTTCAGAGCTCCTCCAGTCTTCAGGCTGTAGTATTGTTAAAGTACAGCTTGTTTCACAGAAATTGCTGGAGAGGAACCACTACCTTAACTGGGGTTTTGTACCTAAATAATGAATAATACTAGATAATAATAAATGGAAATGGAATTCTTCTCAGTGAAATAAGGGGCTTCTAGGTATCCTCTTTAAGTGCAGTGTAAAACCTGCTCTTGCAGTAATCTCCCCATATTCCTGGCTGTCTCTGAGCCTCTCTTAACATTTTTACCAAACGCCATATGATGTCTAATAAAATCCACGCATCTTGGATGTGTCTTTATTGTGGAAGAATATTGATTTATTTTTTTACACCAAAATGAATAATGAATGTGGACGCTCCTGCCGTAGAACTGTAATTATGCAAATCCCTGCTGCCCAGCCATATAATGAGAAGGCAAAACAAACCAGTTTTGCCTCGCCTTTATTACAGCATTAGTAAAAGCTATTCCCCTCAAATTCAGTCAGCTCCTGAAACCTGTTCACTCTCAGCACAGCCAACTTGCTCATAAGAGGCTCCTCTCCCTGCACAGCAAACGTATGGCTTTAGGGACGCATCTTTAGTTTGCTTAATCCCAGTTACAGCTCTTCTGAATACGTTTACAGTCTTCAGGATGGAAATGTACACTGCCTGACTGAAATGTGCAGGTAGCGTTCAGGCAGCCTGTACAGACAGGCTTTGAGTCAACAGCGAGTGGCGATCAATTAACATCAAATATCGAAGTCTCAGGTTGACAACAGGGTACCACAGTAAATGCCCTAAATGTTTAGCCCTAATTAATTTTTACCAGCAATCTGAAATAGGTGTATACTCAGATATTCAGATTTAGTCAAAATATCTTAAAGCACGGGAACTTACCTATCCAATTTATGAGTCATAGTCTGCACTAGTCAGGCCTCTAGCAAGTATACTCCCTACTTCAGAGCATCCAGGTCTTCACTCTGTTTTTTACATTAAGAAATTTGGTTCATGTTTTACAACAAGTTTGGGGGGGCTTTTTTTTTTTTTGCTTTTGCTTGGGGTTTTCTTTCCTCCTCCTTTCCTCCTTTCCTCCTTTCCTCCTTTCCTCCTT
>VWZZ01003270.1:748165-760936 GCA_013399095.1 Psophia crepitans
GATCATCTTCATGGTCCTCCTTTGGACTCGTTCCAGCAGCTCCATGTCTTTCCTGTACTGGGGACCCCAGAGCTGGATGCAGTACTCCAGGTGGGGTCTCACAAGAGTGGAGTAGAGGGGGAGAATCGCCTCTCTTGACCTGCTGGTCACGCTTCTTTTGATGCAGCCCAGGACACAGTGGCCTTTCTGGGCTGCACACACACATTGCTGGCTCATGTTGAGCTTTTCATCAACCAGCACCCTCAAGCCTTCTCAGGGCTGCTCTCAATCCTTTCTTCACGCAGCCTGTATTTGTGCTTGGGATAATAATAATAAACAACAACAACAAAAACAACAGCATAAAGCTTTCTCTTCAAGCTTGTTACACTCAAAACCTATATTACTGCCCAACATCAAAAACTGGTTTCATATTGGGCCTGATTCAACAACCTTTAAGTCAGTAATGCTTCAGGGATACTAAAAGGCCAGCTGTTTGTGATGAAATAATGCTATAAGGAGTACTTGCCTGTTAAATGAAAACTTCAAATCATAGAATAGAATCATAGGATTGTTTAGGATGGAAAAGACCTTTAAGATCATCAAGTCCAACCGTTAACCTAGCACTGACAAGACTACCACTAAACCGTGTCTGTAAGTACCACATCTACATGTATTTTAAATACCTTCAGGTATTTATGTAGATCTTATAATTTATGTGCATTTTATAATTGTCTTTTGCAGAATAGAGTTTTCAGAGGTGAAAATAATTAACAGCTGATCAGTAATAGACTTTGCTTTCATTTGTTAAATGTCATCCCTGTATTACCATCTGGTTGTAGGAGGACAGAGTTTACTCTGTGCGTCACGCAAAGTTGAACTCTTTGGAAGTAACTACTCAAGCAAGACCCTCTTCACATGGGTATTGGTGTTGGTGGGAGCAAGATCCTTATAATCAGTGTGTGGTCTCTGGATACAGCACTGTTGATCTAGCATCATCCTGCAGCTTGAAATGGGCAGCTGTACAAGTCAGTACAGAAGCTGTCTTATCAGCATGTCTGGAAAACTGCATTTCATGCAATACTGTATATGCCAGACTAATATTTCAGAGGTAAAAAAACATACGTAGTATTCCCACATGGAGATACAAAAGGTATAATTGTCTGAAAAAAAGCACTATCATTCCATTCTCTTAAGATAGGTGTTAAAATCAATCTTACCTAAAAAGTAGTAGGTTGCCATCTTTAAAATCCTTTGTTTGGATGAGAAGTTGAAAGGATGTGATTTCAGTGTTAAAGACATTGCAAGACACAGTAGTTCTCAGAAAAAAAGTGTTGAAAATTTGGGGTTAGCATTTAATAATTTTGCAAATGTAGCCTTTAATTAAAAAAACAAACCAAACCAAACCAAACCCAAACTGAAATGTAACCAAGAAACAGTCACCACCCATGCACTGTTAATTTCCATGTTTAAATCAGCACATGCCTATGGCAGTAAACCAGTTAATCCCCACCAAAGATTTACTAAGAGCATCCAAATTGTATTTCAGTCCCGTATATCTCTAAAGTAATAAAGAAGCCCTAAAATCCATGCATCAAATCGTAAGATGCTCTCATATGTAACTATTTCCTGCCTTAGTAGGGAATACTGTTGCTTTGTACCTATGCATTTTATATTCTGCTCTGCTTTCATTGCACTTTACATTTTACATTTATAACTTCTCCTCTGGGTAGCAAGTGTGTTTTTCGAACTGCAATGTCAAAAAGCCAAAAAGAGGAGAAATATTTTCTTGATAATTTAGAGAGTCTCAATTCAAAATAGTTTTTCTTTCTTTATAAGAACATCCAATCTGTTTAATGCCTCTGTTCGGAGTGTCAAACATATTTTGCACCTCTTCAACAAAAGAAAAAAAAAAAGATTTTATAAAGGTCTCTTCTCTGTCTATTTTTTATGCTTAGGAAAATGGGAAGATTACAGCCTTGATTCATAGGGCATTTTCTAGGGAAGACATTCAAGAATCTCTAATTTAATTGTAACAGCAGAATCCTGCTGGACACCTAGAGCTTGCTAAAATGTGCTGTGTGAAATTAATCTCCAGAGTTGTACATCTTGTTCTTAGTAAATTAAAATTAATATTTCAGGAAAAACTTGAAAACATATTTTTGAGTGAACGTAGAAAAGAGTCAGTGTTTGAATGTTGGGAGATATAAAAACAATTTAAAGTTTTAAATCAATGAATATTATTGTTTGATAATGTTAAGTGGGAAGGTAAAACCTTGGTAACGTGTTTTTTGCCTGACTTATGTGGCTTTTTGTAACAGACATATATGTTAGTAATGCAATGGAATACTTCAGAGGGATTTGTCCCTCTATAATTTCAGCAAAACAGTCAAACTTAGGAATTCTAATGAAGTGCCATATTATTTCTCTCTGGTATTCATTGAAGTTGAGCCAAGCGGGAGTCCACTACAGCAAAAAGGTAAGAGCTTTCATAAGAAAATTAACAAAAATCTAAATAGAAGAAGAACTTAAAATGAGTTTTCCCAAATTGCCCCCTTTTAGCGAACAAGTCCTGCTGCCAGTTACTGGGACGCATGGTTATAAATCACTTGGGTTGATCCCATAGTGCCTTTCACGTGCACACAAGCACTCACACGTTCTTGGACTGGGGTGCCACAGGGCTAACTGAGCTGACAAGCTCAGCAGGAACCCAGCTTGGGACTAACTTTGTGAACAGGCACAGAGAGCTTATATTAGGCTAGTAAAACCTACCTAGATGTATATGTAAATTTCTTCCTTAGGTATTACTGTAAATAATGGAATATAAAAATATTGTAAAAGTAATTTTCAAATAATTTAGTGACCTGCCTACTGATCAGCAACAATTCAGGGCTCAGATTTACACAGAACAGACTCAGGCAACATCTCCCCCATGTTTTGCATGTTTTATGCTGAATAAAAAAATTACTAAGGCTTCTCAAAGTTATATGCATTCATTTCAGGCAAGGAAAAGCATGAAGAGACCCACCCCCCTGTTCACGTCTCTGTTTGGCCACTCATTTTCTTGGCTGTTCTCACTCTTCTCGGAGCTGGCATGTCAGTCTATTTCTACAAGAGAAAAAGGCAAAACCAACTATCAACAGATTCTGGCAATGAAACACTTCTAAAATGATGTGTCGATGACTGAAGAATCAATGAGAACGGGTCCTGTGGCGTGTACCAATTCAGAAGAGCCATTTACTTGCTGAAATTAAAGGATGTATTATTGAGGATATCTGTAATTTTAAATAAAATCCCATTTCTTTCTTTGTCATAGCAGACTTTCGTATCTTGCATATCTTATAAAATCAGAATTATGGATTGATATAGTTTTTTAACAGACAATATGTTCTCAAATGCCTTAGCAAAAACATTAGTGTAAATAACTTGTCAAGAACAATTAAACACACTGAAAAAGGACTATAAAAGTCAACTAGTGAGAATGAATGTTCAATAAAGTCATTACTATTTAGAACTGTATTCCCATGACTTTGTGGATGCTGCAAAGAACTCAGGGAAAAATAAAATCTGTCCAACTCTGGAGCAGTCATGAACTTGTTTTGCCCCACAAATTTCACTCCATCAGACCAGCACTTCTATTGTTCCTTATAGCTGGATTCTGTTACACATAAGATGGAGAGAAAGCTTCGTATACTTAGATAACTTCAGGACAGAACACCTTGCTGGTTTTATTTTCTGCAATGGAAAATACAGTTCATATCAGCAAAGGATATTAAGCTCAGGTATAGGTTTTGGTCTTTTTTCAATCTGTTACATGATTGTGAAGTGCAGTATTTTCACTAAAATTAATGAAATTTTTCTCACCCTTGAATTCTTTGTTCTTTTTGTTAATGCTTTAAAATAAGTTAAATTTTTATTGGTATAATTTTCAGCTTCAAACTTTCCTGTGAATCAAGTGAGAGGAAGGGGGAAGGGAGGTGCTTCTGTCTGCAAAATAACACTTTTGTCAATAACAAGGAGGGCTTCTCTCCCTGTTCCTTTGAATTCAGCCTGAATAAGCACCAACTTACCATTTTTACATGCAAGAAAAAGGAACTGAAACCTAAGGAATGCAGCAACTGATGCTGTATTAGGAATCTGCAAGAAGACTGAGTTTAAGATGTTAGGAAAACAGTGGAAAGCAGTACAAAATAGCACTTAAGTGAGCTGCAAATATAATTTAGACACCAAACACTTTATGGGGCAAAGCGATCAGCAGGTAGCCCCGGCAAACAATCTGCCTTACCCAGGCTGCACAGGGTCTACTGAGCAAACTGAAAAGATAAAAGAAATAATAATAAAAAATAATGAAGTTTCTCTTCTAGGCACTGGATTCCTGTTTTCTTAGCTTAAATACAATCAAGAATTTAGCGCACTGCTGAGCAGAGGTTATTGCATGGATGAAATGCAACACACATGACACTGACTCTGAAAAGTTTGTAACCAGCATCAGGCTGGTTGGTCACGTGTAAGGGTCAGCTTGGATGTGCTCATTTCTTCTGAGTGTCTGCACTAATCTCCCATCATCACTCTGGAGCCTTGGGGAGCTGAATCCTCACCAGTGTCGATGCAGACAAAAGGGGAACGAAAGCCCAGTTTGGACCGGTGGCTGGCACTTTGTGAAGTAGAGGAGGAAATTAGGCGGGAGTTGTGTCCTCCAGGTGTTTTCACTTGGGATCCCCTCTGTTGGAGCCATTTCATTAAGGCTGAAGGAGCTGGGTCTCTTTAGCTTGGAGAAGAGGAGGCTGAGGAGTGACCTCATCAATGTTTATAAATATGTTAAGGGTGAGTGTCGGGAAGATGGAGCCAGGCTCTTCTCGGCCTCACTAAGCGATAGGACAAGGGGCAACGGGTGCAAATTGGAGCATAGGAGGTTCTGGGTTAATGTAAGGAAAAAGTTTTTCACTGTGAGGGTGACAGAGCACTGGAACAGGCTGCCCAGAGAGGTTGTGGAGTCTCCTTCTCTGGAGACATTCAAAACCCGACTGGACGTGTTCCTGAGTGATGTGCTCTAGGTGGCCCTGCCTTGGCAGGGGGGGTTGGACTAGATGATCTTTCGAGGTCCCTTCCAACCCTTGTGATTCTGTGATTTCAGGTGTGCCCTAAAAATGGTTTCACTGAGTAAACTCAGCTTCTATTTCTCTACTACCCCATTTTTGGCTGTGGCACCACTCAGCTTTACGATTTTGGGCTACTCTTGCAAGCTTTGCTCACACTAAGCTCTCCCTGAATGTCACCTGCAAATAGAATAGCTATTAAACAATTTATTTAATTCCTACTTTTACGGAAATCCAGCCTTTTTTTTTTTAAATGTTTTTCTCTCTTAGTACCTTCTAACAGTCAACAAGTTCAGCCAATTCTTGCAATAATTTTCCCTAGCACTTTATAAGTAAAAGCAAAGGTAGTTGCTCCTCATGCAAAATCTTCTGTCCAGCTTCTACATGTATCTCACCACTATTTCATTTCTTACTTTTTTCAATTTTGTTATCACAACTTTTAATTTGACTCTTGTAAATAAACAGGAGGAACTGTAGGACTGCTCTGCATGTGAATGTTTGCCAGCACAGCTTTTCAGCGTAGTTGTAAAAGAATTGCAGTGTCCACATAAATCTTCAGATGAGCATTTTGCTCACAGATTAAAAGGAGCTTTTACAATTTAGCATATGTTTTGCTTTGTCCTTGGAGCACCCTCATTAGGAATTTCTCAGATAGATGAACACGTCCTTTTGCTTAACGAAAGTATTCCAAGCAAGTTTCCTTCCTGTTGCAGGGAAGCTTACCACTAGCCTATAGCACATCTTCACTTCTTTCAGATCTTCCACAAGTGGTTATAAACAGCCCAGCCTCAAACTGTGATCAACGCAAGCAGTGTAACAGTACAGAAAAGAAGCAAGTTTAGCTCTCAAAGTGAGGAATAATCCATAATGCACCAAATACCCTGTAAAATTTGCTCTCTTTCTTTGAGATATATAGAGCTGTGACATCATAGTGAGGTACTGAGCCACTGGAGGTTTGTCTCCCTTTGCTTCTGAGAGGTAAGGGTTAAAGCAGAGACTGACTTTTTAACCAATGATATTTCACTGCAGGTTCTTTGTCACCAGTTCTCAAGTTGCTTTTTTAGAGCTCTGTCCTGTGTGGCACCCCAAGAACTGACCCGTATATAATACTAGCAAAGTCCCAGAAAAGGACAAATGTCACCACCTCTAGTTACAAGGATGGACACTTCAGTTTAGGGAGCGACTCACTCTTCAAAGAGAGCAGTGTTTGCAGTGTGGACACTAGTTATTTCAAAATGCCATGTGACAGGATAGTTCCTTATTTAGAGTACAAAGCTTTATCCATCAACCCTTTGACACAGAGGAGGACCTGTTACTATCCTCACTCAGAAGGATTTTATACACAGCCAACCTTATAGTCCAACTTTTGGTAGAGGAATGAGATGCAAGTTACGTTTGCAATGAGTTTCTCCAGGTTCTTAGTTTTTCTTTCCCTCGTGCATGGTTCATTACAGTCACTGGGTAAGTTTCCTGCTGGTTTTGTGTTAAACTAGATATGAAAATGCTTTTCCTGGGGCAGCTTTACAGTTTTAATGCATAGGCTGATTATTTTTTATTTGGTATAGATTTGATACATGATGTAAAGAGTATGTTAGATATTATCCTGGCAGTTTTTGACTCACAGAACAAAGGAGGGGAGATGTAAGGATGTTGGAGGAAATGAAGGTAATAAGAGCAGGATCTTTAAACTGGAATTTCTTTCTGTGGAAATACTAAATCAGATGGGACTGTGTGGGAGGGCAATGAGAGATGAGGAAGCATGGAGCTCTTTCCATTTACCCTCCCTGTCACATCCATGGTGCAGCGATCAGTCAAAGGGGTGTAGAGCCATGTTTTTATGATATCTATATGCAAGTTTCTCTTTCTGCTCCAAGACATGAGGTAGGAGAAGGAACAACTGGCTCCTCCCCTCCAGTCAGATGAAATTAGAAGAACAGTTCTACAGTACAGTAATGCATGTCGAACTGAGTGGATGAATGTGTTTGCATGAATGTGAGATTGCCAGAGTATATCAGAAATTTCAGGATAAAAGAACGCTCTTGTAATACTTCGATAGTTTAGAAAGATTCACTCCTTTCTTAAAACTTAGAAATCTTCAATAATGTTTTTTATTTCAAAAAAATTAGACTTTTAAAAATAGATGACTAATCTGATTTTAATTTTTACTATGTCACTCCCTCCAGACAGCACAGAAAGATTTTGGACAGAAGATGTTTCAACTGGCATTCACTATCAGATAAACTCGGAATCAGCGCTAACATGGCACCAAGCAAGGAAGAGCTGCCAGCAACAAAATGCAGAACTATTAAGCATCACAGAGATTCATGAGCAAACATATATAGGAGGTAAAACAGTAGAGAAGCGGACTTGCTTCCCCCGAGCTTTAGATGATGAAGTTGGCTGCCTTGTCTTCTGTCTCAGCAAAGACAGGGAGTCAGGGGTGGTTCAGCAGCCACCGAGAGGGAGATGGCCTCAACTGCCCTTCCACTCGCTAGTTGACGTTTATGAAATGTCAGTTCCGAACCTCTACAGGGAGGGAAGTAGCCCCATCCTGCCTTTGTGCTCCAGGTAGAAGCTACCACATCTTCTGCAGCCTGTCCCTGGGGGAGGGTTTCCTCTACCTGCCTTCATGCCAGTGTACTCATTCCCGAGCAGGGCTACAGTCTGGTCCTCAAATTTGCCTTTTTCCTTTGTGTTTCAAGGATTATTGATCTTTCTAGGAAACATACGATGATGGCTAGATTGGTAAGCTTGAAATAACTCCAGTGGACTTCAGATACAAGTATCACTGTATCAGTTTGGTTATAAATGGCTTTCACAGAGAATAAAATCTAGAAGCAACTGACTGGCACACTGTTTTTGTCTTTTTGATGTGTTAACTTCATGAAATCTTCTACAGAAATATTTAAGCAGAATTCCCTAATGAAAAATAAGGTATATTTTAGATCTCTTATGTTGTAATGAAACAAAGTGAGAGAAGTAAACTCTTATTCAAGTAGTGAAATAAGATGTTCATTTGCCCTTTTAACTACTGAGATCTCTGGCAAATCAATATTTATTCAATTACATATTTTACTTTTTCAATCTGTGCACCTCAGTAACACAGAAAGTATTGGGTTTGGGCTGGTTTAAACTAAGAATAGAAATGTCTTGCTTTTGACTTTATTTCTTTTAGATGAACTTGGTAAGAATGAGAATAGGGAGATACAACTGACTTTTTCCTTTTCTAATTTAGAGCTAATTAAAAACTTCAGTTTTGCATTCTGGATTGGATTGAACAGTTTGAATTTCAACAGTGGATGGCAATGGGCTGGGGGCAGCCCTTTCAGATATTTAAACTGGGCTCCAGGTAAGAACTGTATCTATTTTGCAATCTTTGAATGGATTCTGATAAGACACCGACTAATAGAAATTGCCCTAGCTACTTTTATTTCAGGAAAGCTCATTCTGTTTTAAAATAGCTGAAGATCTAGATCTTTATTTTAAGAAGAACACCAGCAAATTGCAGAGTTCACTGTGGATATCAACTATAGCAAGTTCTTTTATTTTCTTATATAAGCAAAGATCTTGTTTATGAAAGCAGAGTATCCTTTGGAGTGATATATAACTACACAGACCAGAGATCAGAATTTTTCCATAACATGTTGCCCAAGAGCGTAGATATAAATCAAATCTTCCAAAAGTAGCAGAATATTTAGAAAAGAATGGCACTATGCTGTCTGGAGAAATTCTAAATATTATTGAGAGGCTTACAGAGCCAGCTCATAATTCCTCAGCAGTTTATGCAAAATTGCATTGGGCCACCTCAAGGAAGGGAGAGAGAGGTGGGTTTGTGGTGCTCCTCACACGTGGGGAGTTCTTCCGTTTGCTTGTTGGTTTTTTTTGGTCCCAAGTTTTCTTTATGCCACGAGTATTTCAAGCCACCTTCTGTGCTAGAAGTGGCAAAACGAGGTGGCAAAAGAATAATTAAATTCTCCTCCAAGTTTTCAAAAATTCAAAATCAGGCCATTTCTTTTGCTGCTTACAGAGATTTTTACACACTGCAACAGAAAAGAGAAAAGCTATTTTATAGGAAAGTAGAGTTGTGAAATTCTTGAGTTATACTGGAGGGTGGTGTGATTTAAAACTGTATATTTGTAAAGTTTGGAAGTTTTTGTTGTAGCATAACAGCCTAGCTTCAGCTGTCTTGCCTGTGCACCAGGATATCAGGAAAAGAACCAGAAATTTCTCAGTACCATTGTGACATAAAGTCAATGGAGAGTCATTACTTCACTCTCAAAGCATAGACTAAAAGCAGAATTCTATAAATTATAGCACCAGTTATCTTATGGAAGAGGGCTTCTTCGTATTAAGCATTGAAGAAATCAGAACAAGTTGATGTTTTTACTGATAAGATGATGGTTTTGTTAATCTTTTTATTTATTTTTGCTGTGAGATTCTATTTTTTTGTCTCACTCACAGGAAGTCCTTTCCTGCTCCCTGGGAAAATCTGTGGAGTGATGAATCCCAGAAACAATGCTAAATGGGAAAACCAAGCGTGTAACCAGAGACTAGGCTACATTTGTAAAAAGACAAACTTCAGTTCAAGATCTGACATTATATCGAAAGGTAGGTTAGTCAAATAAAAAGAAATATTTTTCCTTGACTTCTAGAAAGAGCAATCTGCAAAGATCTGCAAATGAGAAAAGATACGCAACATTGTTTTTCAACCAAGACATCAGAAATCCTTTAAAAACACAGATACACTTGTGCACACAGACTTTTAGATACTGCGTTTGTCCTCCCATTGTGTATTAACCATTCATAGGAAAATATTATTATTTTGTTCCATAACTCTACCATTCATTCTTGCAAGACAGATAAAAGCTGGTCATGGTAACCAGTGCCAGCAATCAAATTTGCATAAATACAGTAGAAATTTTATGCTTCTCATTTTCTTCTCATTTCCTCCAAATGAGCAATTGCAGTTACCCTAATATTAATGCAAAAAATCCTCCCCTGACAACAACAGTATGCAATACATTGGGTTGATACGAGCAGAGCTGGAGGAGCAGCAGTATTTGCACAGGCTACATTTCATCTGTGGGCCACTTTTGAAGAAGTAGTTACATTAAAGAAAGTAGAGAAATAATTGCAGAGAATCTTTATTCCCCTCAACTTCGAAAAGAAATACGGGACTCTATTAAAGCAAGCCTAAGGTAAGCTTTTAAAGATATTTAGGATTCCAAGTAATAAAAAAGCCATTGAGTTAATAGGAAGAGAAAACCACCAACTCTGCACTAATTTGCACTGTTTACTGACCTGCAGTTACCAGAGAATAACTTCACGCTTTGCCATATCTGAAAATTACGTGTTTGCAAGAAGACATTGAACAGGAGGCAGAACCTACTGTCAGCCACTGCGTGCAGCACTGGGGACCGTGACACACCGACCGAACTGCTCTGGGGAGCGAAGGGAGGAGAGGCTGACATCTGCTTTGTTCTCTCTGTCCTTCTAGAGCAGTATTTCAAATTGCTTTTCTGACACAGTGTGGGCATTTTTTAATGATTCTCTGCTTAAGGAGACATCATTCCATTTGCATATTTAGCATACTGTGCCTTAATGATATTTGTTTTTCATTTGAATGTATTTGCATTTCTAACTACAGCTTTATGTTTATTCATATAGTCCCACTTCTGTAAAGAGTACTTGTCCTTTATTTTTCTCTTACAAAATTCCTCTGAAAAAAAATGTGCTTTGATTTTAGAGGATTTGAGACCTATTAAGTGCCCAGACGGCTGGTGGCCATATGCAGGCCACTGCTACAGCATTCAGCGGGACCCCAAAACATGGAAAGATGCTCTGACTTCGTGTAAGAGGCAAGATGGAGATTTGGCAAGTGTCCACAACATTGCTGAATACAGCTTTCTAGTGTCACAGCTTGGTTACAGTGAGTATGTATGTGGGCCTGCATTGTGTTTGCCCCGTCTGTAATGTAAAAACTGGGCTTGATATAAAATATTAACGCTTTCTCTGGAATATCACAAGTGGAGGGCTGAATCTAAGTTATGGTGCTCTTTTGTGTTATGCTGTTACATACACATAAGCGTCTACATTGTGAGATATTATAGACCAGGAAAAGAAAATAAGTATTCCTAACAGACACATAAAAATCTCTAAAAATTACTTTTTTGACATCTTTATGTTATGCTCAGTATCTTCAGGACTGAGCTCTAAAACTAGAAGAAATTTAACTTCTTGTTGAGATAAAAATCTCTTGCTGAGGTCAACATCTTGCTATATCTCCCTCTAAGAAAATATCTTTTAACTTCTGATTTTCCTTGGATCTGTAGTTGCCAGTCCTGACACTTGCTGCACATGCTGGAGATGGTGAAGACCCCCTGATGGGCCATTACAGGCCCTCTAGTGCTTCCTCGTTAAAAATATGTGTTGGCAGATGTCTTCATGGCTTGGGCTCAGTGTGATGTCCCAACAGATGTGTCGCTCACAGCCACGCACTGTCCTACCCTCCATGCTAGGGGACATTTTGTTGTTCCAAGTCACAGATACTCAGAAAGTTCACAAAAATCTTATGCCAGCCTGAAAGAGCCCTGTGTTTATTAAACTCAGGATTCCTGGACAGAATCTGAGGCTTTTCAGTACAAACACATCTCTTTCTGCAGATCTGAGAGGAAGCCAGCATTTTTGTTACAGCATGAAGACCACCTCTCATGTACCACAAGCCAAATTTGTCAGTCCCAGTTTCTTCACTGCACTGCACAGCAGAACATAAGCAAACCTATTTCTTTTTATGCTGCAGAGCCAACAGAAGAGCTATGGCTGGGTCTGAATGACCTGAAGGCTCACTTCTATTTTGAATGGAGTGATGGGACTCCTGTGACGTTCACCAAATGGCAGTGCAGGCATCCTGCCTACACAAACGATCTGGAGGACTGCATTGTTATGAAGGGGCAGGTATAACTGTGCAGCCATGTTATAGTAATACAAACTAATAACTACATCAGTCTGAAACCACTTGCCTTTATACACTTATCCAGAAGTCATTCTGTATCTTAGCTTAAAATAGTTTTACCCAAATTTGGCATCAACCAGAAAAAAGAAGTTCGGAGGACAGGAGGAATCAGAATTGGAGCGGTAACGTTTTTCTAGTGCTGACTTCTGAGATTTCTTCTCTGGTGAAAAGTCTGATCCAGAAATTTTACATTAGATTCATTCTCTTGGCTGCAGCAACGAAAAAAGTTATAGCTCTGGGAGAGGAATGGGGATGAACTAGTAAATACATTGTGTGGTTTTCACAGATGCTATTTGCATGCCTCATTTTCCAATCCGATAGTCCACTATGTCCCTCAATGCTACCTCAATGAGATGGGCATTGAGGCACGGAGACCTGGCACTAGGCCGTGTTTCTTCAGCTGTGACATAAAGAAAGCACTAACCCCTATTTGCCAAATACCTAACCTAAAATCCTACAGTAATTCTGACTGCTTGACTCATGAACTTTATTTGCTTGCAAGACCTGGTTGTTTGACACATTTACATGCATGTGCATGCACACACATACAGACACACAAAGTATCACCAATTTTAAAAGAAATTGAAAATGTTTTCATGAAAGAAATGCTGTTATTGAAAGAACTGTTATATCATAGAGGAATATTGATGTTTGCGAGTATAAGCATCAATAGAATTGATCCTAAAG
>VWZZ01003270.1:761013-799452 GCA_013399095.1 Psophia crepitans
TATTTTAATTCTATTTTTTATAGAATTCCTTTTTTAAAAAAGAAATCAGTCATTTTCAGTCGTCTTCTTGATGGATAAAATAGATTCCCTGCAACACACTCAGAAGTGCACTAATTTAGTTTCATTGATCTTTTTTCCAGAAGTGTAGTGAAATAATCTTGCTCTAAATGCACATCCACTAGCCCCAGATGTGATGTGTCTTTACAAACCCTCTCATTAAATAGTTCTGATAGCAAGTAATGCTGGGACTTCAAGATGTTATTTGTTTCCTTCTTTCATGTCAAAACAGCATCAAATGGATCTTAAACTAATCCTGACAGATGTGTCTATGAAAAAAATTAAAATAAAATATCAATCTCCAGGAATGATTCTATAGCCTTTCTAAGTAACGTACGTCAAGGGGTCTTGTAGTGAAGAAAGAGAAAACCACTGGTTTTCTTATGTTTATGCATGTCCCTTTTTTTTACATTCATTTTTTCTCCCTGCTATTTTAGGATGGATACTGGGCAACTGATGTTTGTGACAAGCAACGTGGTTACATCTGTAAAAAGCAGCCTTCATCACAATCCTCTGAAAAAGAGACAGTCAAGGACCCAGGCTGCCAGAAAGTAAATGCTCTCTCATAAATTAATTATGTTGGGAAAAGCGAACAGGAATTAATTTGCTGGTTTATGCTTCTTTTAAAGTTTCTGTGTTTCTATCTTTTAGAAAATCTGCTCTTGAGGAAACCTGTTCTTTTCCTCCTAGCAATTTACTAATATATGTGCATTTTTCATTTTTGCTCTGAAAATACTCAAGAAAGCCAAGATTCATTTACATGTACATGAATACTGCCTTTCCCTCCATTCCCAGATGAGCCACATTTTGACAAAATTACATATATCTTTTAAATCATAATTTCATCACTCTTCTCTCTGTTTATGCTCTTAGCCTAACAATACATGTAAAATTACCAAAAGCGACTTTGTCTCTTCTTTCAGATCTGCTATTTAAAGTATTTATAAGTCATTACTATATACAAATGACATAAGAAAGAAAATAATTTCAAAACACAGAAGGGTCAGTTTTTCTGTACCATGTTTCTACCGATGGACTACTTGGCCTTTGACTGATATCAGCAGGTTAATTTTTCCCAAACAAGAAATTTTTTACAGAAAATCATTATATCCATATTGGGCAGCAGAGATCTCTCTAACAGCAGGAAGAAGCAGGACTGTCCTACTGATATTCCTCCTTACTACCCTCCCCACAAACAGGGATGGACTGGACTCCACTTGGCTCAGAAAGTCTCCTCACCGTTGTACTTCGGGATGGCAAGGGCACCTCTGGGGAGCTGTGCTTGTATGTGAATTCACTTCCATCTTGCAATATTCTTGTATCTCATTAAGTCAGATTTTGCAGCTTGGAAGGCTGGCGCTGCAGCTCCCCCCTCAATGAACCACAGGGTCGTTAGGGTGCAGTTTGCATAATCCCGGCCTTACGGAGCACTGGAAAGCAGTAGCATAGCGCAGTCACAATTTTCATTTAAAAGAGATGTGCACATAAAAGAGATGAAAACTAAGATCTTAATGTCATCCTTTAATCAAAATAGGCTTTCTGGAGGAGCAAATGGCAACAAAAAAAGGGCTTTTGTTTATTAACAGATTGGCCCGGTCTCATCTTGTTTTTAAGCTTAGCCGCAACAAATTTAACATTTAATATTTATACACAGTAGAGCTAATTTCTATATTGAAGTCGCTTTCAATTTCACATTACGTTTGTCACAGGGTTGGAAAAGATACGGTTTTCACTGTTACTTGCTGGGCTCTGAACTTCTGACGTTCTCAGAAGCAAATAAGACATGTGAAGAGAGCAAAGCTTATCTAGCTACAGTGGAAAGCAGGTAGGAAAATATTTTTTTTTTTAATACTTCAGAATTGGCGCTTCTGATGGAGAAAACAGCCAAACTTGTCCATTGTTTTGAACTCTTCAAAGTGTTCTATCAGTGCTTTTAAAAATTTTTTAGTAGTAAGTAAAATAAAATCATTCATGCAGGAAAAAAAAAAGAGTCAATGTTTTAATGTGTTAGGGCTTTCTACCTAATCTAGTATCACAGTTTTCAAATTTTTGGGGTTCAATACTTAGAGTTGTCTCTTATCGTTTCAATTCCTAATTAAAGCATCTTCCATGGGGTTTTTTGGGGTGGGGTTTTGGGGTTTTTTTTGGCTGGGTGTTGTTGGTTTTTTTTTCCTGTTGGAAAGTCGTTACTACATCTATTTACTTATGGGTTTTATCTCACTGTGATAGGAAAGCTTTAACAAAAATATTTTCCTAAACTACCTTCTAATCCAAATTCTGAACAAATGTAGGAAATCTTCCCCAGAACAAGCCAGAATGTATCAACTCCGACCTACCCATATCTCAGTCAGGCTTTGCAGGCTTCATGGTCTCTGGGAACATGACTGCCTTCAGAGATGATGGCTAGCAAAGCCGACAGTTTGGTCCTGACTTGGTGGTCTGCTTGAGGTACCTCAAAGATTTGCAAAGACAATAGAATACAATTATAAGCCTGTGTGAGCAGTGATTTGTGACATTTCACAGAACTGGGTGGAAAGGAGAGAAAATGCCTTCACATGAAAGGAGAATGGTGTCCCTCACCAAGTTCTTTTGACCACGCTGCAAAGCCTGCTGAGTTTTTGCCTGAACTTCACTTCATGCCTTGGGATCATGCTAGCATGATAGTCATACCTCTATTTGTACAACTTGTTTTAATATTGCAAGGTAATAGGTTGTGAACAAACACTGTTTTCCACTTCAGAAATGAGCAAGCCTTTCTGATTAGTGTGACGGGACTGAGGTCTGAAAAATATTTCTGGATCGGTCTCTCCGACACACAACAACGAGGGAGTTTCAGGTGGACCAGCGGTGAAACTCCTCTCTTCACACACTGGAACACAGCAATGCCAGGTAAGCTATGAATAGGCTCAACCCTTGTGATAGGAATAAAGCTGCAATTCATGCAGGTTTCTGCTTTCCAACCTCTGGTGTTAGAAATTAGAGTAAGCAGTTTATTTTGTACTTGTAGCTGTAGGTGTCCAACACCATCAGACCTTGTGTCTGACGCCAGTGCAACAAGGACCATCACAGCTGTCAGGTGTTGTGTAAGTCAATCTCCTGTGAGTGTGCACAGAAGCAGATTTTTAATGAGTTAGACTGAAAGCAAAGGAGTTAACAAGGTCCATGGTCTCATTTTTTTTTCAACTTTTCAACACCAGTTCACAACAACTCATCAGATTGAGAAAAATTATTATGGACATGTTTTTCACCCACAAGGTGCATATGTGAGAAACGAGCAGTGAACATCCAGCTGTTCTGCATTTCAGCAAAACAGATTAGCACCTACGTGGGAACTCTTGCCTTCACACCAGAGAGTTATATCTTAAAACATACTTGTTGTACTTGATATCAGCCTTCTTGAAATTGAGAGCCCCAAAGTAGCTGTCAGGCCATCTGCTACACGTGCCAATAAAATCAAGAGCCATTTGCCCTGTGATTTCCCTGGGGTGGCAAGATACGGAAGATCTGTATTCTAAAGCCGCAAACCTCTGTTTTTGGCAAAGGTGTGTCTGTGAGACTCATTGGCCCGTATCTGGGCTCTGGCAGAGGATAGTAAAAATAATTTTATATCCGGGATGGCTTTTAATCTGCATAATCCGCATCTTTCTTTTCATATTTTTCCATGAATAAAAGCAAAGGTCTTATTTGTTAGAAAGCAATTAAGACTTTGGTTTTACTAATTTCTTTTCCATATCACCAAGGAAAAGAGCAAGGCTGTGTTGCCATGGGAACTGGAATTGCAGCTGGATTATGGGATGTTGTTAGCTGTGAGAACACAGCAAATTATCTTTGCAAGCAACGAGCAGCAGGAGCGCCGCCTCCTGCTCCTGCGGTACAGGACCCTGCGGCTGCCTGTGCCGAAGGCTGGGACGGAGCCTCCTGGGCAGACTCGTGCTTCAAAGTAAGTATGTGCTGACCTCCCCTGCGAGCCTGAGCACGGGGCAGCCCAGGGGTCAGCGTGGTACTCAAGGACCCAGTTGCTGGGTCACTTTTAGGGAATGATCTTCTCCACCGTATTCAAGGGCAAAAAAAACTGATGAGAAAAATGCATCTAATATAAAAAAAGTCAACAATGGAAGACCTGAAGCAATGAAAACAGAGTACTAGAAATATGCTTTATTTTCTTTAAATGTCAGGTGAGAACCTCACCTAATTTATTGGCTTCCAGGAATCTGAGACTTCAGAAAAAGCATAGTATTGCATCTCAAGAGCTGGCAGTGTCACTTGCACAATATAATGTTTCTAAGAGAAAACTTACAGAAACCTGACCCTCTGCCAACCTTTCCTCACACAGAATGGGATGCTTCGAGTGACACTTTTAGATATAGGTTCAGTTTCCACATTGATGTCTCTTCAGCACTTAAGGGTTTTAGCTTTCTCTTGATTCAGCTAAAAATACCTCAAAAAGTTTCCTTTCTGAAAAGCAAAAAGGTAAAGAAAAGGCAAAATAGATCAAGTAAAAGTAAATACGTGCCTTGCTCTTCCAGGTCTTTACTCAAGTATCCTCTCACTTTCTTGAGACTCTTTGCCTGTTGGGAGGCCAGAGGTTATTTTAGTCCTGTATTTATAAGGGTCTTGACTTCTACATCACACTTAATTATTGTTACTAATCTAATTGGTTCTGGCAATTACCAAATTGTTGATGATCCTTTCTGCAAAACGCCAAGTATTCCGCTCCTTATTTGAAGAATGTATGTACTTCATAGTAGAAAGTGGTGTTACTTCTATGCTTGCACCACCCCCCAAAAATCTCTTCCTTGTCCAGGGTCAGCACCTTGCCAGATGGCTTTCCCCGTCCATGCTACCTTTCCTGTTCCGAACTCTTGATTTTCCCTCCACCTTCCATTTCTCAAAAATCTCCAGCTTTCTACTGCAAAACATCACTACTGAGCTATTCCATCATTCTTTGACCCTTTCAGTGGTCAAAGTTCCAATTCAGTTATGAATTATTTTTTCTTCTCTGTACATTATGATAACTTTTGTTCTCCTCAGACACTTGTGCTGCTCTCGCCTTATTTTAAAATAGAGGATGCTAAGATAAAAATATTTACACTTTACTATTGTTTAATGTTATAGATTTTGGCAGATGTTATGTTGTCTCTCTCTCAAGAATAAAAGCGTGCTAGAATGATACTAATTTTAATTGCATAGGCAATTATATGGCTTCTTTTAATGCCAAACATTGCACATTTAGTAATTTTTTTTTCTTATTTTTTTTCTTAATAGTTTTTTGTAAGACAGGGAAACCAAAGGAAGTCTTGGTTTGAGGCTGAAGAATTCTGTAGAGAAATAGGAGGAAATCTCGTCACAATCAATACAAGAGACGACCAAATTTTTTTATGGCAATTAGCATCGTGAGTACTTGCACAATGATTCTTTTTCATGTTCATGCTATACTATATAAGAATTCCTTCAAAATGTATCTGGACTGGGGCAAGCAAGAGCATAAACACAATCAAATTTTAAATTAAAATGGAAACTTCTTCATCTGGAAATATCATCCTGAAACATTGTTTTTTTAAAAAAAACAAAACAAAACAAAACTTGAATAATCAAAGAGGCTTTGGTATTTTTAAAATTTTCATCACAAGTTTTTATCAAAGTTGCTCTCCAGATCTAATCAACTTTGCACATATTAATCCCTCTCCCAAAAGGAAGACAATAAAATGTTCAGCTCTAACTGTACCTTTTCTTTAACAGGCTGCAATTCATACTTTAAACATGTTCAAAAATCCCCGTAAGTTAATGTATGATGCAAACCAAAGTGTGAGGACTTAATGTGGAAATTTTCTGACTGCGGATTGCAGATTACAGAAATCATATGGGAATTCATTTTAATTAACATTTCATAGCATTGTAAAGGTTATATCTTGTCCACGATGTAGATATGCCATTATTTCCCCTCAAAATTAGACCACTACATTCTGATTGTAATCCATAATGTCAAGACATCTCAAGGGCACATAATATACAGCTATTTAACCAAAAACTGTTTCACATAGTGGTGAATCTAGGTTTAATTTCTCAAATAGATTTAAAACTGTCATATAGAAAAGTCTTTGTGATCTCACCCTTCTTAATTTTATTATTTTTCAGCAGTGTGAGAAACTGAATGTGTTTTTAGTTGTCTGTTAAGTCTCTTTGCTTTAGACTCTGAAATCATTGCAGAGGGAAATCTTCATCTTAAGTGGTGAATGAAATAGGACTCTATTTTGTCTGGTCCATAGGTACAACAAGATAAATAGCGTGAACTATTAAATAATCCACATAGGAAGTGCCAAGAAGCAAATCAAAGCTGTTGAGAAACAATTTTCACTGTTTTTCATTAGTTAAATTGTATTATAGCTTTCTACTGCTGTTTATTTTTGCTAAAGCCTCTGTCCGTGAACTCCTGGTGCAGCCAAGAGCTGTGCTGCAGTCCCAAGGACGGGAGCCCAAGCTCGCCCTGTGCCACATCGCTTGTTCTTTAACTTACACCCAGATACGGCAAGCCTTGTCCCAGCACGGAGCACTATCAAACCCCTCGGGAGAGCGCGGGCGGTGAGCCTGGCTATGGGCCAACAGTGAAGAAGCAGTTCCCAGTTCAGATGTGACACAAAGCAACATTTCTATGCTTTTTGGCATTTACATCACGGCCTCTCTTTCTGCAGTCACCTATCTATATTGTATGATTTATTTTAGGGATAAAGGACTGCACACTCAGGCTTTCTGGATTGGTTTGTTTCTCTTAAATCCTGATGAAGGATTTGCCTGGATTGATGGTTCCCCTGTGAGTACTTATTTGTTGGATATTAATTGACTTTCTGTCCTTTAGAATATATAGATTTTCATCTTTTTATGACAGTTTTCCAATCTCTTTAAACCTTCGTCAGGTGCATGGCAGCCCTTTATCCATCAGCTGAACAGCTGCAGTGCTTAGTGATGGCACTAACACACTAATGGAAGTGCAAAATTGGCTCTGTTTCATCCCTGGTTCCATGTTATATCCCATTTTCCATAGTCCGTGCTCTTAGATCTTCACAGCATCCCAGACCGGGCACTGCTGTATGTCAGCACAAAGAAATCAGGTTGCCATAAATGTGACTCCCTCCACCCACCAGTTTTTCCTCCGTCAGACACATGCTTTTCTATATTGTGTAATCTTTACACCTTCTCCAGGGAGCAATGGGGAAAGTGAGCTGATCAGCATGACTTTCACAGCTCGCTCAGACCTATCTGAACTCCTATTGATCCTGTAAACAAGGTACTTGAGATGATGAGATCCTGAAATTGTGTTAGGAAAGCAATCTCAATTACTTCCACTCAGCTCAAATCACATGGTAATTGAGATGTATTTCCAACACAGGTAATTTATGAGAACTGGGATGAAGATGAACCCAACAACCATGAAGAACTTGAACACTGTGTTATGTTTAATAGATCACCCCAAATGCGCTGGAACGACTTGCGCTGCGAACAGTTACTTAACTGGATTTGTGAAACAAAAAAAGGTATGATTGCTTCCCCATTTAATTAGAGCAATACACTCAAGTTCAAAACCAAATTGTATGGAATTAAACACGTAGATACTGGTAATTGATGATTTTAAAACCAGTTTCACTGGTTTTATAAAGCAAGAGGAATCAATCCAGATATTTCAGTTGTACTCAGACTAGGAAGTTAAAGATGTCCCTATTACTTCATCTCTGGCTTTATCTCTTTCTGCCATGGGTAGAATAAATTTGCAAGGCAAAGGCACTTATCTGCTCTCGTTTTATCTCCTCCCTATATTTCTATATGCTTCAGGCCTTCCCTGGGGAGCCAAAGGTGCAGAACACTAGAGTTCTCTACACAAAAGAGAAAAAAGCTTTGCTTCCCACTATGAAATGAATAATGGGAACCAAAGAGAGTGATCAGTTGCTATAGGAACCAGCAACTCTGAAAAAGACATCAAAAGTAGAGTCTGGTGTAGCCTTGAAGGACTCCTGCATCCGTCCACTCTTCCTGGGAACCAAGGCCATAATGTCAGGCCTCCTGGTGCCAGGGCATGAGGCGGACCCGATGGACATGTGTTGGGGTCCCTGCCAGAAGGAAATGGGGTCTTCATGGGCTGAGGACCCTGAGTGACAACTGATAATGAAAAAAAACCCTTGTTTTGCTTCCTCAGCCCTCCTTTTACATCACTGGTAGTAAACTGAGCACTTGTATGCATCTCCATGGAGCAGGAGATTCTTAAAAGCCTCTTGAAATGAAAAGTGAGTTGGATGCACACAAGGAACTAATAGGAAGTACAATAGGGAGGGGAAGGGAGAAGCAGTTGTACATTTAAGCGCTGAGTATATTTAATATTTGATGACTGCCAACAAACCGTTACCCTTGAATAACAAACAAGGCACCATGCTAACATTGAAAAATTACTTAACCAAAAAGGAAGAATCACTGTTCCTTTGTGGGTAGATTAGTCATACAAATGCCCTATCAAAACACTGACTTCCGTACACCAGCTCAAAGCAGTACATCCTGTGCAGCCCTTTCTGGTGCGCTGAGCATGTTGCTTCATACTATTGTGGCTCTCTGCTCTTGGTGAGATTACTAAGGAGTGCAGAAACCATAAAGACTCTGTTCAGGTTCTCTTGATCCTAGAAGACTTTTCATAAGCGAAAAAAAATAAATAAAAGAATTAGATCTTTGTATTGTGAATCTAGATTAAATGATTATCAATATGAGAGGAGAGATGCTCAGCTGTTAATTCCCTCATTTTCACTTAAGACACATATTTGGTTAAGATATTCCATTTTTTGGACAAAGAATGAATGTTATAGTTATGTTAAAATTAAAAAATAAAATCAAAATGATTCGAAGTATGCAAATTCATCATGAAGATATTTGAATAATTAGTTCTATTTTTCACTAAATACTTAAGAAGAAAATGTTTAAAAGCTCCCAACAGAAGAATTTTAGTTGTTTTTTTCATTGATTTGCTTATTTCTCATCTAAACTGTTCCTGTCATTTCTTTAATAATGTGTACCACAGAAGAAATGGAGAAAGCTAAGAACAGAATTAGTAGTGCTTGTGAAGAACAAAATAACAGGCATCCAAATGAGAGCAGAGCTACCTTTGAGGAGCTGTAGCTGGCTCTATAATTGCTTCCTTCTGGTCTTCGGAAATTTGGGTTTGGTATGTACTGGCTCTCCAGGACTCTGAAAAGCAGACTTTCCTAGTAAAAGCCAAGCCATTAGGATAGGAGGAGTGCTTTGAGACACTGGAGATGAAATGTGGTATTAACAAAACAAAAGCGTTTAACTTTCGGTAATTGTGAATAGTCTACTACTATGCAGGTAGGGTTGGGAACTTAATATATTGGCTGGATTATGTTGTTTGGCTCTAGTCCCATGAATATATAAAAAATTAATAATTGCGTGCCAAATAAAAATACTAAATGAATTTTTGAACTGATGTAAGGTTCATCCACAAAGTGTTTCTTGCACATCCTGGATTGCTTAATACTTTTTAGTAAAGATAAGCTTTAAAGATATGTATTTTTCACGAGATAAATGTTTCTTAATTATACATATTTTAAAATTTAATTTGTAGGTATGTGCTCTAAAATATTGAAAATGCACTAGATAATTCACAGTCCTTTTTTTTTCCCCTCTATTACACAAAGTATTTGCAACTACATGAAGAAAATCTCTCTGGATTTTTTTGTATTTGGAATGTTCATCATGATGATCGTTTATTTTACAGGTACACTGCTAAAACCTGAACCAAACTACAAAATTGGTAAGATTTTTTCCTTTTTCAAATAAAAGTTTACTGTATAGTTTTCAGGCTTTGTACAGACCAGATATGAACGTAATACATACAGTCCTTTACCTTTCAGAATATCAAACCACCAGTGATGGATGGATTATATACAAAGATAAGCAGTACTATTTCAGCAAAGAACATGTCCATATGGAAGAAGCACGCAGAATTTGCCAGAAGAATTTTGCAGATCTTGTTGTCATTGAGAATGAAAGCAAAAGACAATTTCTATGGAAATATGTAAGCACTGAGCCTATTAATTATTATTGAATCCTGAAGTAGAGCAGCTGATAAAATAAAGGGAACAGCCTATCTGTTTAGTTAGGCTAGAGTCCTGAGCTATTGTCCTGCACTAGTTATTTATACAACAACATATTTGGTCAGAACCTGTAAAGAAATTCCTATTGCTTTTAGTAGGTTGAGGAAAAAGTCACGCAAGTGTTAAAGGTGCAGCAAAAGATAGTTCAGATCCAGGTTGCTTGTCTCTTGTAAGATATGTAGTGTTCAGCACAGTCATTATTGCTTTCCTGTTCAGCTGATTCCTCACTCCAGGATGTTCTCCATGTCCCCATTGCCTGCTTGAAATATGGGTCTGAAACTACAATGTTCTTGCTGAAGCTCAAATCCTAGGGGAAAAAAAAAAAAGGAAAAAAAAATCACAGGCACTGTTAATCAGCTTCCAAATTTTTCCTTGATGTTGAGGAACTGTTTAGCGCTTAACTGTTATTAACTTTTGTTTTAGATTTACACAAAGTTCAGAGTGGAATCATATTTCATTGGCTTAGTTGTCAGCTTTGATCGGAAATTCAGGTGAGTAAAGGAAAACTGCTAATGGACAACAAATGATGGTAATTTCATCTCACTCTATGTGTGCTTTCACTTTACAACTTAATAACTGTGGTGCAACTGACCTCTGGATAGTTTTCAGGAGAAGTCTCGCATCAGATGTATTAAGTTCTTCCATATTTAAGCAGAGCAGTGTGCTTTCCTTCCAAATCTGGGAGAGCAAAACCAATAGAAGTTCATGGCTAAGATTAATTTCACTTAATGTCTTACACTAAGAGACCTGACCCACTTTAGACATCAGCCTTAGGATGAGATTAACTCCGACTAGATCTCCAACTGCTACAGAGGTTTTCATATAATGTGGATGCAAGGGTGTAATCACACTAATCCCAGTTGTTCAAGTTACGTGAGCTGGAAGCAAGAAGTCTAAGTAACATCTCACCTAACAGCTTTCTGAAATTGCTGGAAGGGAACCTGTTTTAGAAATCTGTTTGTAGAAGGTTTCCAGGAGGACACCTTTCTGGAACAAAAGGGAAGTCAGTGAACTGGTGAGATCTTGTCCGGCAGCCACTGTCCCCTCGTTTCTTTCAGCTGGCTGGATGAAACCCCAGTGAACTATGTCGCCTGGGCTCCAAATGAACCAAATTTCGCAAATAATGATGAAAACTGTGTGATAATGTCAAAAGATTTTGGTGAGTAAAATAGCAACAAGAAATAGTTGGTTGAAAATATAGCATCGAAATCCAAACTATTTGCTACGGATTTACATTTGAGGCTACCCCGCAAATAGGTAGTTGAACAATACCGACAGTTTTTCATCACAAGTATGCTGAGGTTTAAAACCATGCCATCACTGTTAGGAGACACACATACCGCAGAGGAAGGAGGAGTGTGTTTGGGTAAATGTGTACATGGCAACTGTTTCACCTGCCTCTGGAAGGTTTCGTTTGTGCTTCGTGAATACTGTCTGGGGCTGGCTGCTCTAATGGTGGTACGAGAGTTTCAGACAGTGATTCTCTGCATTTCATTTGTGAAATTCATTTTGTTTCATTCACAGGGCTTTGGAACGATATAAGCTGTGCTGTGAAAAATGCCTTCATCTGTGAAAGGCGCAATTCAACTTACTCAGGATTTGCTCCTACTGTACTTCCACCCCTGGGAGGATGTCCTGAAACTTGGCTTTTGTTTAACAATAAGGTGCAGTAACAAATCTCAGCCATATTTAGCAGATTTTCTATAGGTTGAGAAAACAACTATCCCTTTTATCTCACTCTATAAATTCTCCCACTGTATACACCAATTTATCAAGTGGTATTCTAATTAGCAGTTTAGTCAATTTTCATGTTGGCAAGTCCATATCTAAATCTCAAAAAAAGGTGAATTTTAATGTTTTAAGTTAAAATTTTAGTAAATGTCCATGTGCCTTTGCCCACAGTTACTTTTTCAGTTTCTAGAATTTTCTGTCTGTTTTAGACATACGTACTGCATGGAAATCCTGTTCCATTATCCTGATCTGTAGAGTGTAAACTCCTTTTTCTGAGTAACACTGAGATGAAAAAATGAAAGGTCACACTTCTCATATAGTCAGCTGTCACAACAACTCATCTTAAGCTGAGTAACACCAACAGCAATAAATGTCAAATCAAATATAGAAAACAAGCAAGCATTGTTTTTTGCTAAGTTAAGCAACAGTACACCTGGCCATATTGAACTTAAAAAACCCCAACCAACAAATGAAAACCACAAATCAATCCCACAGTGCAATCAATGGGAAAGCTTTTTATGTGTTCAAAGGGCATAAAAAGGGAGAAGTGGCATATGCCAGACCTTGCGGTGCCACTAAATCTGTGGGATATCACTGAAAGAATTGACCTGAGAGATGCCTGCCCCAAATTATGTTGCCAGTTGGGAAATAGTTTCAGACCCTCAAAAATTCCACTTTTGAATAGTGTGACCTGAAATCTCTACTCATGTGCCTTGGATATCTACTTAATTCCTCAAAAGCTTTAGGAGAGAGCCTGCTCTTGCCCAGCACCAACTTTGGCCAGCCCACAGGTTTGTAAGTGCTGCACGCACGTCCCTGTGATCAGCTGGGGTTCCTTCCTGGCTGAAGGTATTTGCATTTCAGCACATCCCCTATCTGCTGCTCTTTACATGCAGGGACTAGAACCGAATTAATCAAAATGGTTTTAACACTCTCTGAGACCTGAAATTTTGTCTAACCCTTTACTCTCCCCGCAGTGTTATAAAATATTTGGATCCAGGGAAGAAGGAAGACTGACTTGGCACTCTGCAAGAAGTGCTTGTATAGAATTAGGGGGAAATTTGGCATCTATACACAATGAGCAAGTGCAAGGTAAGACATCTGAACTTTTTGGCACTAAGTATGAAGCCAAAACATTTCACCATCTAATGACAAGGCCAAACTAGCCTCCAGATCTAAACAGCATAACCTATGAAGGAAGACCTGGAGCTGCTCGATCCAGAGAGAAGACTGGGGTGAGATATTACAATGCACGCTTGGCAAGAGTGTCATGTGTTCCCTGTGGCCTCGGAAGATGGGGTAAACAGTAATAGTTCACAGTAATGAAATGGCCACAGATATTCAAGTCAGAAAGTAAACAAACATTCATCAGAAATTACATATGTGCAGTTGATGCTACCTTAGGGAAGACTGATTAACCCTTCTGAAGTTCCTTCTAGCTCTAATTTAAATATTTTTTCTGAAAAGTCTCACTTTTAAAAAACTTTTTTTTTAAATCAAATCAAACTGCTCCAGTTAAATTTCTCACTGTAATTTTTCTCTTTCACCATTAGCTCATAGTTTAACAATACTGAACCTGATATCTGCAATATTTTAAAAAGTTGATTGATTGTTTTATTTGGAATTCGGTTTACACTGAATTTGAAGAAAGGCACCTCCTCAGCTACTCCTTCTGATCTTTTCATTTTAATAGCCTTCTTCACCTTGCACCTAGAGGAGGTCGCCAATGAAACGTGGATTGGACTGAATGATATTAACAGTGAGGGTACATATCTTTGGACAGACGGAAGCCCTTTTGACTATTCAAAGTGGGCAAGACAATTCCCATTTAGAGATGAACTCATAAATGTTGACTGGAAGTACATTACAATACAGGTAAACAGAAAAAAAATCAGAAAATGCGTAACTTAGATACCATACTCAAGTTTAGTGAAACCAGCCTGACTTCTCTCTCAGTTAGGATTCTATGTCTCCGTGGCTTACAGCAGAAGGCAACCGAATAATATTTCAGAGATTAAGTTTTTAAAGCTGTTCTCAGAGATTAAGTCCTATTTAAAGTCTATATTTGATGTCATTCCTTTGTAGAAGTCCAGAACTGAAGGAGTGCTGTGTTATAATTACTGCTAGAAGTGATTAGAATTATTAGAATTATTAGATTTTCCTGAAAATAGTCAGTATTATTTGCTGGAAATTTTATTTTGTGTTATTGTTTCTCCTTGTACATCATGAATCCAAATGAAAATTCAAAAAATTCAGTACGGATTATCATAAACTACATAGTAAAAATAGTTGGGTGCACTCCAAGAAATTTTAATAAACTGACAAAAGTTCCTGCAGTAATTTGCCAAGGAAAGTACATTTGCTTAAGATGTATAATACAATGAATCTATTTTCCAAGAAACAATAAAAGAAAATAAAACCCAGAAAATTAGAAAAGAAAGGTATTAACTCTGTCTCCTCAAACCTATTTCTATTATTTTTCCAGACATTTTGCACTTCATCAGCTATAATTTTCTTTTTAAATTTTTCCCTAGACTGACTGTATTGCAATGACAAAAAGGTCTCTAGATGAAGCAGGGTACTGGGAAAACACTGACTGCCAGCATAAGAAAAGCTATATATGCCAGATGGACAGCAGTAAGTTTTACTTTTCACCACCTGTGTTTGAAGACATTTACTGAACAATCTGACCAAATGCATCCTCAGCTGTAACTGCCTGGCCGTGCCTGTAGCAGCGGGGCTGAGGGAAGCAGGGTGCCTTTTCCAGCTCAGCAATTCCAGACACAAAACTCGCTCTGGGATAAGGGTTATAAAAAAGTTTTGGCTTTAAGGCCTCTGCCCTACCAGCATACCCAGCAACACTCACAGGGGCTGACTTCAGCTACCCTGCAGACATCTACACTTCCATCAGTTGCCTGAATAATGGCAAGGAGACACTTTGAAGGCAGGATTCACCTGCCTCATCTTGAGGCAAATGCCCAAAACAGGTAAGAAGAGCTGTGCCTTCAAAATGCCTTTTTTTTTTCTCTATTGACAAAAGGTTAGCCATCTGTGCTTTACCCAGCTAGTACAGATACAGGTATCTGGGCCAGGTTATTTTGCAAATGCAAATACAAAACATAAAGACAAATCCATCGGTAGCCTCCACCACAGGTATATTAGCTAGCTAGATAATACACCATAAGCTGCTTCCCCACTCTCACCCCAGATCTAACCCCCCTTGCTAAAATCCCTCACACGGGCTCTGCTGGGGGTTTAAGAAAAGTCAATTAAACCGATTATTTTACTCATCAGTCCCTAGCAATGCTTTTCTATCACAAGATCAGCAATAACCAGAAGGGCAAAAGTTCTAGTTTTCTTTGCGTGTCCCCAGGGTAGGAGGCACATCTGGAGCACAGCTACACTGCAGAGTCAACAGGAATAGAAAGAGGGAACTGCTGAGCAGCAAGTAAAAATAGAGGAAGAAGCCACAGCCAGGCCAGATGTTTCATCAGACTGTTCCGTGCAAGTGCGGAAAGCTGCACGAGGGAGCCACTAGCAAAAACAATTGCCAGGGTGTTCTTGACACAAAGGCACTTTTTGTCCTTTTTTTCTGTCCCCATCACTAGGTCTTGGTCTTTGCCTTCTACTTCCACATACAGTACAGCTACAGTTTCCTTTTTCAATACATCCTACATGGGAAAGAAGCAGCGGCAGAGACACAAACTTTGCTTAGACTGAAATTCACCCCTATTTTGAGATTGAACGGGTGTGGCGATCCTGCACCGAGGTTGTGCTTGGGAGGAACTGCACCTGCTCCGCGGGAGGGGAACGTAGAGAGCTCGGGGGGGAGGATCACTCTGTGACCAGTACTCACACCATTGCGTCTGGTGCAGTGTACGTCTTCAGATACACACAGCCCGTCCTCTGCCTCTCCCTAATCCCCGAACACACTATTTACACTATAGTTATAAATAATTCCAAGTTACCACCAAAACACGTCTCCGGTGTTTTAAATAAGAGACGCTTTTACTTGCTGCTTGTGCCGCCACGCTACGTTCATCTGTTACGTGAAAGTAATACTGCTATTCAGATGGCTAGTAATCTTCACTGGTTTCTCCCCTTTCTCTCACATTTGTACCTCTTTCCTACAGAGCCTGAACTGTTTCATTCCACAACGGCTCCAGATTCTGATTTCATCCATTACGGTAACAGCAGCTATTTAATCATTCCTTCTAAAATGAATTGGGACGAAGCAAGAAAAGCCTGCAAGGAGAAATCTTTGGAGCTTGCCAGCATTTTTGATTATTACAGTAATATATTCCTGCTGCTGCAGGCAGTGCAATATGGAGAACCCTTATGGATTGGGCTTAATAGCAATGTGGTAAGATTAATAAATGATAGGTGGTGTGGTTAAATGCTATGACTGGATTACTCTCAGCAGGGAGAACTGTAGCCTGAACATACTTAGGAACCTGGGACTGGTGGACAGCACTCACTTCATTTCACTACATCCATCTTAAATCATTAAGCTCCATCTTAGGCAATGGAGAAGGATGGGAACCTCTGACAGTGCGGGCCTCTCTTTACTGACTCTCTGGGAATCTTAGACACAGATTAAACTACCTGGATAACTTTTAGGTGGCCACTGTTAGGAGAGGCGAATTAAATTCAAAGGGACCAACAGGTCGTTAAGGCTAGTGCCTTGTGATCATTGGCAGATGTAGCTTTTTCATTGCTCTTTGGTTCAGAAGGGTTCACAGGACATACCATGTGCCCCTGAACACCCTACTTGTTATGCCTCCTAAGAAGTCCCAAAGATTAAAAGCAGTAAAAGCTATACTCTACCAGAAGAAGTGAATATGGAGATCCAGGTCCATCACTGTTGAAGCGAACATTTGAGTGAGCATCAGTCTTATTAGCTCTGTGACTGAGTGCCAAAATGAGCTTCAGCTTCTCTAGTGAATATGCAGTTGCTCAGTGCCCTTAACTATCATGTTTCTATTGCAGTGTTCTTTGAGCTGACCAAAGTATCTTGATAATAAAAAAGCTTTTCCATCTGCCATAATTTTCTTAACTAGGGATTGGTTTTACTAGTTGTGATTCCACACTGATATATAACGTAGCAAGACATGTCTGAAATTCATAGAATCACAGAATGGTTTGAGTTGGAAGGGAAGTTAGAGATCATCTAGTTCCACCCAGCCTGCCATGGGCAGGGACAACTTCCACGAGACCAGATTGCCCAAAGCCCCATCCAACCCGGCCTTGAACACTTCCAGAGATCCCGGGGCATCCATAGCTTCTCTGGACAACCTGTTCCAGGGCCTCACCGCCCTCACAGTGAAGAATTTCTTCCTCAAATCTAATCTAAATCCCCCTCTCTTTTAGTTTAAACCGATTCCCCCTTGTCCTGTCACTACACTCCCTAATAAACAGCCCCTCTCCAGCTTTCCTGTAGGCCCCCTTTAGGTACTGGAAGGCCACAATTAGGTATCTTCAGTTTCTCCTCAAAACTATACTTGATCTTAGAGTCCTGGTTTGACAGCCAGCTCTGAGATCCACTTCTAGCTGACTGTTCCACAGGTTTCATGTTCCCGTGGTCACGTTGCTCTTCATGGACATCTGTCTCTTCTGGGATGGTGATTCCACCTCACAATGTTGCCCAACAAGGGATCGAGCACCATGAGTACCTGGGAAGCACCATTTAGTCTTCAAAACATCTTCATGGCCTGTTTCAGCATGGGAGGCATACTTCTGTGTCGTACTTTTACATTGTCGAGGCCTGATTCAATTAATATTTTAACAGTCCTAGCACAGATATAGAAACTGAGCTCCGTATATCACTGTGAAAATATGCATTTGTATAAATCCACTTACCTGAAATATGAGAGTGTAAAAAATTCATATCAAATGTCTGTTTCAATTTTAGAATTCTGGCTATTATAGATGGGCTGATAAAAGGAAAGTAAGTTTTACTAAGTGGTACTATGGAGAACCAAAACAGAAAAGAGCCTGTGTCTATCTAGACCTCCATGGGACCTGGAAAACAGCACCTTGTAATGAAAAACATTTTCCTGTCTGCAAAAAATCTGAGGGTAAGTTACAGTGATGACTTTTGGGTTTATGACAGAAATCTTGCTCAATCTGCTTTGACTGAAATACAAACTTCTAAGTATATATTAAGGAACAATAAGCCTTAGTATGTCATGCCAATATCTTTATTTCGCATGAACAGTGTTTTATTTTGATGGAGTTGTCATTCACCAGCCAAGGTAACTGCCATTTTACTGGTCAGGGGTGATAACTGCAGTAGGAGCTATCCTACGTGGTAGGCAGACAGAACAGAGATTGTGGGAGTACTAAACATTTCACTTCGAGTCTAGAAAGTGAAACTTTTGCTGACAGGGAGTTAGCGGGAAGGACTGTAATCAATAAAGTCCACTGAGTGTGAAATAAGTTTTGTTCCTTTGATATAAGCGTTGTTCGTACACTGGTTACAGCTCCACTGTTACCAGGGTCTAAAAACTGAGGAAAGGAGGTGGAGTTGTATTTTGAGGAAAAATAGTGATTCTGTGGGTGTCACTGAGTAATACTACAAATGAAAAACTACAGGCAAACTTAGGATGGGACTGAATATTTTTGCTTTCTCATTCGTACTAAAGCGACCGCTGTCAGTTCCAGTGGCACAGAGTTAATGGAAATTCTGGGATTCTTTTGATCTGATTTTGTGTAGTTTTGCTTTAATTTCTTTTCCATGATCTGAACATCATATCTATTCATTCGCAACTTTCGTTTGAAAAACACATCTACTAGCTGATGGTGTTACTGCCTCGTTCCACAACGTCATTGCTTGCAGGAAAATGAGAGGCTACTACATAAATATTCAATGAGCTTCAGATTATTCCATGCATTGTCAGAGTTAAAGCTTCAGAAATT
Organism: Psophia crepitans; assembly: GCA_013399095.1. Taxonomy (NCBI): domain Eukaryota; kingdom Metazoa; phylum Chordata; class Aves; order Gruiformes; family Psophiidae; genus Psophia; species Psophia crepitans. The sequence goes on from VWZZ01003270.1 coordinate 779,865, forward strand.
TTATGTAAGGGTTATTACCTTGAGGAAACTATTGAATGGGAAATTTTACCAGTAAACTATGATTTTGATGATATTTAATCTAAAATCAAATTGCTATTTGAACTTCTTGAGGTTTAGGGATTTTCTGGCTCTTCTTTCTCTGCTTTTTACTGTAGCTTTTATTTTTACAAATTTGTTGGTTACAAGAAAAGCAACTAGAACCAACCCCCCCCAAACACTCGACTGTTCTTGAGACAATCAAAATTTGATTTAATTGGTAACACAGAAGAGAGCAGGCTCACATTGAATCATTCAGCTGTGACTGAGCAGTTCTGCTCCTCGTTGTTGCTCTTGGCATAGTCACTGATAATTCTAGCACTGTGCGCTGAAGAATATTTTAACTTTAAGAAAGGTGTTTTTTTTAAAAAAAACTTGATTTCCTATCTGAAGGACTGTAATCCCTACTGAATGAAAGCATCCATAATATTTCATTTCTTCTAGACGTACTTCCTTCTGATCCCCCACAGGATATTGGAAAATGTCCTGAATCTGATCACATAGCTTGGACTCCTTTCCGAAGCCATTGCTATTACTTCAATGCCAATGAAATGAGCTGGGCTCAGGCTGTGACTCAGTGTGTTCAATCAGGTAATTATTACTTTTGCCCGAAGACAGGATTTCAATCTTCACATTAAAAAAAAAACAAACAACACTTTAAAAAAAGAATTGAAAACCAATGCTGCAAAATCTACACATATTAAAAAAAGGAAATCAATATCTCATTTATTTTTCACCATTGATGCTGTTTGCTTTTCAGTTATGCTGAAGTTAATCAATTTTCCTTGGATTTTTTCCAGCTGTGCTTTTTTCATGTTAGATTTCTTCATTTACAAAATCTCTCTTTTTAGTAAGATTTTAAAATGAGTTAACTTCCTTCTGGCTTTATCCCTTTTTTCTGCATCTCTCCCTACACATGATCAGAAGTAATGATCATAATAACAATTACTTATTTTTAACATGGGGTGTGTGATTCAAAAGTGGTTGTTGCATTTGCTGCCTGAAAGTCCTGGCTCTACCAGGTGGGCTCCCTGGCAGCCTGCAGAGCCAGGGAAGGGCCAACGCTTCTCTCCTCCATCTTGGAGGCATCTGATCCTGGCCAAGACCGTGAGCTGCTCCTTGGCCCTCTTCCACATGTGCTGCTTTATCATCAGCTGCCTCACCCATGCTTCAGGGGACTGTGAAAGAGAAAGGGAAGCACAGTGCTGCCCCAAAGATATGAGTCCATTTGTCTTATCTTTTTAGATCCTCTTAACCCTCTTCTTCCACCGCCATTGCCAGAAAAATTAATACTTCAGTTTGAATTACAAATTTGTTTGCTGTGCAATATTACACACTACAAAATACCTTGTCAAACCATGAAGAACAAATAAATAATCATCTGCAATACCTATGAAAAATATTATCCAATCACTTGAAAATAATGTGCGCTTTGTCTGGTGTTTAAAAATCATCATCTTGCTTCCACTTCTTTAACTTCTGATGATATCACTCAGTCTGTGCTGTTGCCCTACAGCTGAACACTATTTTCTGGTCTCTATTTAAGTCCTTGCTTGCTACCTACTAGCAGGGGAGGTTTTATTGCTAACCTTATCCTACATCAAAGGCTGTAACTACCACTGACTTCTGTAGCAGGCAATACCTCCAATCATCTACTCTTTGTTTTCTTATAGGTGGTATGTTGACTTCTGTACAAGATGTGGCTGAATCAAACTTTTTAGTAGAGCATGCAGACTTATACACAAGCAAGACAAGCGGCTTTTGGATAGGGATATACAGAAATGTAAATGGTAACTATTTTAAGTTTCCTAAATAATCATAAATAGATTTCATTAAATGGACAGAAATATGAATAAAATACATTGTTGTTTTTAAGGAGCTAATCAAAGTACAATAGAAGCTACTTAAAGCCAAAAAGATAGTTTAATAGCATATAATATAAAAATTCTCGGAAATTGATGGTTTTATACAATAGATGTGAAAGTCTGTAAAAAAGAAATTTGATTAGCTTCAGTTATGGGTCCTGGATATTGCATGGGTCCACCAAAGAGATGGCAGCATTGAGGAGATTGCCTCAATTCAAATACCTTGCCTATATCTGGTTCAGTAGCAAAGATGTGGAGAGGTGATAGGAATATCTCTTGAGAGGCACAACACAGAAGATACTGCTCTTTAAGAACGCTAGATATAACATGTAATTTCAGCTGTCCATACCTGAGGCAATCATGAGGCCCCATTTCTAAATTCCAATGATCCAGGAATGGCTGTAATCAGTGATAATTTTGCACACCCATTTACAGTTGCAGTGTCACCAAAGATCTTCACGGAGGACCACAGCCAATGAACACGTGTCCATCCCTCTGACCTCAGCCTACCCTGAGGATGTGTCCTATTCCTGGTCTATGAGAAAGCTTTTCCCACCCCGTTTGCTCTCTGCCCCAGTGGGGAATATGTCCTGACTGGCTTTAATCTTCACATGGATCACCCACATAGGAGCTGTGGATGTCTGGCTGAAGCCACAGCATCAAGATTCTCTGTATCTCTGTGTGGAGAAAATTAGGTTGTGGGCTACCAGAAAAAGAGTCCAGTGGAAAACATGCATCTGGAAGCAAACAACACTAATGTAAATCCACAGTCAGTCAGAAAGGAATTTTTTTTGTTTCAGAGGTTATACGGAAAAAGAAATGTTTTAATTTTAACTAGTGTGTATTTACGCTTTACAGTAAAAGCTTCTTGATTTTCAATGACTGCGGCTGAAATGATAATTTAGAAATAAAGAAGAAAAGAAAAGGCTAGCTTTATTTATTTTTCAGTTTGAAAATTTAGTCCTCTAGAGAAAAAAAATAAAGGGGGATATGTATACTAAAACTAAGTTATGATTGACAAGTCTGAAAATCACAATTAGGAAAAGCATGTATTTTGTTTTTGTGAAGAGAAACAAAAGAAGTAAAATGTATCAGCAAATAACCACAGAGGGATTTTTTGAAGAAAGTAGTATGGATTCATTAGGCTGAGTAAAGTAACAATTTTAATATTAACAGTCACTAATACCAGTGAAGGTCTTTGGTGTGGAACTATTAGTATTGCTATTAACATTTGCAACATCAGGGCAGCTGCTCTGGCAAGACAACAGTGCCTTGGACTTTGTCAACTGGGGCGAAGGACAGCCCTCGGAGGAGCAACTTGATTACTGCGTGGAGTTATCTGCATTCTCCGGCTTTTGGAGTATCCTTCCTTGCTCTTCCCAAAAGGGGTTTATTTGTAAGGCACCAAAGAGTAAGTGACTTCTTTAATATTTTCTCTTGATGTTTATGGTTTTATTTCAGTAGTAATAAACACAACATGGCTATTACAAAAGACCAACATAACCACTGTGTTTACAGACTTTTTCTTGTCACCTGAGTCAACATTTAGACAAAAATAATAAGAATATAGAGAGTTATCCTTTTTTTCCTCTGCCTTGTTCATGTTTTATAGCTTCATGACTTGGATTTTCTTGTATTCTGTGATGAATACTCAATTAATAACTAAAGATGATCAATATCTTCTGGAAAATTTTTAAATGCTGTCATTTTCCTCCCCTCCAACATACACACATATTTTCCCGGTAACACTCGTATTCACTTTCTGTGGAAAAAGGGCTGAATGAATAATTTGCTTTTCTTCCTTTTGCGGTACTATGATACATGCTGTTCCAGTAAGAGAAGGATGAAGCAATTCCATTTAAATAATAACAGAACGGAAGCATAATCCAGAGCACGTATAGTGACCTTTGAAACCTTTGAAAATAGTAGAAGTGTTTTGGTTAGGGTTTTTTTTTGGGGGGGGAGGGGTGTTTGGTTTTTTAATATTGTGTTTCTATGTAACTGAGCACCATCTGCTTTGGTCAGGAAGTAGAAATATCAGAATATCATGAGCCAAGCAGCAATGTGGTATTTTGGAGTTTAACTGTTAATTCTGAAAAAAAAAGTATGATTTCCTGCCCTGTTTTGCAACCCCGTGGTTCGGGATGTTTCTGAGGTCCTGTCCCTTCCTCTCCCGAGCAAAGCTGCAGCTGGTGGGAAAAGCAGCCGTACACGTTCGTCCTGGCATCAGAGCGCTTTCTGAAAAGGAAAATTCTCCTTTTAGGGCAATTCCTAATCTTTTTTGGGTAGTCAGAGCAATAGACACAACAGAAAGTTAATTCTTTGCTACCAGATATATCAGAAAGCAGAAACAGTGTCAACACGTACTTTATTCACTGGATTTGATTGTGAGTGGCCCCTACGTGCAATGCCAAAGTACGGAGAATATTCCCTGGCGCCAGATCCTCCAGCAGAATGGAGTTTCATCACAAGCAAATCTTACATTATAGGGAGCTCTGCATCCTTCCAGGGGGCAGTTTAACAGTCGCATTTCATTCGTGCTCACAATCACGCCAGGGCTCAATGCGTTGCTGTGCGTCCGCTGCAGCGGCCAGGCTCCTGGTGCTTCCTACACTGGAACGCGCTCTTGGACTCTCCCCGCGGCTCCCGCTGCCCATGGGAAGATCTCCTCTTGCTCTGGCCATCATCCAGCTTGCACCCAGCGTGCAGAGAAAAATCTTGCAGATGGCGCCCTCTTTGCTCAGTTGGGAAAAATTGCATAAGAAAGCTTGAGCTCATAAATGCAATTATAAGTGCAAATGAACTATGGTAAATTAAATTCTGCTGGGTCTCAAAGGAATTGTGTGCAGTACAGGAAACCTGTCAAGCATCCTCGGCATTTGATCAAGCTTTTCCCAGTCCCGGCAGGCATGCAGGCCCAGTGAAGAGGGCAAGGTTCATTAACCAGGCAGGAAGAGAGAGTCCATCTAGCCCAGCCAGAAAATACCTGTGCTTGGAGATTCTTTGGTTTTTGAAAAAGAAGCAAGAAGGGGGCTTTAATATGCAAAAACCGCTGCAGTTTTATTCCACTGACTATCAGGTTAAAAATCAATCACACATTCTCATGTCTGTTAATTTAGCAAATGTGTTTCCAGGAGAAGTGATGAGGTAACCTTGATGTGCAGGTTACCAGGACTTTTGCTAAAATGAAACTGTGAGGATGACAGTGTGACCCTTTTACATTTTGACTAAATATTTGTCTTTCTCTTTGACAGCTATTCTTAAAGCAGCTGCAAATGTGGAAGGTAGGATTTAATTTTCCTTCCCAATAGTTTCAAAGAGACATGAAAAGCAATACTTGTTTGGGGTTTTTTAAATGAATTTATATTTATTATTTATTTCTCTTTTATTTATTTACATGAACTTAATCTACCTAGTTGCCATTGAATTAATTCCCAGAATAATTTAGCAGTTCCTATGAGATACATAGGGCATCTCAGGATAACCAAATGCTTTGGTAAACTCTCTTTGCTTCTTATTTTGTATACTAGGATCTATGAGAGGGACTGACACAGACACATGATAGATGTAAATAAAACTATTATCCTAAAAAGAACCCATACAATACTATCTACCTTTTAATTATCATAGCTTCTTTTCTTATCCTCCTATCTGTTCGATTAACAACATGGTAATTAAGGGGGAAATGAGACAAATAATTTTCAGTATACTTCATATTTATCTATGGCTACAGTACACCCACTTCTATTTGCTTTGTATTTATTCACAGATACGAAAAACAACAAAGCACATGGTGACCTGAATATATGGATCCTACTTACTCTGATCCTCATTATTTTATTAGGGTTGGGCTTCATAGTTTATTTCTTATTCAAGACCAAAACTCAAAGTGAGACTGAAAGAGAGGCGAGGCGGTGCAGCACGCTGCTAGAATACAGCCATGTCCTAAGTGGAAAGGAGGATGAAAATGATTCTACCAATGACAAAGAAAAAAATGAACACAGCACTGTATAGCGGGATAACACAGCCAAACTACATTGTTGAGCTTAAAAAACATAAATCTATCTGGAACAAAGGAAATCTTAGTAAAATTTACATGCACCTAACAAAGAGACACTGTGAACTAAAATTAGCAATTTTTCCTTTGGTGTGGATTAAGAGCTATTCCTCTACGCTCTTCAAGAAATACTTTCAGGGCTAAGACTCAGTACTGTGTAAAATGGCTACTTGAACAAGCATGGCAAATAGCAGAACCAGTGTGAGTTTAGGTTTAAAAGTTACAGATTAATACCCTGGTGTACAGATTAATACCCCTCTTTATTAGGGAGCTGTGGCAGCATCACATAGTGAGTCAAGTGAGCTGCACTCAGCCCCAAAGCCTGCACTTTGAGAATATATCTCACCGCAGCGTGCTGAAGAGAGCTTACTGTCACTCAAGTAAAATGGTGTTTGGAATACACAGATATACATTAATTGTTATTTCCCTGTTATTGCCCCTGTTTTACACTCTTTGCACAAATATCTTCCTTGCCAAAGTATTGTGAGATGCATATACTTGTTCTTCATTCATGGCTTCAACTTGGATTTTGCAAAACAAGTAAATCTTTGCAAACAGTTATATTTTATGACATTGAATGTTTTGTACCAGTTATGAATATGAGACTATATCAATAAAGGATTTATATCTTATATGATAATACTTCAGTGTTGCTTAATTAGCATGCAGAGACATTATATGATTTGGTGTTCTAATGAGTCATTTACCTGAAGAGAGAGGCTAACAGGAGGAGACACAGGAATATGAACAAGGCGTACAACCAAAAAGGAATACAAATAAACTATTGAATAAAGTGGATGTCAAATAAAGCTGGAAGAATCCATTCCTTTTTTTAATTTCACTTGATTGTTCATTTTAGGATACCTTCTCTCACTGTCCTCTGGCTCTCTGATAAATGGACTGACTGGGCACTGTATCCATGCTACAGGCCCCTAAGGCAGTGGGGCACACTACAATGTCTTGGTAGTGAGATGCCTTAGAGGTTTACCATGCTTTTTAAGCTTTCTATGAATTCTATGTTGTCTATGACAGACAAGAAGAAAAAAAAAAAGAAAAAGATCTCAAGGATCTTTGGGAAAAACAGATCCTTAGAAATGGCCTAAGAATTGTATCGGAGAGGTCACTGGGAAGGAGAGATTCACATGGCATTGGATTGCTCGTTTGTAGATATTGCAGTCAAACAAAACAAATTGTTTTGAGGATAGGGAATGAAGTGCATTCTGTACTCAAACTATTTTTACTGACAGTCCCCTTGATCTTGCACCTTTTTTTTTTTTCTTCATGTAAGCTACAGCACACACCCATATTTATCTTTTTGGAAAATACTGACACTGAACTGAATTCGGTGCTGTGTGATGGCTAATGATAAATGCAAGGCAAATGAAAAGAGTAAGCAGATAAAAAAACCCAACAACCTCAAAATAATATCATTATTCATAATTTTGATATTTTGATAGTTGATATTGGTAACATAGCTCTGAAGATGTTATATTCTGTAAACATGTTTCTTCTCTCACAGTAAGTGATGTTTTGCCCTTGCAGAATATATTATGACATTTGTCTTCATAATAAAGCCACAAAAAATAAGAGAAAATTATAAGGACGATTTCTGCTGAATATCTTTCATCCTTTTCCTTCAAAACAAATACAGGATTTTGCATCATAGCTGAAGCTGATTTCTGCTCAAGAAAGGGCAGCAGTTTATTTGTAACATTTGAGAATATTCCTCTTTGCTTGCCTCATTTAAACTTGGTACAAAGAAAATTATTCAGTATTAAAATTAATTTCTATTGTATGGATTAAATAATTAAATAATCAATTAAATAATCAGAGAAGATAAAAGCCAGGTGTATACACAGTGCCCAGTTTGTCAAGTTACCGAGCAAAATTAAATTGTCTTGTCTGGGTTAATTTTTTCACGTTGAAATAGTCAACATTGCTCGGTGCATCAAATTAAATGAATACATCTTTTGTAGCAGTGAAGACCTACCCAGCAAAGACATTTGCTCATACTTTTTTCTGAGTTTCCCAGGCACGTATGTATGAGGTTTAAGGTACATCCATTTAAAGTGCACTCCCTGCTTCTTTGTGTTTGAGGGTCAGGACTTTACAATCCCAGAGCGGAACCAAGAAAGTAAAAATAATTCAGCAGAATGATGCTGAACTGTTCAAACTGCCACTTGCAGTCGAATGGAAGGAAACCTCACTTTCAGATGCGAAGTTTGAATTCTGTAATTATTTACAGATTTCAAAATACCACATGTGACAGGATATTTCCTTATTTAGAGCCCTGAGTTTTCTCTTTTGACTAAAACTCTTCAAAACTGAAAAGGAGCCAGGGCCAACTGATTCCTTAAGGACTTCTACTGCAGCAATTAATTACAGCTCACCTCTGTGAATAAGAAGAAAGAAATGAAAGACTTGACTTTTTCTACAGTCTTAGTTTTCCTCTCTTTCGTTCGTACTGCTTTTCAGACACTCGGTGAGTCTTTGTTTTTTATACCCTGCAAAAGTGGATGTGAAAGTGGGTATTTTTGTTGTCTTGCTTGTTTCTTAGGCTCTTTAAGATTCTTACTGCCCTGCATTTCATATTCATCCTAACGGGAGTGGTCCACAGAAGTTTCAATAAGATGCAGATACAGAGATATTGGTTCACTTTTAAACAGAGGGGAAGAGTCAAGATAGGGTAAAGCTGGGAATCAGAAGTTAGGAAATAGCCATGTCTGTGAATAAAGATTTCCTTTTGGATACAATTTAATTATTGGTTATGTCTGCTCTGTGAAGTAGATGGACTTCACAGGGTGCTTCATAATCCTTGTCTGTATATGTGACTGCATTATGAAAAAGAGAAAGGAATTAAACAGGATGCTGTATGTGTATATCCTAGCCTCAGGATGAGGGTGTGGGATGAGACAGAGCTTGTGGATTGATGTGAGATGTAATACTGTGGCTGAGCAGATGCCAGTGAAAAAACTATTTAAAAGAACAGAGTCAAGAACAGTCCTGGAATAATCACTACAGCTTTCAGAGTAAGGACGAGAGGTGCATTTAAGGCTCTGAAGCCGACCAAGGGCAGATCACAGCTTCCTTTTGATGTGAGGATGGTTCAAGGGTATTTTTTCTTTACCCTTCATTAGATTTGTGGGGTACAAATCAGAGCTTCTGAAAGCAGACTCTGTGACCTGTGAGCTGTGCCAGCACTAGCCTGTGTACAAAGGGGGTCTCCTCTCTGCTCTGCAAGCTGGGACCCAAACCCGTGTGATAGCCCAAGCACGAACCTCATTGTTTCCAGCGAGAACTCCTGTTATTAGACCCAGAATTACTATGAGGAGCAACAGCTGAAACTCAGAGCACTACACAAAGCAATTCTTTGATTAGCAGTAAGAAATAAAAGATTTAATAAGATTTAAAACTTTCTGTCTAAATGGACAAGGAAAGAAGAAACTATGTCTTAGCTCCAAATTTAGATCTGAAGAAGTGAAACTTCCATAGATTACTAAGCTCGTCAAAGTAATACAGGGAGCGCTCAAGCATTAAATGCAGATATCCTAACGAGATTTCTGTCATAGCTTCCCAGAATTTCTCAGACACTTTCTGCTCTGTTCACTGCTCAACACTGGCTGTGTCCTAACATCCCACCCTTGTGCTACAAATTTACTTTAGTCTTTGGAAGGGTATCTCACTGTCCCTTATGTGGTTATTCTCTCAGATGGATGTGGGGGTGATGTTTCCATGTGGAGATCTGAGGGATAGAGAACAGAAGGGCAAAGCCTCGCCCTCCCATCCCATGGGTCCTAGAATATTCCCTGCAGTCCAAATGTCACTCCCTCATGACCCAAAGCCAGTGGGAACTGCATGCCACTCGCTGTTTTGAGAAGCAGGCAGCTGTGTTTGCAGACCGATGCCCAGCACTGAATGATCCACGTCAGCAGCACAACTGCACTACTGGGCAGCCCTTCCCAACAGGACCTACTTGTCTTGATGGATGGCTAAATTAGGCTGCCTACAGTCCTTTGGGAGTGTTAGCTAGCTTGTTTAGCATTCACATATCGTCTTTCCGTAACCATGCACAGGCACACACCTACAGTATCTTTACCTCTACGTACTGCATAGCGTGGGTTCCTGTGAGAATGTCTGTGATTTCACTGTGTGAATTATGTTAGGTTCTTATGACAGACATACTAATGAGAGGATACTAGAACAAGGTAAGATAACAGGTCACTGTTCCACAGTTTTTAATCATAAGAAAACCCCAAACCCAAACCATAACAGAATATGCCAATTACAGGAGCAAGAGTCACAGAAGGCTCATTCATTAACTGTATTAGACACAAATGCAACCCTGTGGAGATATACGTAACATGAGCTAAATCTATTGTGCATGAAGTATTGGCATCTTCCAAATCTTCAGTGAGGTTTCTTTTGGCAATCTTAAAAGAACTGTGTATTTCAGGGATTTAGAAAAATAAAATCCACTATACTCATGAAAATTCCATTGTAGTGATGACATTTCTGAAGTTGTCATAATGTATTTTATGTGCTCTTATTCCTCTGTATTGTATTTACATGTGCTGCACCTACTTTTCCTTCCCAGAAGAAAATAAAAGTCTTGAAAATGCTGTTTGATCTTTGCAAAAGTGACTTAGATTTACAGACTCCTGACATGTCAGATCAGTGTAGAATCAACAGCACATCTGTTTCCTCACAAGCCCCCCTCACCATGTGCTTACCATAAATACTTTAATTGTATTTTGTTTTACAGACAATGAAACATTTTTAATATACAATGAGGACACTAAGCTCTGTTTAATTGCTGAGAGTTCTCACGCAGTCACCACAGCTGCTTGCAACGAAAACACTGAGTTACAAAAATTCAGGTGGGTGTCTGATCACCAGGTGATGAGCGTGGCGTTTGCACAATGTTTGGGAGTGCCCTACAAGCAAAACCAGGCTAAAATTTCTTTGTACCCCTGTAACAAGAAAATCGAATCCCAGAAATGGGAGTGCAGAAATGCAACTTTGGCAATCCAAGGGGAAGATTTATTTCTCAGTGGTGGCAAAAGAAAAGAAGACAATATTGTGCTGAACACAGGACCAGCAACGATGAATGAATGGAAGATCTATGGAACCGTGGATGATTTGTGTTCTAGAGGCCAGGAAGGTAAAGTTTAAAGGTTACTCTTGATGATGTCTTGAACCCACTTGTTCTGTCATGGACAGGGTCCTTAGATTTCTGCTCCCCTTAGTCTAACATCAGATGTTCCACCTCAGGAAATGCTGGACAGGGGAATGATTTGATCACATGCTCAGGCCTGTGTTCCTCCACCCTAGAGACATACAGGTCCTTAGCTTCAGAGAGAATGTAGTATGTGCAAAAAGTGCATTATTTTTTTTTACTTTAAAGCAAAAGGTGGATCTAGGTAATTTTTAATCGTTAGCTTTAATTAAATTGTTTTATTTAACTGTATACTAGTACTAGTGAAACTGCATGATCATTGTTGGATGAAAAGCAAAAACCTTTACGTTTAATACTCCTATAGTAAATATAAGGAAAGAATTCCATGCACAGTGCCATTCATTTCCTTTACAAGATTTCAGATTACAAGAACCGCTACAACATTTAACAGGTAAATCAATGATTTATTTTTAGTGAATGATGGGAAGTTAAGCTACATGAAAAACAAAAAAAAAATTGCTATTTTTAGAAAATTATTTTTAAATATACGAGACAAAAATCACTACATTTTTTTCATAGTTTTTGACTACAGTATGAAACTGCTCTATTTTCAGCCATTACAGCTGGCAATGTCATAAGTAAATGGTAAACTGCAAGACCTATTCAGAACTTCCTTGGAAGACACTGCTGGTGACAGTAGGTTTAACACTTGTAACACTTGCTCCACATAACTTTACAGAGAGTACAGATACGTAGGGTCCCCTGGATTCCTGTAGCTGTATTATCATTTCTCTTCTTCCCCCTCAGATCTGTTTACACTGTTAGGAAATGCCAACGGAGCGCCATGTGTCTTCCCCTTCCAGCTGAGTGGGAAATGGCACACCGGCTGCACGGCTGCCGGCAGGTCAGACGGTTTGCTGTGGTGTGCAACAACCCCCGACTTCGACGCAGACCGTTTGTATGGGTTCTGTCCGACTGCCAGTAAGTCCCAAACGCTGACTCAGATGTTATAACACAACACTATTAAGTAAATATATCAATGCTGAGATGCTGTTAACTAATATGAAAGGGACAAATTACTTGTACTGTCTTGATTTGACTCAAAAATATCTCTGCCATGCCACAACATGCTTCCTATGAGTCTACAGCCAGGCTAAAAACTGCCTAGGTGCGTCCATCAGTGGCTGACACCCAGGATTAGATCAGTATGTTTTAAATACGACTGCATTCAGCATAAAATTATCTGAAAATTGAGATGCTATTCACCGCCTAATTGCCTCCTTGCTATTTGCGGTAACAGTAGTATAACCTTTTCTACCCATGCAAATCCCTGTTCTGTATCAGAAGATTGGTCTACAGCCCATGGGAGGACAGAGTTTGTTTTCTGAAAGACACCAAATAAGAAGATTGGCTCAAAGGTCTTACTGAAATAGCAGTACTGTCAGCCTTTCCCTTGTAACTTTTCAGATAACATTACAGAATAATGTCTGAACCGATAAATGTATGTGCATCTGAGTGCAGGATGTAGGACACCAAAATACGGTGTTAGTGAAGATATCAAAAATGCTGCCTCACACCTAATTTTTCTGTGCTATACTACAGACTCACTATTTGCCATTTTGATAGGAGTATTGCACTGGGAAAGCAGGTTCAGCTCATTATCAACCACCACTTTCCACCAAAATTTTCACTGATATTACTGAAAATTATTTCCTGATGCAATATTGAATGCAGTAGCTTGAAAAATCCCAGAATATCCTCACTATATAAACTGGCAAACATGAAGTATTTGGCGTTATAAAATTGTTGGGACACTATCTCTAACACCTGAGTCTACAATCAAAAAAAGAACATTAAAAATCTCAAGTGAATCAGCAATAAGGAAACAGAATAAAAATAGAAAACATGAATGAATCGTTCAAGAAATTCAATATCCTTTTCTCAATGAACGAGAAGGTTAGAGAAAGTTGTAATCACAGCTTATTAGCACTTGCCCAGGAAAAACTTTCGCAAACAGTGAGCTCTCAGAAGAAAATTTCTGAGTTCCAATTACCTAAAACACATGCAGACTAGAAATAAGGAATACATTTTTAAAAATCATAGAATCATATAATCATTTAGGTTAGAAAAGCTCCTTTTCCACCTGACATCTTTCCAGCCACTCTTCTCCAACCCTGTAGCACTGCAAATGTAATTAATGACGGCACAGTTTGAAAAGCAAACCTTCCATCATTGGAAATGTTTGCTTTTCAGGTATATTTCAGCCAAGAATTAATTTGGGCATAGCCTATGAGCTGCCGAACAGGTTTTCAGAGTAGATGAAAACTACTGCACCACGGTGCAGTTTTGCTTTATTGATCTCTTTGTACTACCTTTTTTCACCTGGAGATTATCAGATTTGATAGGGGAAACAGAAAATAAAGGATGAAAAGACCATCTCTGCTAATGTCAACGGAAAATCCTCTTTTACTTAAGGGAAAGCAAGCAAACCCCCCCAAACCTGGTTTTTGAGGGTCTGAGACTTATTTGCTCCAGAATCTCAAGTTAGCTTGCAGTTAAATTTTGTCATAACATTTTGTGTAAGATGTTTCTAACAAACTGCATTACTAAATCTCCTTTCTTTCACACAGACAGTGACAGATTTTGGCGTACAGATCCTTTGACAGGAACCCACTACCAGATAAACTACCAGTCAGCTCTTACGTGGCACCAAGCAAGGAAGAGCTGCCAGCAGCAGAACGCAGAATTATTAAGTGTCACAGAGATACATGAACAAATGTATCTAAGAGGTGAACTAACGAGCAAGACTGTAAAAAGAGTGTCTAATAGTTTTTTTGACTGATTACAAATGTTTCGGTGCTTTAATCACATTACAATGAATAGCTGTTGTAACAATAGTATATGAACTGCTATAGAAATAGCACAATTACTGTAAATTAAGACTTTTATAGCTGGAACTTTTGTAAATCATGAAATTGCCATTTGAAATTATTTCTTTTGTTTTTGAAGAAAGTTAAGAATTTCCAGCTAATTAAGCAAAAGTTGGCTCAAGCTCAGAGAAAAAAAGGGACCTTACAAGAAGGAAAGTCATTATAGGAGGCATTCATTATATGACTTTCCTGTTAAGAAATCGATATTCTTCACATATATCTAATGAAATAGATTTTTAGAAATACCAGAAAGATTTTATACAAAACTACTAAAAATCTAAAGACTTTCTGGATTTATGCATAAACAAAGGTCCTGTATCAATTGCATCACACTCAAGCAAACTTGTCACAAAAATATTAAGAATAGCAATTCAGTATTTCTGTTTTCAAAGGTTAATGCTTACACATAAATGTAGAATAGCATTAAATTCAGAGAAACTAATATGCAAAATAGTCTTTACCATTCTCTACCCTTTAATTACAGAACAAACTGAGTTTATTACCAGCAAACACAGATTCTGTACTGAACTTGGAAATCACTAAGCAGACATATATTATCTTCCTCCAAACTTTGAAAATGAAGAGCATTTCCTAACAAATTTCATTACAGTTCAACTCTTTTGGTTACCTAGATTTGATTGAGAGAAAGAGGTCGCCTCTCTGGATTGGGCTTAACAGCCTGAATCTCAACAGCGGCTGGCAGTGGAGCGGTGGCATTCCCTTCAGATACTTTAACTGGGCACAAGGTACTATTCATTTTTTAACAGTTTTTGGACTGAATCTTTCCCACCAGAATGCTGAATGCGTATTAATTACTGTCCTGTAGTACTCCCCGTCAACATGAGGAAATGGAGTTGAAAGCCTTATGAGATGTGAGATTAAAAAGCTGAGAATGACACTTTTCTTCACTGGATATATCAGCAGGAGTTTCAAGCAGAAGCCTTAAACAAACTCTTCTCCTATCAGAAGGAGATAAAGTGAAAAGCACTAGTTGAGCTGTAGCATGCTAGGAATGCCTTCAAGTCAGTTAAAACCTCTGTGTCTCTTCCACTCTCACAAGGGTTATCAGGTCCCACATCCTGCAAGGACTCAGCTGTCAATTAGCATCAGTCTTTCAAAGCTTTCCCCTTCACTTTTAATGCTTTTCCTCTTTTCTTCTCTCTTCTTTAACATTCAAGAGAGACCGTAAATGAAGTTCACAGAATTGGCAGTTTATCTTTGAAAGTTGCTTAATGCTTGTCATTAAAGCTGGTTGCAGGAAATGCTGAATGTTTGCTGCCAAATAAGTGCACACATATTCCATCTTTTGGCCTTCCTTGGGTCTCAAAGGTGCCACCTGTTTTTGTCTGGCACAAAAGATGAAGGGAAAGCCCAGCGATGCTGAGTCTGGTAGTGGGTTCTTTACGTTCTGCTGAGCTGGTCAAATTCCTTAAGCCTTGCAGAGAAGAGCAGTTGACTCTCAGAGCAAGCAGCCCACAATGTTGGAGCTTCCATATCCCCAGATGATGAGTTATGATGAGTTAATCTAAGCATTTCCAGTTTACTGAAAAATTATTATAAATCGCATCTTTTCAGAGGGAGGAAAAATAAAAAAAATAAATCATCGCACTGTGGGCCTCTCTGAAAAGAGGAAAACAGTGCCTATTCCCCAAGGACAGTGGTCCTGGAGAACCTCCTAGATGACTGGTTGCAGAGACAGGCAGCGGAGAGACATGCAGCAAGTGTGAGGGCATGTGAGGAGGCTTGGCTTGCAGCAAGGAACAAACCGGCAGCCAAGTTCCAAAGGGACATGAATAAAGAACCTTTGCAAAGGCCCTGAGTGTAACTTTTATGTTCCAGCACACCACTGAAAGATGCTGGACCAGAACCTGACATAGAAAGGAAATTCTCCCTTGCAAGGGCATTGTGAAAATGAGATTTGTTTTCACATGTGTTTTGGTATGCCTCATCCAACAGATGTGCCTCAGATTTTATTTTAGGAATTCCATATTGTTATTTTTGTGCTCTGCCAAACACACCTGTAGAAACCAGAAGCCATTTAACATGCTCACATAAAGAAGCAGCCTATCCATATCAGGCTTTGACCAATCTAGATTCCCAGCGCTTCCTACTCAACTGTCAGACAACATATCCCACAGATTGGTGGCATTTTGCTCTTATCTAATATTTTTAACAAATAATATTAATACACTGAGCTTGGTTTTGCTCTGCAATGCAGATCTAGAACTCTAGTTTTCAAGTTTTGAAATTTCTTTTTGTTAGTAGCAGCTGATGACTCTTACTTTGAAGAATGCTCTTCTCTCTCCACATCTGTAAAATTCCGTGTCTGAATACAAACTATGTTAAGATGCTGCCTTACTGTGGTCCTGCCTGAACGGATTAGCTCAGACTGTGTCCTCTGATTTCACGAACGTAACTGAGTGGGAGCTCATTACTTAGTCCTGTCAGCACAACGGGGTACTGACCACAAGCCGTGTGTAAAGCCAGAAGTTCCATGAGCTGTGGAACTATGAACTCTGATTTCCTACAGTCTGTGCATGGCATTGCAACGGTAGCAGCACCAGGTATCCCCTCAATGTCTGGACATTCAGTCCAGCACCTACCGACTCGGCAACAACATCATTTATTCTGCATCTGGTTTTGAGCTACATGCTCCTCAGCAGATGTATGGCTGATCCCTACGCACAGGCTGATTAACCAGGTGAGGGGACGAGGACAGGACTTGCTGCAGCCATTCCATCCGTGCGGGCTCAAAGTTTAGTCTCTTTTCTGTGCAAGCCAGCAATTTTCACAGAACTTAATTTTGAGACCACTATTCTGCAATCAAATATAGCAGAAAGTGTGAATTATGCAACAAGCATCTAAAGAAATGTTTAGATGGGTGCCTTTAAATTACATTTCCTTATCTCTGGTAGAAAAATAACTGTAGCAATGAAGTAATGAGTCTGTAATTGACACATGAAAAGGCTGGAAGTAAATTGTTCTTTCAGCTGCTGACACAAAACCTGTGCTACGTAAAAATAATTTGTTTTTTATTCTATGAAGGAAGCCCTGAGCCTGAGCCTGAGAAACTCTGTGCAGTACTAAATCCCAGAAGAGATGCTAAATGGGAAAACCAGCCATGTGAGCTGAAAGTTGGCTATATCTGTAAAAAGGAAAACTCCACACTGGATCCTTTCATTCTTCCATTGGGTATGTTAAGCAAATAAAACCTATTTGATAAAGACAGAACTTGTGTCACTGAAATGAAATTTCACGGCTACTTAAAATAACAATAAAAAGAGCATTGTCATTTGTTCTTCTGCTTTGATGAACGGCACAGAACAAAGCATATTGTTATTTCTTTAACCAAATATATTTAAATACTGGGAAATGTTCCTGGAACCCAGTAACCACACAAGAATTTTTTTATTTCATGTTATTGTTTACAATTCCAGCTGAAGGCCTAAACCATATACTATCACAAAAGTATCACGGACTGTATGAATGTGAAAATAAAGTTAGAGATGCCTCACCCTTCCTGAAGTGCATCCTAATGGAAACACCATGGCTTATTATCACTGAAGTCTTGGAAAGATGGCACCAATAGGCTCAAACCACCTCCTCAGTGGGGTTGCCTGTAACCTAGAAAGATGCCAAAAAAGAGCAAGTTCCTTCAGACCACTTTTCTACTACACTTTCCACTGATTTATTTAATGAGACTTAGTATGGAAAGCCATCTGTAGAGAATTACTTGTGCTCCAGTAATAATGCCTTTATGAAATATGCAAACCATAATTGGGGGGTGTGTGTGTGAAGTGTGTGAAAACACTACACATGCAATTCCAAAACCTTTCTCTGTCCAAAAGTTAATACTGGAAAAGTGCCCACTAGTGAAGCCTCATTACCACGGGCTCCATTATTTTCCTCTTTTGTTTAAATGTAGTATGTTTTCTGTAAAAGTATAGTGTGCAAGCACAGAAGTACTGTTTTGTTTTTGTAATCAGTTTTCATTCCAATTAGTTAATTAACTGATTTCAAATGATATCGCAGTAATTCTAGACTTCAGTTGGCACTGCTTAAAAGCTTGAAATGTCTATTGATTTTAAGGGGATGCAGAGCCTGTTAAATGCCCAGAAGGATGGCTGCCCTATGGAGATCACTGTTTCATGGTTCACAGAGACCCCAGAGTATGGAGAGAAGCCCAAATTTCCTGCAATGAGAGCAACAGCGATCTAGCCAGTATCCATAACCCTGAGGAGCATGGCTTCATACTGTCTCAGCTTGGCTACAGTGGGTATTTCCACAGGGTAATGTTTGGTACAAATGGAGAATTATATTATTAGAAATCTTACAGGATCTTAAAAAAAAGAATCTTATTTGTTTGACATATTTTTTATAGGAAAGCCCTCAGATATATAGGTTATAAATAAACACCAAAAAACTACAAGAGGAATCATTAGTGCTGTCTTCATTTTCTTTCTCTTTCTTTTAATTTTGATTTTAATTTGTTTTTTCACTGCATGAAATCACTTGAAGGAAATGACAGCTCTAGTTACTGCAGTACTTGGGTGGATTATCTGCCTCAGACACGTTGCAGCTGTCGATACAGTAATGGACTTTTACTGATAAAGCTGAGGAATCTAATTTCCTGCTGGTATCTCATTTTTTTTTAAGTTCTTGAAAGAAGGATGCGAATTAGATCCTAAAATAAACTCCATTGTCATTTAATCTTGATGAATTTTTATTGTAACATGGCAATTTCAGCTCAGCCCCATAAAATGTTCTATGGGCTATTTCAAGTCAGGTACTAACACAGGTGAATTTCTGTTCTTAGAAGCTGTGGATGAGCTGTGGATTGGTCTGAATGACCTCAATACTCAAATGTACTTTGAGTGGAGTGATGGGACTCCTGTGACATATACCAAATGGTTGCCTGGAGAACCAACCCACGCAATCAATGGGCAAGAAGATTGTGTCATTATGGCAGGAGAGGTAGAATCATTCCACATTTGTGTAGCACTATACTATTTGATTCCTGTTTCTATTTCTAGGGTGTTTTTTTTAATGAATGCAAGAAAGACAGGGAATGGTACCTTTATTCACTGAGAAATATGTTTTTTCTAAATTAAATCTAAAATTAAATTAGAGATAACTAGATAAATGGTCATCTCTGATTGTGAGCGTATGTTACATGCCAAGCAAACCTTAGCAGTCTGCCTGTGACATGTAGCTTCAAATAACCTCACCATTAAGCACAGATATTTGGAATTCATTAAGAAGTACAGATCTTTATTCTCCTCTTGAAGTAATATTTAAATAAAAGTAATCAATAATGTTTCTAAAGGAAACAGGCTGTTTTTTCACTTCTTCCCAAATGGCATCTAGGATGGATACTGGGCAGACAGTGCCTGTGATCGACAGTTAGGTTACATCTGCAGAACAGACCCACTACAAGGAGTTTCTGGGAGAGCGAAGACTGATCCTGCCTGCCCAAAGGTAGGAAGAAAGCGTAACCAAGAATCTCAAGCTCCACTTGACATTG
>VWZZ01003270.1:799565-833052 GCA_013399095.1 Psophia crepitans
TTTTTTTTTTTTAATTAATATGAATCAGGCCCATTATCTCTCAGAACTGTCTGTGAAAGAGGCTAAAGCCATTACTGTGGTTTTCCGCATATTTGTTGTATTGTTCTACAACCATCTGCCCTTATCTAAGATGTAGTAGAGATTGGGATGCAGGATGATGACAAATCTCACTATTGAAGCCAAATACAAACAATCAAATTGCTTTTATGAGTGAATTTGTTTTTAACAAGTTATTGTATCCTACTACTTTTTTCCTTCTCTTTTTAGTCTCCCACATAGTACTGTTCTATACTTAGTAACATTTCCCACAGCCCCATATGAGACTCATCATGCTAGATGGATCTAGGCAGCAGCCAAATACTGAACACAGATTTGATTTACCTTTCTCAGATGCAGCAAGGAACTCTTGAGCTGGTATAGAAGGGAGAAGTGACTTGGAATTCAGCGGTAATTTTGAGGAATTTGATTTTCAATAGTTTTATGCAAGTTCTTTAGTCAGATGTTTTTAGGTGAGCTGATGAATTAAATCAATTAATTAGTCTAGTTACTGTTCTTTTAGTCTAGAAACATCAGGAAACTTCTCACTATAATACAGGCTACTCTCTTCGGTTCTAAGCAAGGAAGTATTTTACTCACACACTTCTGAACACACTCTCCATTCTGTGTGCCTCTGACTTTTATCAGTTAAAATTTATCAGCTACTAATTGTCAAAAAAGCAGGACTCATATGCATTAAATTTCTTCTTTCTGGATGTTTACTAAGCTTAATTTCCATTACTCCACTGGAATTCAAATTAATATATTGCTACATTAGGTTATATTAAAAAGAGCAGAGACTGAAATTCAAGCACTATAACAGATGCTATTTTTACAGCAAACATATTCCACATATTCTTGACAGGGCTGGAAAAGACATGGATTTTACTGCTACCTGGTTGGACATACCTCTGTAACGTTTTCAGAAGCCAAGAAAACCTGCGAAAGGAGCAGTGGTTATTTAACAAGTGTAGGAGACAGGTATGAAAAGAATTTAAAAACTGTGCATCTGATAGAATAATTGGGTATTTTATAAAACAGTTGAGAACATTTTAGGAAAAAAAAGTGTGAAACAAAAAAACCCAGAATAACCTTTTTCTGGAGAGAAAAATGTTATCAGTAAATACAGTAGGTCTTTTCTTACTAAATGTATTTTACACATTCATGTTTTCCAGTACTTTACTCTGAAAAAACAGTCCACAGCTGCTCCTGTTCTGAAGGAGCAGTTTCTCAGTCTAGCATGCTTTCACCTAGCTAGTCCACCAGCTATCCAGTTAAGCAACGTATTTCCACTTATTTCCTTCTAAGGAAGGAAGGGCTCCATTCATCCCAGTCTTGTGTAGTTCAGGCTGCTGAGAAATGGCAGACTAAGGGAAAGCTAGGCTTAATCCCCATCTGACTCTTGTCATTTCAGATACGAGCAAGCCTACCTGACCAGCCTCGTTGGTCTGAGCTCTGAGAAGTATTTTTGGATTGGTCTCAAAAGAGACACAGAAGAGCAGGAGATGTTCAAGTGGCTGACTGGTGAAGGTGTTCTGTACACAAACTGGAACGCAGCAATGCCTGGTACTCTGCCACTGGAGTAAATTTATGCTACTAAGGAACTCTCTGTGTTGCAATTCTAACCTGTTTCCCAACTTTGCTAAAACACATCCATGATGACACATACGAACATTCTGCGTTTGAAATAGCAATGTCTTTGATACAAGGTGCCATGAAAATATTTCATTTCTGATTCCTCATTGCTTATAACAGCGAAATCAAACTGAGCAGAAAGGGTGAAATAATTTCCAGCCCAGGGACAGGCTGCCAAATCCCTGCAGTGAGTGGCATAGGAAAAAGGCAGGCCAGGGCTTGTTCGTGCACTTGTAAAGCTTTTCAAAGGGGAGAGAAGACAGTGAAGGACTGCTCACTGGTTGCCTCTTTTTACAAAGCTCCTCTGAGCAGACACTACACTTAGCATTTCAAACAGTCTTCTGTAAATGAATCACATGAGCTCTAAAAATGTCAGGGGAACCACTTTAAAACACATTTCAACTTTCTTTTATATCTCACAAAGGGAATGAAGCTGGTTGTGTTGCCCTAAGGACTGGAAATGCAGCTGGACTATGGGATGTTCAGGACTGTGAAAGAAAGGCAAAATTTCTCTGCAGAAAACTAGCTCAAAAAATTACTCCTCCTCTTAATCCTGAAACCGTTTCTGATTCCAAATGCCCCTTGGGTTGGGATACAAGCAATAACACTAAATCATGCTTCAGAGTAAGTATTCATTTTTCCAATAACCCTGCTTATGAGACAGAAGAGCACCAAACAGAGTGTCTAAACTTCAGAAAATGGCACATTACACAAACGTAATAAGCATTTACACAACTATTCATGGAAATCACTGCAATTATCACTCTATCAGAGATATAGCATACTCTTTAATCCATAATATATATGATAATTATAATGGAATGTTTTCTATTTTGCTTATATAAGACAGTCAGTAGATTTATTTTTAACATGCTTGTAAACATAGTACTCTACCTTAAAATTTATCTATAGGTGTTTGTGAGAGAAGAAAACCAGAAGAAAACATGGTTTGAAGCTCGAGATTTCTGCCGAGAAATAGGAGGAGACCTGGCTGCCATTAGAAGTGAAGAAGAGCAAACAGTGATAGAAAACTTATTAATGTAAGTAAACAAGATATCTAATAATTGACATTTTGGTGTTAACAATACTATATATAGGAATAAATAAAAATAGTCCTGTATTGCCCCCAAGATAATTAGTTGAAAATCTGTATCTGTTTATCATCATAGTCATAAGAAAAAGAACTGAGAAAATATTTCACATGGGTACCATTTTCAAAGACATTTTTGGAGTTCCTAAAATTTGTCATAATCTGTAAGTCTTAAATTAAAAAAAACCAAACAAACAAACAACCCAACAACCAAATTGTTTGAATGCTTCTCCTTCAGACTAATCTCTAAGTTTGTTCACTGAACCATTCTGAAACTAAATTCCAGCAAACATGAACATTTTATTTTTCAAAGAATACTATAGTCACATTACCAATGAAGATAAACAATGTGCTGTGTTTTCAACACAACCATTTGCAAAATAGTAATTTGTAAGGCATGAACTTCACTTACTTGCTAATGGGAGTTTGCAGTCCAACAGCATTTTGCTTTTTTTAAAATTTCTACTCTATTTAAAGTCTTCAGTAAGTGTGAAAGTTATTGTAACTTGCAAAATGTAGCAGAGCTAATCACATACATCTTCTTTTATGACACATTTTTTCACCCTCTAGAAAAAAATCCCTACCATCCCCTTTCTGGATAGGTTTGCAGAGTTTGGATCCTGACGGTGGGCTTTCCTGGAGTGACGGATCCCCGGTGAGTGTCTGACCTCACCAATTTCTTTCTGTTCTGACTTTTTTGCTGTTGAAGCTGTTTCCATGACTGGTGTGGATGAAAGTTGTACAAGAATTTCCATAAATGTCTACCTTGCCACTAGGTAACTCTAAATCATTATTCTTCATATCAGTTTGGAAAAGGCCAATAAACCCTGAAGTTATACCATCACAACAGTGGTAACATGGAGCACCAGTTGCAGTTACAGAGGTGATTATCTAAATGGTAAATAGATGAGAGGTCCCTCCTGATTTTTATAAGTCTCTGGTGATATATTGCCATGTTCCTTTCCCCTCCTATTGATTTATAACCTCATTTGATTCGAGTGTTCGTGGGACTGATGCAGTCTGTTAAATGCTGCGTAAACCCAGAGCCTTTCTATTGCCTTGCGGTGTGACCATATTACTTTAATAGCCCACGTAGGCTGCACAGCCATAGGAGGAAAGTAAGGAGTGGTTTGAAACTTCAGTGCTACTTTTCCTTCCTTCCAAAGTACAGCTTTTCCCCCTGTATGATAAGAATCAAACCCAAAGCTATGTTTCTTCTGTAGGTGAATTATAAGAAAAATTATTATTACAATACTGCATTTGAATATTGCGGAGCAATCAGTGAAGAGCCTTCCACGTCATGGATTACAGAGCACTGTGAATACAGTCACAACTGGATTTGTGAAATAAAGAAAGGTAGGTTATTTATTACTCTAACCTCACATTAGGAAGAAATTCAAGCTGAATCTATCAAAACAGGAATTTCTGGAAGTTACATGCTTGTAGTAAATGTGGTTGATTTCATGGGAATTTTGCACAGGGGAAAATAGGTCAAGACAAATACTTTCAGAATACAATGTTTCAAATATAAAATGTTTGTTGCTGTTTTATCTAAAAAATATTATAAGCTTTACGGAAAAATACACTTGCTTATGTAATTATAGAACACACCTAAAAATCAGTAGCAAAAGTATTAATAGTAGTTGTATACTGTTAATGTATGTATAGTATATGAGTGGCATAAATTATAGCCTTGAGAAATTACCATTTCAGCAGCATATAATGTCATACTGAAAGATGCTGAAATAGTCATAATACTTTGTACTTCCAGAAGAGACATCTATGTTTTTCTTTTAAATCTTTTAATGAAACATACAAGAGAGTATTTTTAAAAGGTGACATGACTTTTTTTTACCCAAGCATGTGTCACACACTTCATTTAATGCAACTATACATATAGAAACACAAATATAATGACGAATTCCTGTGGAAAAAAATTATAAAAGTGACACTGGTTTTTCATTTTTATAGCTCTTGGCCCTGTATGTTTAGAGATATATGGCTCCATATCCCACTCCGTGTGACGTGGAAATTTTTAATTTAAATTATTTCTCAAAAGCTGGTAGATTTTCAGTCAAATGTGATTCTTCATAAACTAGTTTCACAGAAAAAAAAACCACAAAGAAATGAATACTAATAACATTTAAAATATTTTGAAGCAAAACTTTAGTTAGTATTTCAATTTCTTGTTCAGATACAAGACAATGTCCATAAAGAATCTCTTATTATTGTGCAAAGTATAGTGACATTGAAGTAAAGTATATTCTTTAATTTTCTTTCAGAAATGAGTACTCATTCAGACTAACTTCAGTCACCCAATTTAGGCAACATTCATAGAATCACAGAATGGTTTGGGTTGGAAGGGACCTCAAAGATCATCTAGTTCCAACCACCATGCCATGGGTGGGGATACCCTCTACTAGACCAGGTTGCCCAAAGCCCGATCCAGCCTAGCCTTGAAATCTTCCAGGGAGGGGGCCTCCACAACTTCTTTGGGCAACCTGTGCCAGTGTCTCACCACCCTCACAGTAAAGAATTTCTTCCTAATGTCCAATCTAAATCCCCCCTCTTTTAGTTTATACCCATTAGCCCTTGCCCTGTCACTGTACTCCCTGATAAACAGCCCCTCGCCAGCTTTCCTGTAAGCCCCCTTTAGGTACTGGAAGGCTGCAATTAGGTGTCCCCAGAGCCTTCTCTTCTCCAGGCTGAACAAACTCAACTCCTTCAGCCTGTCCTCATAGGAGAGGTGCTCCAGTCCTCTGATCAACTTTGTGGCCCTCCTCTGGACTTGCTCCAGCAGCTTCATGTCTTTCCTGTACTGGGGAACCCAGAGCTGGGTGCAGTACCCGAGGTGGAGTCTCACAAGAGTGGACTAGAGTGGCAGAATCCCCTCCCTCGAGCTGCTGGCCACACTGTTTCTGATGCAGCCCAGGACACGGTTGGCTTTCTGGGCTGCCAGCGCACACTGCTGGCTCATGTTGAGTTTTTCATCAACTAGCACCCCCAAGTCCTTCTCCTCAGGGCTGCTCTCAATCCATTCGCTGCCCAGCCTGTAGTTGTGCTTGGGACTGTGCGAACCCACGTGTAGGACCTTGCACTTGGCCTTGTTGAACTTCATGTGAGTCGCACGGGTCCAGCTCTCAACCTGACAAGGTCCCTGTGGATGGCATCCCTTCTATCCAGCGTGTTGACCGTACCACACAGCTTGGTGTTGTTGGCAACTTGCTGAGGTTGCGCTCAGTCCCACTGCCCATGTGGCCGACAAAGATGTTAAACGGTGACGGTCCCTGTATCGACCCCTGAGGAACACCACTCGTCACATATTCAGGATGTACAAGACGCACTTACAAAAAATCTACCAGGGCAGAGATGCAGGGCTATAATACATCTGTTATTCCCTGAACATATATTTTTGCTCTGCACCAAACATATTATATAAATATATTCTGCATTGAATACGTAATATGTGGAAAATTGATAGACATTAATATACTTTCCACTAACTGAACAATTTTACTGGCTCAACATTTGGGAAACATCTTACATTTTCATTTTTTTCCCGTTTCATTACAGGGACACCCTTGAAGACAGAACCTCTGGGCCCTTCTGCTGGTAAGCTTCTGTTTATTTTCTCTTATCTAAAGGATGGCATCGTGTAACAACACCAGCTTTGTGTAAGGACCAGGAAGAATACAGAGATTCCTCTTCTGTGTTGCAGCATATGAAGTCACGGAAGATGGCTGGATTTTAAAAGGGGACAAACAATATTTTTTCAGCACAGAAAAGACCTCTATGGAGAAAGCCAGAGCATTCTGCAAAAGCAGTCATGGAGATCTTGCTACTATTGGAAATAATAGTGAAAGAAAATTTTTGTGGAAATGTGTAAGAGGAAATCTGACTATGTTATACCATATATGGTCTATATAACCTGCTGCATATGACTGTGAAGTACAGGAGAACGTGCTTCTTGCATAGTATTACTACCTTTTATTAGCATTAGATTTAAATGTTCAATGAAAAAACATTCTACAGAACAGAGCTTCTCTCTAGGAAAATACATACAGAGAATTTACCACTTACTAGAGTGAGTATGTTCTAATCTGAAGAGAGTTCTGCCCATGACCAAATGTGTATAAGGAGCAATGGACAGGCAGATCAGGTGTATACTGAGAAAACTGCCCTTTTGCCAGGGTGGTTACCTTCATCTGAATATCATATTATAGAATACAGTGTTACATGTAGATGTGAGGCTACTGCCGTTGTAGCGCTGATGGTCACATACCACATCATGCTGCTGAAGGAAACAACTTTTCAAAGAAAGGTTTAGACTGGTCCAGCTGAGGGACTGGCCCACTAGGACCTTCATGAATTAGTTTTCCTGCAATGTATACAAAAACTGTTCATGTATTTCAAAGTTACCGCCTGCATGTTGCCTGAGACAGTTCTGATAGGCACATGCCAAAGCCATGGCAGGGTCATGCTAACAATTTAATAGCATGGATGTTGCCTCAAACCTCTGCCATCCTGTATGGTTTACTCATATCAAAGTAGCCACACAGCCTCCTTTCTATTTCACGTTATTAGATGCTTGCTTTTACTATGTGGGACAGGATATGAAAGGAGAGGCGACGCAGATTGAGACATGGGAATTACAAGCTACTTAAGAACAGGAAAGTAGAAAAAAAAATTTTTTACTATTTTTTTTCTCAAGTCTTCCTTGTTTCTTTTTAAATCGAGAATATAACTTTGAAAGCTTTGATCATACCAGTAATGCGTCCAAAACTGGGAAAGCAGCAATAAAGATAATAAAGCAAAAGTATGTGTGGTATGGTATTTACAGGGGTCCTCTCTGATGACTACACACGATCATTTATACAATGCATATTCATCTATTTGCTTCCATAGCACAAAATTTACACTTTTTCATATTAGATAACTACTGAGTATTAGAAAGCACTAACTAAAAGTACATTTTTGTGTTTAGATCTTAAAAAAAGGCAAATTGGAGTCATATCTCATAGGATTAATACAGAATGCTGATCAACAGTTTAGGTAGGTGAACAAGCTACATCAAGATTTATAAAATCTGTTGTCAAAGTTTTGTACTGCCAGAGTTCTTCCTGGAGGGACAACTGCAAGGGACTTAAATGCAGATTCAGTTATATTACACGTTGAAATGTGTGCTTTCCTTTGGTTTAACTACATTTTAAAAACACTTTTAAATGGCATTTTTATTGGGAATATACATGGTATGAATACACAGATAATGTCTGATAAAAATAAAGGAATTTTTGTCCTTTGACTTGATGTGCAAGGATTTAATTATCTAAGGTCTTTTAATCCTAAAGAAACTCAATTTACAGACAGATTCAGCTATATTTTATTTTCTTAAATATTTTTAGCATATTAAGGTAGATTTTTCTGAACTGTTCCAAGAACATTATCTGAGCAAGCACTACTGTTTTGTTGTTGTTTTGGTTTTTTTTTTTCAGTTGGATGGATGGAAGCCCAGTGCACTACGCAGCTTGGGCACAGGGTGAGCCCAACTTTGCATATGCTCAAGAAAATTGTGTGGTCTTAAATAAAAAGGATGGTGAGTTACACAACTTATTTAAAAAAGTATTTTTATGGGTACTGCTCTTCCCATTTGTTAAAAATATCTTGCCAACTTTAATCCATTCTTTCCCAACAATTTGGGAAAGAAAATATGAATAATAAAGTATAGTCATTAGATCTGAGGTTTCTTCAGGGGCAATATTAGCCATAGAAGTGGAATATAAGAAATTGATGGGAACTGGGACTGTTTAGTCTGGAGAAGAGGAGGCTCAGGAGACACCTTATTTCCCTCTACCTGAAAGGAAGTTGTGATGAGCTGAGGGTCATCCTCTTCTCACAGATAACTAGTGACAGGACAAGGGGGAACGGCTGCAAGTTGCGCCAGGGGAGGTTCAGGTTGGAAATTAGGAGAAATTTCTTCTCAGAAAGGGTGGTCGGGCATTGGAACGGGTTGCCCAGGGAGGTGGTGGAGTCACCATCCCTGGCTGTGTTTAAAGAAAGGTTGGATGTGGTACTTAGGGACTTGGTTTAGTAGGTAATAGAAGGGGATGGTTGGACTAGATGATCTTGGAGGTCTTTTCCAACCTTGATGATTCTATGATTTTAATGGGGAATGAAAGGACAATTTGATCACTGATTTTTCAGCTGTACAAACAGTATGTTCTATTCAAATCAACAGCAAATTGGTCTTTCAAAAAATAATTAGAGAATAGTTAGCAAAGGATTAGAACATATATGGAGTTTTACATTTTATAGTGTTTTCACTGATAAAGTGTTACTTTACACTTGTATGTTTCAGAGCAACAAAGGTGTTGGGGTGGGTTATTCTCAGAGGTCATGGAGTTGCCATAACAGCCATCTCGTATGGCCACTGATCCCACAGTCACAGCAGGACCCAAGCCTTCCTGTAAGCAGGGATGATGGGAGGTAGGGCTGAGCTGAAGCATGTTCTCTCACATTCCCAGGCAGATTGCTTCCCAACCTACAGGCACAGAAGTCAGTTCACTTTCCCACAAATTTCAGTCTTACTCAGTGTCTTACTATCTACATTTAAATTGATTTCAGGCTTGTGGAATGATGTCAACTGTGGTTTTTCAAATGGCTACATCTGTCAGAGGCACAGAAGTTTTATAAATGTAACACTTCCTTCAGTGGTACCTTCACCTCCTGGAGGATGTCCGGAAGACTGGCTTTTATTTAAAAATCAGGTATGATGACATCCATCTAAGCACAATGATATGTCCTTGGAAAGGTACTTAAAGATATACAAGAGGCCTTTCGTGTCTCAGATATCTTTTGACAGTGATTATCCAAAGTTGCATTAAAAATTGAACCAGTTGCCTAATTCTTGCAAAATGGTGGCTTTACAGATTTTCAATTGTTTTCCAGAGACATGGTCCTCTGAGGTACATTGGAAAAACAGCCACATTGCATATACTTTCAAAAAAATTGACCTGAATTCAACTGAAAGCACCAGCTATAGCATAAAATCAGTCATCTGAGCTGCAATGAATCAGAAAGAAGGCCAAGTTTTTCCAAACAGGCTTCAATGTAATGTTTGACTCCTCCCTAAAGGGACAACCTTGATACACTTATTGAGTGAGGGTTCTATTTTATAATATATACAATATTGTTATGAAAGCACCTCGGATACTCACACCAGTGGAGTTTATGCCAGTGCACTTTTTTTGCATTTCTGTTACAGTCATCAGAGGTGTTATTTTCCACAAACACTGCAAGATAATTCTCTGACAGTGCTACTGGCGTGCCACAGAGCAGAACGTGAGCTATAAACATGGAGAGGGCGCACTAAGCACACTATTAATTACCAAAACCATTTCAGGGTGAATATGTATTGGTAATGTGATGACTGCACACTTTTTAAGAAATCACAAATCATGTATTTCCATTAATAAAAGACCTGTACAATGACCTGCACACTTTTTCCCCTAGTGTTACAAATTTTTTGGCTCTTCCTATGAATACTGGCATAGTGCAAGAAGAACTTGTATGAACCTTGGAGGAAACCTGGCGAGCATACAGAATGAACAAGTACAAGGTATAGTGCAACAGCCCATTAGGTAATAGATAGCATTTACTCTGAATACAGTGGTCATTTCCTGCAAAGAACAACACAGCAAAAAGAGAGTATCTAAATGTAAGTATTTTATAACACATATACTCTACAGGGGTTATATGGCCATGGCATGAAACATTTTTGGAAAAACTGGAACCGTCTGTCTACTGCATGCTAGTGATACTAAGGGTTGCTTCCTGCTGTTCCATGAAAACTGCTTTACATTATTTGTAGGGTATGAATTAGCATAAAATAAAAAATCCAGACCTGACGTTTGTAGTTTTAGACACAAAGAAACAAAAGGAATATATGGTCTGTTTCTGCCAGAAATGGAAAGGGATATATTACTATACCTCTCTGAAACGATTGCCTAAATTCTGCAACTTAATTCAGCAGGAGAATGTCAGAAGGCACATTTTCACCTCGGGCTTCCACTCGCAGCTGTATACAGCTACACATTTCCATCAGTCAGTCAGCTTATCCTGAGTGTTGAAATTCGCGAACTCATTAGACAGCATGGTGGTCAGGCAGGTTTTTTGTATCTTTCCTCTTTCCAGTCTTGCTTCATAGTTCCAAACACTTCCACTCTTCACGACTTTTCACAGGTAAAGGCTTGGCATAACCTTGAAATAATAAACTTGGGTAAATTTCTGATCAAATGCTAATTAAAATGTACTTAAAAGACTTTGATGAACAATATAGTTAAGAATGATGTTTTGACTGATGACATGACATTTCACCTTTTCTACTGGCTTTTTTCCAGCTTTTCTTACTTACCATTTGAAGGATGTTTCAAATGATCCCTGGATTGGCTTGAATGATATAATCAGTGAACTCAACTTTGTTTGGACTGATGGAAGTGCTGTCTCCTACACAAACTGGGCTCCAGATTCCCCAAAACTTGTAGAACCCGTTTTGTATCCCAGTCTACATCCAGAAGATGGCCACAATCTGCAACAGGTACATACTGCTTAGTGTTTACCATCAAGTAAAATCTGAGGAGCAGTAACACTTCAAGTAAACAGCTCACTTTGCTACAGACATTGCCTCAGCTTTCTCCCCAAGTCGTTCATCAATCTTTACATTGGGATTAGCAATAAAAAAGGTTTAGTGTTTGAATATTCTGGCTATCTCAGAGCACAAAACGGCGTTGCTGCAATTTTGCCAAAGACTTGCCAAAGAATTTGGTAAAATTGCAGCAATGGACGGACTGAATAAAGATTCGATAGATTGAATAAAGTTTTATTTTTCACAGTAATTTGCTGTTCATTTTGAACACAATATAAATGCAACATTAGAATTTTAGAAGTTAACACACACTGGAAATATTTTCATGTTTGACAAGTTAACTCAAGTTTGAAAAGAAAGGAGGAGAGGATGCAAGAGGGAAGCATTCAATTTTTTTCTACTTCTTCCCTATTCAAAATTGTAATTGAACTGCTAAGGGCCAATAGATGTCATCTACTTTCTAAGCCAATCAAACCCTTTCCATTGCTAGCACTGAAATTAAACCTCAGCATACTGTAAATAAAATAGCATTCTACATATCCAGACCAATATAGACAGATTTGCACACACACATTCCCTTTCTTCCATTTATTTTCATATCTTGCTTTCTGAATGTGCCCTTCACACTATGGCACTCCACTTGCTGTCCATTATCCCTTCATTTTGGTATCCACACCTCTAGAGAACCCAGAAATCATACCTCTAGACAACCAGCTTAATTGACATCTAAGCCAATTCATTCTGCTCTTGCCCACCTAGTCCTTGGCCAAGGCAGGGAAGACATATAGGATACAGCACAATACACACCTCTACTTTACTGCAGTTCGGCGGGGGGGAGTGGAAATGTGCAAAGGTACATTTTACTTTCCTCCTTCACCTTTGAGACACTAACAGGTATGTCCTTCACAAGATCCTTTCCAAATGAGTGGAAGAACATCTGAAAGCTACTCAAGCTTAAGAAACTAGAGTCAAGAGCCACTAAAACTGGCATTCCTAAAATTTCTGCACAGCAGCTTAGTAGGCTGTTGCAGGCTGTAATAAACTTGAAGTTCCAGCTTCTTAAGCACTCAGCCACTGATATGGTGTAGCTGAAATTCTAAGAACTAGAGTGGATGATAACTCTGTCAAGGACCACAATTTGGATGATTCTGTCAAGAATAACTACTATTTAAAGTTGGCTTTGCAAGCCAAATACAAAGCATTACCTCCATTTATTTTTATTTCATTCTTATTAAAAAAACCTACTGGTAGTTGTTCCCTAGTCAAGACAGAAGATGTGACATAAAGTTCTGGAAAATAATAGTGCCTTTCATGTACGTCTCCTTGAAAATAACCAAAAGAATAAGAAGGCTGAGCAACAGATTACGAAGACAGTACCAAGGTGGAGCTGGCCACCTAGAGGAGGACAGAAAGGACAGAAAAGGACAGAAAAGGACAAAAGGAAGGAGTTTCTGGAGTTGTAATACATACTCTATAATATCAGAATTCAAAGAAAAAAGGAGTAAAAATACCCAGGGTGTTACAGTACTTTGTTTTGTAACTTCTAATATCAATGTAGTCATATTCTTTCTCTTAACTCAAACAGTTTGATTGTGTTTCTCTGAAGAGAGGTCATGCTGATGACACAGGAAAATGGAACAATGAAGAGTGTTATAAGTCCACAGGATATATATGCCAGAAGAATAGTGGTGAGTTCTGTATCACTAATCTTTACATTTATAACACAAGCATTAAAATCAGTTTTCTTGTTTAAAGAATGCTTTAAATCAGTTTTTGTGGTGATTTTTTTTTGTTGTTGTTGTTTTGTTTTTTTAAGGTAAAGGATCAGTAAAACCTAAAGTCCCATCTGTCATCCCATTGTTACTTAGTAATGTTTTAGAGAATGGAATGACAAATAAAATAACAGAATTTAGGAATGCAAAATTATTTTGTTTTTAAAAGTGTAATTAAAAAGCTAAAACCCACAAACATTTTATTTATATAAGTTCATAACGATCTATATATTATCATAACTGGTAACTTTTACGTGATAGTCACAAAGCTGCTAAGGGGCAAAGAGTATTTTGAAAACATGCAGGGTAGGTGTGTTATTTTTGACTCATGGGGTGAATTTACCTCTGCAACATAACATACTGTGAATTTACTGATTCAAAATTCTCAGGGGCTGAAAATGTATTTGTTTCATCCAGAAAGTTCACTGTTGTTTTGAAGTTACATGTTATTATAAACTAATGAGAAGGTGTTCCATTCCATTAAAAAAATTCTACTAGGTTGGGAAATAATGAAGATGTTAGTCAAGTCAAATATGTGGCCTCCAGACATAACTGTTCTTGGGGTGTGTTCTTAATGTATGCCTACAGATCCTGAACTCTTTAAGTCATCAGCATCAGTCCTGGACTTCGCTTTGGACCATTCTGGTGGCATTAGCTACTCTATCACACGTTCCAAAATGAATTGGGAGGAAGCACAGAAAAAATGCAATAACAATGCCTCAGAACTTGCCAGCATTTTAGACCCGTATAGCCAGGCACTGTTGTTCTTACTTGCCCAGGAATATGGAGAGCCTCTGTGGATTGGTCTTAACAGCAACGTGGTAAGAACACATACATTACATACAGGTAGTCAAGCTGACTCTGGACCTGATCTTACTTTATGCTCTCATCTTATAACCTATTGGAATTTCTGCCAGTGTAGTGCTGAAAACAGCATGTTACATCAGTACAGCACCCATTTATGCTGGAGTTCTTCAAATAGGACTCACACATTGGAGAATTTAATGAACTAAGAACTCTTACATGCTTTAGTACACGGAAATGCTCCTGCAAACCAGTATATAAAAACACCGTGTGTTGTCTGCGTCATTTAAAGGGTCTTGAATATGAACTGTAAAATCTCCCACATTTTGAGTTTATTTCAATAAAAAGATATTCCAGAACAACATGCATCCTGCCCTCCTGCCATGTGCTTATGTACCTCGGTGATCAGTGACATGGTCTCTCAGGTCGCGCACCTGAGACCTGCAAAGGAATGGTTTTTACATCTATGTTTATGCTCACACATTCTACTAGAGTAGTCTTATTTATGGTAGCAGCAGCAGAATACAATTGTGGACAGAAACAGGCGTAAAAATTAGTTAAAGGAACCTGGAGGCTATATGATATGGTACATATTGACCAATGGATATATTTTTTTCATTTGAAAATACAATTGGTGCAATTGCTCCCATTAAGAAGTTAGAATATTATGGAAAAAAAAAATCCTCCTTTCTGTTTGTGAGATGTCTACATCAGTTGTATGACAGGGGAGGGTGAACATTTGGATGGTAGGTGTGTTTTGACATGCTACATTCTTCCCCATGAATCACAGTCACGATAATGATAACAAAAACGATTGCGATCAGCGCTGCTTGTTAAGAACACTCCCATCCACACTCCCATTTTCCATGCAGACCTTTGGGTGGCCGTACTAACACGATGTCTTATCTTGCCTCCCAGTTTTATGCCTTCTCTCATGCCCCCTTTATTTTTTTCCCTTTTCAAGTATTTCACAATGCCTGAAAAATGCTCTGAATTAATATTAGATACTTTTAGGAGGGCAGAAAAAAAATCATTCTGCATTCACATTTGCGGATAACAGAGACCATACATTTTGTTGCAGTTAGCATTTACAAGCAGAAAAAGGGGGCATTAGTAAGCATATAATTCCATACTGGTTACATGACAGTCCTCTTTACGACCCTGTGTATTAGCTATGTCACAACCTTGAAACTACCACTTAGATTTTGCTTCCAGACCAATGGCAAGTATCAATGGACTGACAGATGGAGATTAGTTTACAGCAAGTGGTCCAGTGGGGAACCAAAACAGACATTAGCATGTGTCTACCTCGACACTGATGGCACCTGGAAGACAGCTTCTTGCAAGGAAAAACTCTTTTCTGTCTGTAAAAAAACGGACGGTAAGCAATTGAGTATAAGTGTTTTAACTTGAGGATGTGTAGATTTATCAGCTGTGCTAAATACAATAAGTCACTGGAAAAATACTTGTTTTATACACTAGTATACAGGAAGACATGAGTAGCTAACTAACTAGCTCTAAATATTGACATGAATTCTTCCCAGAAGTAAACTAATTCATAATAATAATTACCAAAAGACTAGGTAAGGATTGCACACTCATTAATTTCTTGACTATTCATTCTAATAGGAAAAGCCATTCACTTGCTATGAGATCTATTTTGATTAGGCATCAGATTAAATTCTGATTCCAGTCTGTGGCATCAAAGTTTGAAAAGATTCTCCATCAGCTAAGGGTTTCAGATGACCCTACATTCTTCAGGAATGAAGAATTAAAAGGAAAGATTCTAACTGAAGTTGGACAACAGACTAAGAAACAATAGACTGAGAGAAGTCAGATTATCAATATTAAATATTAAAAATGAGCCCTAAGGAATGGAATTAAATATTGCACTATATCTGATATGAGTTGGAAAGGAGTAACAGACTTAAATATGGCAAGAAAAACCTTCAAATTTTATCAGCACAGAAGTCTTCAATAAATACTTTGGACAGGTAAGGGAATCTCCATCACAACAGGTTGCTAAGTACAGATGGGACAAACACCTGTTAGAAATGATATAATTATGTATCAATTTTTTGTCTCCTGTGAGCACAAAGATGAAGCGAATAAACCCCTGAGGAGTCTTCCAAGCACAAACTTCTGCAATTTCTATGGAAATAAGTATAAATATAAATTCATAAATTAGCTATATTCTTGTTTTTGTTAACATTATGGAAGATCTTGAATCAGTAGAAAATTTAAAATTGCATGCCAAATTACATTCTAAGATGTTGTAATTTGACAAAAATAATCAGATTTGATACATAATGTTGCTTTCCACTTAATATTCCAGAAATTTAATTTGAGAGCTGAATGTTCCGTAATAGAGAAAGAAATAGACTGTAGAAGACTCAGAGGAAGAAAATGTAATTTGGCAGAACATTTAATTTTCATTCCATCTGCATTTATCTTCTCATCCAAAATCTTTCTATTATATCAATCACTATGTAATTTATTCAGGATGCAGTTTAATAAAAAAATTCTGCAAGCCATGTTTAGCTATGCCAACACTTTCATTCAAAATCACAGCTTCTGCTGTAAGGTTTTGAACTTGTCAAAAAATGAGACTGAAGGGTCAGAAGACATTTTTAAAATAGCAGTTTTGACTAATTAGGCAGATATTTATACCAGAAAACCAGCTGGGTATTTTATTATATAATTATAAAAATCATCATTAGACAGAATCTATACTTCTTATAGACTAGTGTACCTTCCTTACCAACTTCATAAATAAATATGAAGCTAAATATGTCCTCAAACACAAAATCAAAGCCATATTCAAGTTTTTTAGCACATACTTCATTTCTTCTATGATGACAAACCTATATACTGTTTAGTTTTCTCTTACTAGCATAATGGGAAAAACAAATTTTATAAAATAACTGGATACCAACTATCTGATCTCTTATCAGTAATGGCCCCTACCGAGCCCCCGCAACTTCCTGGGAAATGCCCTGAATCAAGAGGACACAAATCTTGGATACCTTTCCATGGTCACTGCTATTACTTTGAGGCCTCCAGGAAAAGAAGCTGGTCTCAAGCTCATCAGGAATGTGCCCGACTAGGTGAGTGTTTTGTTTTAGAAAGATTGTAGATGTAGTGAAACACATAAAATAATGGATAATGTTGCTAAACTAATCTTACATTACTTTTAAACTTCAAACAGTGCTTTCCAGCTTGCTTTTCTGAGCATGCTTTTTCACAATAAACCCAAACTTTGTCAACAGAGATGGAGGCATCTGATATCTCAACTACCAGGTGAAATATGAATATCTCAAAAATATGAAATTCCTCCTACTTTTATGGAAATCAGTAACTGAGTAGGGAGATAAACACTTTTAGGCACAGACAGCAGGGTTAGTTTTCCCTTCCCCAAACAAGAGGGTATACACACAGTGTAAAGTAAGAGACCCAAATCCATAGGAAAGTTGTCTTTGTTAGTTCCAGGGCAGAGTTTATTAACTGGAACTCACTAGTTGGACAAGAAATGAGATGAAGGAATTGTTTAGTTTTCACGAACCAGTAAAACACACCCATTCATGCAGGTTCTGCTCTGGAACAGGAAACAGCCCCTGCTGCTGGCTACAATCTGGAGAGAAGAGCTGTGTGTGCATCAGGGGAGAGGAAAAAACACTTTACTCCACTGTCAGTAAGAATAGGAAACATCATATACATTAGTACTATATATCTGAATGGTAGTCTTTTAATTGTGAGAGAGAATACGAGGATTTCTAGCAGCACTTCCTTGCATGTGTGAAAACACTGGCCTATGACTGAATAAACAGAAAAAGTAGCTTTGCAAAGGCATTTTACTTTACAGCTGGGTGACAAAAAAATTCCTGAAATGGTTCTATAGAAAGGTAAGTCACATAATTACTAGAAAAAGTAAACATTACACTAACAACCTGAATGAAAGGTCACACTTGGACACTGGTCATGTTCTAAATTTACATGTTATTCACTGGCCATGCCAGGAAGGTGGTCATTTCCTGATGATCCCAAAACAGCTTTGTGTATTTGTAATGGCAGGGCGCATGGCAATTATAAATCAACTTCTGGACATCTTCTGGCCTGCAGCCTCCAGCTGCCTACACAACCTATCTGCCCTTGCAGTAGGTAGCATCAGGTACAGCCAAAAGTGCTGCCCAGCCACCAGTGGGTGCAGGAGCTGTGATGGCAAGACGCATGGTGCTGACTACACCTCATGTACCACTTTCAGCCTAACTGTGTCACAGTTTGGGCTGTGGTTGGACCTGTCCAAACATACTGCAGTAGAGCAATTTTTCTTCTCTAAAAGGCTTCAATCAAAGGCTGAAAAAAAATCCATGCCTTCATGCTGACTTTCATCCAGCTCACAGTCGTGCTTAAAATGCAGTACAGGAATGCCATAACGAGACTAGTGAATACTACGTACAAGAATCAGTGTCTTCTCTATCTTTTTGCATATCTTTTATGTGTTTATTGACTTAAGGTCTAAGAAAATGAGGCATTGTGATGTGTTCATTAATACTTTTCAGCTGCTACTTTGGTATCAGTGCGAGACTATACTGAAGCAAACTTTCTGTCAGATACCATTAAGATACTCCATGGAAAATCACCGAACTTTTGGATAGGGCTAAAGAAAGATGACCAAGGTAATATCTGGTAATAACCTCAATATTTAATCATACTTTATAATGTCATACAAAATGATATGATATTAAAAAGAAAGCATTTTTTTATGTGAAAGTATACATATATATCAAATATACAAAGTTTATCTCAAAGCATGCTTACATATGCTTAGAACGATAATTAAAACATTTAACTACCTATTCATGTTAGAAATTTTTGTTTTCCCTATTAAAACCTGGTCTATCTGCCTATAAAATATATTATATTTTATACATACATGCTAATTTTAAACTTCAGGACATTGGGTATGGACAGACAAATCAGCAATGGATTTTGTCAACTGGCAAATGGGTGAACCTTCAAACAAAAGGCATAAAGCGTGTGGAGAAGTATGTGCGTTGTCTGGTTACTGGAACACCAATGTCTGTTCTTTCAAAAAAGGATTTATCTGTAAAAAAACAAAAAGTAAGTAATATTTCTAATACATTAAGGTTAATAATGCCTGATAATTTATTTACATTGTATAGAGTAAAAAATGAAAACCATTATAGGTTTGTGTGCAAAACCAATAGACCCTAACAGAAGAATTTGTCTGCTTAAGTACTGAGGACCCCCATGTGGCTTCCAACTGCCTCCTCAGAAGGCTGCATATCCTGTAAGTCTGGAAAAATTATCTTAACCTCATGCAGCCATCATGAATATTTCAGACCTTTACATTTAGGCAGAATAATGGTGAAAGACCACTCATTTTTAATAACAAGCCATCTTTCAGTAGAATTTCCCTCAATATCACAAAGTCTGAGTTCAAAAGCAACATTCTGTTTAATTTCAGCTGAATATATGCTAAAAAAAAATCTTGTTCTGATGAGTGCAAGGAAAACATTGCCTCGTAGAAATGCTGAAATTGGTGATTCCTTTTATTACGGTCCTCTGAGCTGATGGATTAGAGGAATACATTCTTGTGGCACTCTTTATCTACAGCGTGATAGAAACATGTTTAATAGAATCATAGAATCATAGGATGCTGCTACTCTCCTGCTAACAAAATTATCAGCTGTAAGAAAATGCATGAGTTCAATTACCAACTGAGATTAAATGGAAGTGGTCCAGAACATGAACATTTTGTTTGGTTAAACTTCACCTTTCCCTTACCTGACAAGTTTAGGAAGTGCAATTACCGTAGGAACCACATCCACAAGCAATGGTTGTGTCCGACAGAAGGGGCTAAACTCACAGA
The DNA here is from genome assembly GCA_013399095.1 of Psophia crepitans. Lineage (NCBI taxonomy): Eukaryota > Metazoa > Chordata > Aves > Gruiformes > Psophiidae > Psophia > Psophia crepitans. The sequence continues at coordinate 819,437 of VWZZ01003270.1, forward strand.
CAGTCGTATTCAGCTCAAGTAAAGTGCTCACGAAATGTCCCTAACACTTGAGACCTCCATTCAGGAAATTTTTCCTGTTTCAGAAAACACCTTAAAATGATTAAGGAACTTGTGAGCAGTTTCTCAGAAATGAACATATTTGAAAACTCTTATAGAAATAACAGAAATCTGACTCTAGTTTCATGTCTTGTTCGGTATCTCGACTGTGGAGGTCAGATGCACTTGGAATGAAAGAGCTGATCATCCTACTACAGGTTTACACATGCTTAGCTCCATCTCTCTGGGAGAGCAATTGTCACCAGCAAGTGAATTTAGGTGAAATTGTCAGAAGCATCTGGACTTAGAAAGGTTTAAATGCTTCATTGTTTTTTAGAGCATTCAGAATAAAAAAAATGTCTTTTCCTTTCAAAAGCTTCTGAAAATGTAGAGATGTCAACAGAAAATACAGGTAAGCATAATTCCTTTTAAGTAGAATTATAAGAAAATACTCAAATATAACAAGACTATAATTACATCGTTTCTAAGTATTAATTCCGAGAGTATTTAAAAAGTCCATGAACTTCATCTGTATCTAGATATACAAAATAGAGGTTATTCTGAAGTATTCTGGATTTTGATCAGAATTAGTTATATTTTGTTTGGTTTTGTTAGTAAAACAACCCACCAAATCCACCTGTTGAACTGAAAAGCTACATGCAGATTGCATTTGTCTGATACCTGGTGAGAGATATCCCATTTGTTGCTAGATTCTGAAATGTCTTAAGATCAAAAAGTTGTTGATTCCATTTCATCCACTTACAGAAGGGAAGATAGAGACAGTACTTTCTGCTGGCATCATCTGGCTGTTGGTTCTTCTAGCCCTGTCTATAGTTGGAGCTGGAAGTATAATTTATTTCTGCTTGAGGAAGAAAAGACAAAACCTACAACATATTTCAGCCAGAATGAGTGGACCAGAAGCAACTGTGGATATCCAAGAAAAAGATGCACATACTGACATGTAGTCTGGCAAAATGCCTGTACGTTCCAAATAACGAAAACCAGTCTATGAATGGGAGAAATCTTACACCAGCTTTGCATTTTCCTACTCAGATAATAGTCTCCTCTCTTCACAAATATAAAATCCATGGATTTATAGAAATACACACATATATATCTAGTCCCTCCAAAAATCTTTCCGAAGTGTTACAGTTACTTTCTTTTGTTTAGTTTAGGGACTACGTATGTATTTTTCACATAATTAAGCACAGCTGAAAAGTTGGCTCCAGAGGTGTTAGGGAAAAACTCTGACAGATATTTACTATGTGAAATTCTTTTATTTAACTAAATTTAGAGAGTCTCCTTTTTGCTCATATCTCACATTATTTTTCCTGCTGTATTGCCTCAGTGTTACCTAGACTGTGATGGAAAACACTGCTCATTTCAGATTTTCAGATTCAGTTTGTGATACTCTCTTTTCAGTCATGTAAAACCTATTATAATGCCTGCATCTGTGATTTAAGTATTATTTCCTTAACAAAAAAAATAGATGGAAATATGGAAAAAAATTGAAAAAGCTCCTCTATTCCTACTTCTAGTCTGAACTTTGGGAATAATTATGCTATTTCCTTTAGCTTTGCACTTTTGTGTTATTTTGTAAATATCAACATTTTTCTGCCAGATTCAAAGTAATAACAAAAACACAACAGCAGATGATCTTTCCATCAGGTTTTACTTCAGTAATGATGCTTTCAGTACGCAGAGATGCCCCCTTTTAAATCCAAGCATATATAACGAATGGCTGTCTTATAATGGACTACGTAACTCTCCACTTTAGAGAAATAAAATCACCAATGTACTTTTTGAAAATAAATTCTACCATTTTTTGTTGTAATTTCATTTGATAATGTACTGCCTAGATCCCCTTTCAGCTTGTCTTCAACTGTGCACAACAACAGTGTTTGCCATGGGGTGCAGTTTATAATTTTGTGTATTTTAAGGCCTGCATCACCCCCCTGAGTTACAAAAACACTTATCTCCAAGCCATGGGAGGGCACCTGGCACTAACAGGCCTCATCAAAGAAGCATACAAAGGAGCAGGGCTAGAGCAAAGGAGCTTCCACCAAATCTCTGTAACTGGAAACAGATTCTCTCCTCGGCCCTTCTGTGACAACCCAAGTCAGAATATCTTACCCTCTTCCTATGCTGAAGGTCTCTGACTGGACAAAAGAATGATGCCATACTAAAGCTCTCGGGAAGGGGAGAAGAGGGAAGGGAAGAGGAGAGGAGGGAAGGGAATCTGAAACTTATCTGGAATAAGTTGGATGTGTGGAACAGGTTTCTGCACCAAGACATCTGTGCCTGTGACTGAGCAGCTTGAGAACACACTTGTATTACCTCTATTATTTACCTTTTCTTTAGATATCCAGTAAACAATAAAGGCTCCTAATTAACAACACTGATAGCTACTTAGAATGCAAGTACCTTCTTTCTTTAGGAATACTTCCTTCAGCTGTTTTGTTAAGGGCAGCCTCAAAACATGGGGCACTGCTGCTAACGTTTTCTCCTGAGCTTTCAATTATTTCCCCTGCTCTCCTTTCCTGGACAAACACACATTATTCTACAACTTGGGAAAGCTTGGAGAGAAGTTTCACTAATCACAGATATAGGAGGATGCCTATATATTGTATGACTTTTCCCTCTCTGGTATGTCTGGATGACATTACTTAACGAAGAGACCTGTTAAAAAACAAAAACAAACCAAACCAATGAAAATTACTCTACGGGTTATTGAAAACAGCCTTAAAATTTAAGTAAAACAAAGGTAAATTTTACAATTAATGTCCTTTGAACACTTGGTAAAGCCCAGAGATGAAAGCCCTTAGATAAAAAGAAACTCCTTAAACTACTATAATAAATCCCAGAATACCAACTCCTGTGATAAACAGTCACTGCTGTTTTCAGGAGGAAATAGGAAATAGCTGTGAGAACTTTGCACTGTGCAAATGAGAAAAACACCACCTGCTTCCCATGGAGGTGAACAGAGCTATAATTGTTTCCTGGTATGTGCTACAGAAATCTGGGAATATGCAATTACGTTTGCTTTTTGGATCAGTAAATAATGAAAGTGCTTTTGCTGTTCTATACTTACAAGCAGCATAGGCTCCTGGAACCTACCATATATATACCTAGCTTAGTGAATCTGAAATTAAAATTACCTTTCCCAAAAGAAAAAAGGAAACATGTAATAGAAGAGACTAAACTTTTTAAAGTTATTTGCAAGTTAAGTGTAACAATTTGGAGCTCATAACAGAGATACTCTGGTAACCAAATTCAGCACAGCCTAAGACCTCCAGAGGAGGAGTCTTAAACAACTGAACAGCCACTGGGACAGAGACCAAGGCATCTGGACACTCCTGACTCCTCTGTACTTGTCTTTTGGACTGGATATAAATAGGACCAAGAGATTGGCCACACACCGCATGCATTGCTCAGACACAGAAGACAGCTGGGTTGCACTTGGTTAAACTGCATAGGGCAGAAGAGACCCTTACCCCTTTCAGCGCTTAATCCCAGCGTTTCTGCCAAGTCAGCGGTTTGCATGTTTCTCTTTTCTCTTCAAAAAGCCCTCTATACTTAAAACCACTGTCAGTTCAGTACTTGGGATAAGAAAAATGCTGCTTATGATGAATACCTTGATTTCAATTAGCTTCAGAGTGGAGAACAGAAGACATCCCAGAACAATTACAAATAAAAGCGTTTAAACAGGTGTGCACATGTGTATTCATGTAGGATTTTTCCTCTCATTTTCATAAATAATGCCTGATTCTCCTCAAGAGTTTCTGAAGGACACACCACCTCTCCTGTAGCTAGACTTCTGTGACAGGAAAATGTAATTCAGTAATGGAAATACAGAATCTCTAGTCTTGCAGCCAAAAGAAAAAGTTTTATTTTTCAGCTGTGGCCACATACCAGAGGATGCATGGAATTACAACTGATATGTTGTCTTAAAATTATGAAGTCATCCTTTCAAGAACTCATCATTCCAGTTTCCTGTGCTAGTTTGGTTTTGCATCTGGTGGAACATTTTGTATCTGATATTACTGCTGCATAACGGACTAAACTGTTGACAGAATGGAAGACTTTAGTCCAGACAACAGGACTGGCATTACTGGCCATGATTGGTTGCATTTAGCTGAGGCCAGTGCAGCCAGCCATGGTCACATTAGAACACCTTGCCAGAGAAAGAGCTGCAGTAGTATTGCAATGAATCATGAGCCCCAGGAGACAGTAAATGCTGTACCCAGGACAATACAACTTACACCTCTCTCTCTCTCCACCCTTCTTGTTCCATCAAACAACGGATCCTGATAAGAGTCATGAAACGATCCCTCTTCTTGTTACTGTCCATCAATTACGTATGCACTAATTTTGATTAATTAATTTATATTCTGGTACCTGTTTGCTTATTAAAGACTTTAGAAGGTATCAGTGGTCCTGCTTTTGTCTTTGCTGACCTTTATAAACTGCTGTATATAACAGACCAGACCAGATCTGGGCCATGCGGTTTGCACATACCCTTTATGTAACATATTAAATTTGTAACACGCAAATTCATTTATTATAACTATAAAAATAATTTTCAGTCTTTTGCGTATTGTAAACACTTTAAACATTCAGGAAAACAGATGTAAACTGTATCCTGTTATGCTTTAAGGGTTTTTCATTACTTGCATATTTATTTTAAAACTTCACACTTGGACAGAGCATAAAGACTGAATCCATGTGTTAAACTGCTTATTACAATAAATTTGTGTTACATTTCTACCAATAACCATACTGTGTCTTAAGAAGAAGAAGACAAGTTTTGAGAAAATAGTTTCAGGCTAGTTTCAACAGTCACACAAAGAAAAATTTTGGACACCTTTTCACATAATATTTTCCTCATTTTTCATCATAATAATTTGCTATGACAATATAATCTCATACACAGGCTCAGCTATCTAAGACAGATAAAGGGGATTGACATCATCTCACGTAAGGTAGATATGTAAAATGTAGACATATCTAGCTGAACTACTCACTCCAGGTCCCCACTGTGGTCAACACAGAGAAATGGGTTCATTAGGGTGCAATTACTTGATCTACTCTAGATGTGATGAGAACCTCTAGTCTCTCAACTGACACACAGAAACCCTAAACCAATTATCTCCCAGTAACTGAGTTCTGCAGAGTCCAGTTCTTAATGAGTATCTTATGCAATCTGGCACAGCGTATGCTAATAGTTTTTTGTTGATTACCTGTAATGTCAATAGCTCCAGGCTATTCCAGAAAACAACCATCAAGACCAGTCCTATTAGATTTCTACCACACCACACCCCACACACACACTTGAAAAACATTACTTTTGGAATCAAAAATTCTGTTAAGTTCAAAAGTTTTTGTTGATTTTATTTTTCACACTAATGCAGAGTGGAGACTGAGCAGACAGCATCTCTTAAGAAAATGTTAAGAACATTGATAGAAGTTCCTCTGAAAGCACAAATCATTGATCCTAACTACAAAGAAACTACATCTAAAGTCTACTCAGGGCAACCATACGCCTCTGCACTCTCATGAACACTTCCCAACCCAGTGCAGGGATGGGCGAGAAATCAGTGAAGTGTGTCTGCTCATCATCCTGTACACTCTCTGTATTTAAAGTATGCCCAGTTCAGTTTCCCTGAGCAGCAGCTGATGTGTAGAGTACACCAGTGAACTCTTGAGAAGGTTAAGCTGTGCTGAGCATCAGAAATGAGGGCTTTGCTGCTTCTATCTCCACCACTGAATGCATATAACTCAGGAATTAAAAGCATAAGAGTCCTATTCAGTCTCATATCAAGTGCTGCTACTAAAAGTTCACTCTCCTCTTCTGTGTAGACTGCCATAAAACCACTGCACCCACTTTGGATACATTCTGCTTATATTTCTCCCATCCATTTCCTATTATCTTAGTGCTAAACTAGAAGACTAGTATTTTAGGTCATCAGGCTGATAATCTCTGTTTACTAAGTATTTTTTCAAATTTCAATTCAGCTAAATCTGGACAGAATGTATTTTTAATTTCTGTAAGTTCCATTTCTGTTTACGCTATCAGTGTTAGTCATAGATAAATCTTCAGTATCACTTAATCATCATTACACAGTAAGGTCTTGTATAGCTCAGCCACTCCAACCAACTCTGTCCTGATACAATGTATGAAACGTTCCTGAATCATGTGGCATTATTTTCCCAATTGTTTCAAATGCTGCCATGTTCTACTGGTAAAAAGTAATTAGAAATGGCTCATTACTTGAACTGGACTAATAAACCATTTTCAAATTAACTTACTTTGCATCTTGTTCTTCTGCTTTTTCCCCTGCTGTACAACTTTGTTCCCCTCAATCTTTGGTTTTCACTTTGCCTTTTATGGATGCCTTATACAAAAGATTGTTGCAGGAGTTTGGTGGAGACTTTTGAAGGCAGTATGCTTCACAAATGTACCTCATAACATAACGAGGTGCTCTCTGACTGCTCATTGAGTAATCACAGAATCATGCAATCACTGAGGTTGGAAAAATCCTTTAACATCATCAAGTCCAACCATTAACCTAGCACTGCCAAGCCCACCATTAAACCATGTCCCGAAGCACCAGAGCTACACATTTTTTAAATACCTCCAGTGACAGTGAATCAACCACTTCCTTGGTCAGCATGTTCCAAGGCCTGACCACTCTTTCAATGAAGAATTTTTTCCCAATGTCCAATCTAAACCTCACCTGGAACAACTTGAGGCCATTTCCTCTTGTCCTATCACTTCTTACTTGGGAGAAGAGACCAACACCCCCCTCACTACAACCTCCTTTCAGGTAGTTGTAGAGAGTGATAGGGTCTCCCCTCAGCCTCCTCTTCTCCAGGCTAAACAACCACAGCTCCCTCAGCTGCTCCTCAGAAGACTTGTGCTCCAGACCCTTCACCAGCTTCATTGCCCTTCTCTGGACACGCTCCAGCACCTCAATGTCCTTTTTGTAGTGAGGGGTCCAAAACTGAACACAGTACTTGAGGTGCAGCCTCATCAGAGCTGAGTACAGGGGGTCAATCACTTTCCTACTCCTGCTGGCCACGCCATTTCTGATGCAAGCCAGGATGATTTTGGCCACCTTGGCCACCTGGGCACACTGCTGGCTCATGTTCAGCTGGTTGTCAGCCAGCACCCCCAGGTCCTTTTCCTCCAGGCAGCCTTCCAGCCACTCTGCCCCAAGACTGTAGTGTTGCCTGGGGTTGTTGTACCCAAGTGCAGGACCCAACACTTGGTCTTGTTGAAGCTCATACTGTTGGCCTCGGCCCATCAATCCAGCCTGTCCAGATCCCTCTGCAGAGCCTTCCTACCCTCCAGCAGATCAACACTCCTGCTCAACTTACTGAGGGTGCACTTGATCCCCTCACCCAGATCATTGATCAAGATATTAATGAGAACTGGCCCCAGTACTGAGCCCTGGAGAACACTACTTGTGACTGGCCACCAACTGGACTTAACTCCAGTCACCACAACTCTTTGGGCCCGGGCATCCAGCCAGGTTTTTACCCAGCAAAGAGTAAGTTTGATTATTGCTGTGCAACCTGCGCTGGCTATTCAGAGTGTCCCAAACCTCTAATAACCTGGCTTGCCAAGACTTGCACAGTATTGTTTTCTCCTGGCACTGTTTCCAACCAAAAAAAAAATTAAAAAATTGTATTCCCTTCTTCCAGATACTTGTAAAAAGTCTTTTATGGAAGCTACTCAGTTGTAGTCTGTGCTGGTTTTTGGCTGCGATAGAGTTAATATTCTTTATAGTAGCTAGTGTGAGGCTGTGTTTTGTGTTTGTGCTGGAAACAGCGTTGAAAATTCAGGGATGTTTTTGTTATCGCTGAGCAGTGCTTACACTGCTTAAGTCAAGGCCTTTACTGTTTCTCTTACCACCCCATTAGAGAGTAGGCTGGGGGAGCACAAGAAGCAGGGACTGCTGGCCCCAGCTGACCAAAGGGATAGTCCATATCCACATTTTATTTCTGCCTCCCAGAACAGCCCAGTAACTGAAGGCCTTGGGAGAGGGTCCTCTCCATCGTGGACCACTTTCTACATGACCCCATGACTCCAGCTAGTGAGCCGAGGTGTGACCACCAGCGTGTATTTTCTGCAGAGTGAAAGAACCCAGATTTGGTGTGTGCCTGGCTGCCCAGAAAGGTTGTGAAGTCTCCAGGCTCAGAGATGTTCAGAGCCCTGCTTGGTGCCAGCAGCTGGACCAGCTGATTTCCCTTTGAACCTCAACCCTGTGACCTGGCCACCCTCCCTACCGAACGGGCAGCCACACTGACATTTGATATGGCAAGCCAAGCCTTGCAAAGCCAACAGTGCCCCAAAGTGAAAGGAGACTTCGAAAATACCTCTTCTGCCCTGCATGCCTCTCCACCTCACACAGGTGCCCAACACCTTGCTCATGTGTGTCCCTGGGCTGAAAGACTTCAGCCTTCCCTGATGTGGGGGAGCACAGTGCCCTGGGTCCCACTGTGGGGGCTCCACTCTTAGTTCCCCCAACACTGCCCTGACAAATGCAGGCCTCGCAGCTGCTGGGCTCCTGTCCCCACCACCCTACACACCCTGGCAGGGAGTGGGGAAGCCATGGAGCTGCCAGGGTGCATGGCCTCTGTGGAACCACCCAGGCATACTGGGGCTGGGGGTCTCTGTTCTCTCACAGGTCGGGGGGGGAGGGGGGCGGGTAGATGAGGGCCGTAAGACCTACCGAACGGAGCGGACGCCGTGCGGCTAGGCCCGCAGAGGCGCCGGCGCTTCGTGCCCGAGATGGCGGCCGGGGCGAAGAGCGCCATCTTCCGCGGAAGCCGGCGGCGCCATCTAGCGAGGCAGCGGCAGGCTGCGGCCGGGCAGCGAGTCTGTGGCAGACTGTTCTGCTTTGGCTTCGTTTTGTTTCCAGTGGAGTGAACGCTGGCGGAGGGTCCGGAGCCAAAGACATCTGCGCCATGACAGGAGACTGTCTTCTCTGCAAGGCAACGAGGCGCCATGTGAATTACCTCTGTGAGGAGTTGCCCGGGACGTCCCTCCAGGGAGAGGCAGGCTGCGCTCCCCAGTGAGGGACCGACCGCCGACTCGGCAGGCGCAGGGCTTGCTCCAGACGAAATAGGTAAGACCCTGAGGGGCAGAACCTGGAGGCAAACAAGTGAACTACAGTGGAGATGAGGGAAGCGATTCAGGTTTCATAATTAATTTTTTAGATGATGAATGAGATAATGCCCTGGTCTTTGCTCTCCGGTTATAATTGTCTCTTTCTGTAGTCTAATGTGATATGTACAATTTTTTTTTTCTTACTGTTCTTGACTTGTAAGTGAAGCAGAAGTAGTAAAATGCTGATAATTTTCTTCTGGTTTTCTTTTTTTTAATTTTTTGGTTTGTTTTTTTGTTCCTCTGGCAGGTACTGTGGGATCATAGCTGTAATGTTCCAGGTAGGCATTTGTCACCATATACACTGTTAGCGTCAGTCTGTACAATATTAGCAACAGAGGACGTGTGGGTGATTCACTGTTGGTTCTGGTAATCAGTTCATTATGTGAGAAATCAAAACTGTGTGCCTCAGCATCTCCCTCACTAATAAAGGCATAATAATGTGTGTTTATCTCACAGAAGCATTGTCGGGATCAGTTAATTGCTTTTAAGTCTTAAAACGGAAAAGTCTAGAAAAATGCAAAGTACATTAGCTTATTATCATTAGTGACACAGAACTGACAGGAATTCTCCTGGCTCAATTTCAGAAACTTGTTTACACACCAGACTTGCCCCTCTTGGGCATATAAATATGGCCACTTTTATTTCCAACTTTTTTTTTAATTTATTACCAGGATGAAGATAAGTTACTGCATCACTAGTCTTTCTGTAAATGTCCATTTACTGTCTTTCAGTAAATGTTCTTTTTGGTTTTTTTTCTGTTTTTTCCAGACTTTAATGAGGTACATTTATTTCTTTACAGGTTTTTCGAGAAGTGAAATGGAATTGCACTTAGAAGCAATATGATTTTGACACGTCAGAGAGCATCAGTGTAATTGATAACAGTACTTCTCTCCTTTTCTCCTCTTTTTATTGTGTTTTTAACTCTTCACTAAGATGCTAATGACTACAACAGATTGAGAGACTTCAAATAAAGAAAACAGTAATAATGGAAGACTTCTGTAACCTGCACATAGACTTACCATATGGGCTGTCGTGTAGGCAGCACATGTATGTGTATACATACATCACTGCTTTTTGGAATGAAAACTCACAGCAGAAGGTTAACCCATCCAAAGAACATAAGGCCTTATTCCTGATATGCTGGGTGAAGTTCACTGTAATACTGATTACATTGTCCTCAAATTTGACATCCTTTAAGGAAAAAAATGGAGAAAATATCCTAGAAGTTGTTGTAAAAGAATTCAAAATTGCTGTTTGCTCTAGTACATAACCTGTTCTTGATAACAGCTCCAGTGCCAAAGGAATAGTAGGTCACAAATACCACATAATTCTGTAAATCTATTTCCTGAGCCCTGTAAGACAGCTAATCTAATTTTCTCCAAGGTAGACCGGTAAAAACAGTAATAAGGAAAGAATTAGGAAATACATATCATAGTTGATAGAAACGTAGATGTGGGTTTTGTGTTGAAAACCAGGCCTAAAAACTCTGCTAGGAGAACCCAATAAACATGGAGAATATAGGTCATGTGCTATTCAGAAACCCCTGAGTCACCTGGAATAGCGAGCTGATGACAGTTTTTAATGGTTACTCATAATTATTCATGGTTGTCAAAATTAGAGCTTGACTGTGGACACCTGCAGAAGATTTGTCCACTGCTGAGTTGGGAGATAATAAAATGGAAACTAAATTTAGTGTTATGAAAACCAAATTAATACATTTGGGAAAATTAACCCTAAAAATACATGTGCAGTGATAGTTACCAAAATTAACAATATTGTGATGGAGTTCCTGGACACAATGAGGTTAAATGCATAGGGAGCTTTCAGTGACAAGACACGGTGATTAAAGGTAAATATGGAAGCCTATAAAATTATAAGCTGTTGAACTGCCATAGGATGGCATGTTGTCAAGAATGGATTTTCCATGTTTCCAGAGGGTAAGTCCATGGGGGCTTATCAGTTATCCAAATACAGTCATCCCAATGTGACTTCTGGCTCAGGAGATTCCCAAGCCTTGAATTCAAAGAAAGCAGGATGATGTAGTAAGGAAGAATTATTCAGGGTATGCTTATTTGGACACTCCTGTAAGTGTCCATTACTAGCCTCTGTAAGAGAGAAGACAGTTTGTTAGATGGACTTCTGGTCTGAGCTGCTGTAGTAATGCTTGTTCTACCATTTCTTCTTGTTATTAGTGATGAAGTTGAAAAGTGGAATAAGCTTCATGTTCTTGAGTATCTTGAGTATAACTTTATGATAGGTCTTTTAAATAAACATGTCAGGTGCCTGAAATATTTCTAAAAGATACATGAGTCTTGCCTAATCCATGTGTACCCTGTTGTTTGCAAACAGTGACATTTAAGCAACAAACTGTTGTCTTCATCAGTGCTTTCACAGAAGCAGGTGTGGTGTCATTTCAGAGACACGAAGAGATTAAATACCTTAGACTGAGTATCTCAGAGGGCTATCAAATGTGTTTCTCTGTCTTGCATATGTCCGCTGGTATGATTCCTTCAAAGTGTTTCTTTTACTGTCTGAAACACTCCACTAACTTTCCTTTGTCTGGCAGTGAGGAATTCTGACAATTTACAGCAATGTTTAATTTTATCTTGGAAAAGAAAATGAAAGTTTTCATAGAAAGTTTCCATGCTTATTCTACTGAAGAAAATAATGCACTCAAGTTCCATGCTTGCTTACTTAATGGTTTTCCAGGACTTGGAGCACAAACCTGAAATTTAATCTGTTTATTTGTATGGAATCATTCAGAGACACAGATTTTACTAGCAAGAAGATACTTTCTGTAACACTGAAAGCCACAAATATGCTTTATCAGGAGTGACTTCTAGCTCAGTTTACCAAGAGATTATCTTGAGAAATTCCATAGTAGTGCTTTAATAGGAGCTCAGAACATGAGTAGAAATCCATGTGTTCCGATGTTCTGAAAAATGTTGAGTGCTGAATTTTATTACAGTTTAAGATAGTGCTTTTCCACTGAGTCAGGTGCTTAGCAAGTATCTAGGGCTATGCCAAATTGTTCGTATTCAAATAAATATTTATATAGCGCAAGTGAGTCATAGATTACAAGGCCAGAAAATGGCATGGTAATTACCTGCTTGAATCAGAGACCAGAGATTGTAAGACACCTGAATCAATTCTTGTCAAGCTAATCTTATACCATGTATCTTCATTATTTTTTAAAGAGATTGCATATTTTCCCACTATCGTCAACAGCAGAAACAAACATTAAGCAGTCTCCCACCTTTGTTTTCATAGCGTCAGCTTCGTTTCAGAAAGACGGTGTCTTATCACCTGTGAGATTTCCTTTCTGGGCCATTTATTGATTGCTTCTCGCTTAACCTTAAAAGCATCCTTTAATCTTTGCCTTCGGGACCAAGTAATGAACCTTCAGCACTGTCTTTACCTTTGAACCCTGCTGGAAATATAGAAGAGGCTAGTTTGTCCTTCATATCTAAGGATACTTAGAATGCCATTTGCTTAACCTATAAAGATCTGGGATAGGACAACTAATAATGCTTTTCATCGTAGCAGCCTTCAAACCACCATCCATTCAGCCACCTTACCACTTATTCAGAGGTGCATGTCTTCTGATTCGTTGATGTGCTGTTTTTTTTTGTTCCTTTCCAGTTTTATAATGTTTTGTCATTTCTCAGGCTTTGCAGGAGATACTAAATTAAATTAAATTTGCAGGATTGTTACTAAATTAACAATCTTTTCAGAAGGTAATCTACCTCAGCTTTCTTTCAACTGAGAAACCTGCGTCCTCCTGAAATAAAAAATGTACTCTATATCTAGCTGTGACTGCAAATGCTGTCCTTCAGCTAGTGTGGAAATGAGACGTATCTAAAAGCTGTGTATATCAGAAACGTCGATTGCCATTTCAGCACTTCTGTTTTTTCCCCTGTAACTGCAGTTACAGGGTAGTGAGCATCTGAAGAAATCACAGAATCATAGAGGTTGGAAGGGACCTCGAAAGATCATCTAGTCCAACCCCCCCTGCCAAGGCAGGGCCACCTAGAGCACATCACTCAGGAATGTGTCCAGTCAGGTTTTGAATGTCTCCAGAGAAGGAGACTCCACAACCTCTCTGGGCAGCCTGTTCCAGTGCTCTGTCACCCTCACAGTGAAAAAGTTTTTCCTTATATTAACACGGAACCTCCTATGCTCCAGCTTGCACCCGTTGTCCCTTGTCCTGTCGCTTAATGACACCGAGAAGAGCCTGGCTCCATCTTCCTGACACTCACCCTTAACATATTTATAAACATTGATGAGGTCACCCCTCAGTCTCCTCTTCTCCAAGCTAAAGAGACCCAGCTCCCTCAGCCTTTCCTCATAAGGGAGATGTTCCACTCCCTTGATCATTTTTGTGGCTCTGCGCTGGACTCTCTCT
>VWZZ01003270.1:833778-855723 GCA_013399095.1 Psophia crepitans
GGGATGGAGGTGAGGCTGACCGGTCTGTAGTTACCTGGGTCCTCCTTCTTGCCCTTTTTGTAGACTGGAGTGACATTAGCCTTCCTACAGTCATCGGGCACCTCTCCCGTCACCCATGACTTGCCAAAGATGATGGAGAGCAGCCTAGCAGTGACCTCCGCCAGCTCCCTCAGCACTTGTGGGTGCATCCCATGAGGCCCCATGGACTTATGGATGTCCAGCTTGGCTAGCTGCTCCCTAACCCAGTCCTCATCAACCCAGGGAAACTCGTTCTTTACCTCGATTTCCTCTGGGGCTTCAGGGGTCTGGGGCTCCTGGGCAGAGTCTGCAGCAGTGAAGACAGAGGCAAAGAATGCATTCAGTAGCTCCGCCTTCTCTGCATCCTCAGTCACCAGGGTGCCCACCCCATTCAGCAGCTGGCCTACATTGCCTCTAGTGTTAGTTTTATCCACAATAATTTCCTACTCTTACTGAGTAACATAAAGTGAAAACTATAATATTGCATCTAAAGGTTTTAGTGGAACTGGAACAAATCCATTATTTCACAGCATTTTTTTCTTCTCATTCCCCCCCAAAAGGCTTGTAGGTTTTGTCCTGTAAAGCATATATTAGGAAACACATTTCATAGTTACTAATGAGACTATACAGTTATTTCACTGGGTACATAATGGACTATCAGAAAGGCTTTCCAGGCAATTTGGGTCCACCTTGCCAGTGACCACTATTGGAGAAGGTTCCTGGCATTCAGTATGATTTTATCTATCCTAAGAAAGCCTTGGTTTGAAAAATGATAGTCTGAAAAATGCTCATCTATTCAGCCTTTATCTATATGATCATACTTTTACATTCCAAAATTCTCAGCTAATGAATTACACCAATATAGGAATGAAGAACAGGTGACTAGAAACTATTCCAAGCCAAAATAAATGCTGAGGAATCTATCTAAAAGGGTTCACAGCCATACTACAGTTTCTGTGCACACATACTGTAAATCAAGTCGATCAACAGCTGAGAAGCCTTTTTGTAACTAATGCTTTGCCTCTCTGACCAATACTTTATACCTCCTGCATGCTGTAGTAGGGAAAACAAAAGAATGAAATACCTGAATCTATATAGTTTATACATCTCCTTCGTCTAGCTGAAGCTTGTACTGGTCTCTTGAAAATGTTCAGAAGATGTCAGCCCGTCAAGATTGTTGACATCTCAGAACTGGTAGGCAAGTAAAAACCACTGCAGAATTCAACTCCTCTGAAAAGGCTCCCGCTTCCTTCAACATGTATGCTGTAGGAAAAAATTAAAGGAAAATGAATACAAAAAGGCTGATGACAGTAAATGAAATGACACTGAAGAAATTACTGGGCATTCTTGAGTCATACCAAAATTGTTGTTTTTCATGAACAACTAAGACTGTTTAAACAAGTTCTGCTTGAGGTGCTATCCTTTCATTTGGCTGGAACATGTTTACTGAACAGGTTTGAATACATATTGACAAAACTGACTTTATCACAGACAAAACATTCAAGACAAAAATAGGAGGTTTGAGACAAATCGTCTATTAGAGGTAGACCATATTTTCCTCTCATTTATCTCATTTATACTTTACATGTTGCTTTTTACTTTAGATACCAGGTATTTGTTATTCAATTCAAATAATTTGAAATGAGTGGGAAACACTACCATTCTTATTAAATCAAAGACTGCTTTGCGATAATAATATGAACTTTGAAATGAATATAGTAGTTTACACTCCTAGTTTCATGTTACTTTTTTCCAAACTACAAAGAAGGATCGTATCATATGGGTTTCATGTTGAGCAATCAAAAGATTATGTAAAGTAACCATTTTATTTTCAATTGCATAATAGACAGTCTAGCACATTTGCTTTCAGGGAGAATTTGCAATTTTAAGCTATAGTTAAATTCAATCAGATTTAAGCTTTCCTATACATCTGTGGCAAATTCTGCATCACATAATGATACTTTGAATTTTCTAAAGAATATTTCTTGTCTTTTATGTTGAACACTTGGAAATTAAAAAATCCGTTATAAAAGGAAAATAGGGGATAAGAAATTTACACAGGGAAAGTTATTTCAAATCACAAAAAGTAGAAAATAATTATTTCCAGTGTTGCTAATACCCTAAGAATGGAGGACCTCCTGATCCAAGTCCAAGTCTCCCATGACTATGCAATAGGTCTTCAATCGAGACGATCCCTCTGGAGTGTCCATTCTAACAGTAACAGGTAAAAAATTTTAGAAAGAAGAAACTGACCTCAAAAGGTAGTTTCTTCCCCCTTTCAAAGGTTTTCTAATCCTTCTATTTCAGAGAAACAATAATTCTGCTGTAAATTTAGTCTCTTGTCGAATCTTGTCCAAGGCTGAGGATCTTTTTTTCTCAAATGATTGGAAACTAAAAATTTCTCAGCTGGGCATTATCCCAAAGGATTGTGTGTGTTGAGGCAGGCAGAAATAAAGTTACAGCTTGCTGAGTAGCTAACGGGTATGTTTATCTCCGTGAAAAGTAAACCAGAACTCCCCTATTTACTTATTTATAACCTGTTCCTATATTTGTGCATATCCACTTTGAATCTATATACCCTGCCTTAAACAGTGGGCAAGTAGAGGGAAGCTTCAAAGGACAGAGCAGTCTCAAAGTCTAGGTGAAGGTGGATGATTTGTAGAGGAGGTGATGCAAGAGCTGTTGTAAGAGGAGAGTTGTAGCCGGTCGGTATTGGGGCAGATTAAAGCCAAAATTAAGTAAATGGAATATCGTGGGGGTGCCCATCAAAAGAAATCTCTTTATCAATGATCTGGATGAGGAGACTGAGTGCACCATGTGTAAGTTTGCAGATGACATCAAGTTGGGAGGGAGCATCGATCTGCTGGAGGGTAGGATGGCTCTGCAGAGGGGTCTGGATAGTCTGGGTAGATGGGCCACGCCAACATTATGAGCTTCAACAAGGCCAAGTGCCAGGTCCTACACTTGGGTCACCACAACCTCAGGCAGTGCTACAGGCTTGGGGCAGAGTGGCTGGAAAGCTGCCTGGAGAAAAAGGACCTGGGCATGCTGGCTGACAGCTGGCTGAACGTGAGTCAGCAGTGTGCCCACGTGGCCAAGGTGGCCAAAATCATCCTGGCTTGCATCAGAAATAGCACGGCCAGCAGGAGTAGGGAAGTGATTGTCCCCCTGTACTCAGCTCTGATGAGGCCACATCTTGAGTTCTGTGTCCAGTTTTGGACCCCTCACTACAAGAAGGACATTGAGGTGCTGGAGTGTGTCAAGAGAAGGGCAAGGAAGCTGGTGAAGGGTCTGGAGCACAAGTCTTCTGAGGAGCAGCTGAGAGAGATGGGGTTGTTTATCCTGGAGAAGAGGAAGCTAAGGGGAGACCTCATCAATGTTTATAAATATGTCAAGAGTGAGTGTCGGGAAGATGGAGCCAGGCTCTTCTCGATGTCATTAAGCGATAGGACAAGGGGCAACGGGTGCAAGCTGGAGCATAGGAGGTTCCATGTTCATATAAGAAAAATCTTTTTCACTGTGAGGGTGACAGAGCACTGGAACAGGCTGCCCAGAGAGGTTGTGGAGTTTCCTTCTCTGGAGACATTCAAAACCTGACTGGACACATTCCTGTGTGATGTGCTCTAGGTGGTCCTGCCTTGGCAGGGGGGGTTGGACTAGATGGTCTTTCAAGGTCCCTTCCAGCCTCTAAGATTCTGTGTGATTCTGACCTTATCACTCTCTACAACTACCTGAAAGGAGGTTGTAGTGAGGTGGTCTCTTCTCCCAAGCAACGAGTGATAGACCAAGAGGAAATGGCCTCAAGTTGTGCCAGGGGAAGTTTAGACTGGGTATTAGGAAAAAGTTCTTCACTGAAAGAGTGGTCAGGCATTGGAACAGTCTCTCCAGACAGGTGGTGGAGTCACCGTCCCTGGAGGTGTTCAAGAAGCCTGTAGACATGGCACTTTGGGATATAGTTTAGAAGCCATGGTGGTGTTGGGTTGATGGTTGGACTTGATGATCTTAGAATTCTTTTCCAACCTTAAAGATTCTGATTCTATGATTCTAGGAAATGAATGTTGTGTATAAGGAAAAATAGGAATAGGAAAAGGAGTTTGTGATGTCAGTGGAACTATGCGTGTCACAGGGGCAGCACTGCAGGATTTCTCATTGTCAGGTAGTTAAATTGTCCGAAATATTTAATACTGTCTGTATTGCATGATAGTTTGATCTGTGATAGTCTTTAGGTATGAAGTAAGTAGATAAACTGAAGGAGAAGAAATTGGCAGCTGGACTTGTGGAGATAATTACAGTAGCTAGAGAAAGGATTTTGCAGTAAGATAGAGAAGGTTAAGAATAACAGGAGTGTTGGAGAGCGCTGTAGGGCAACTTCCATAATTGCTGGTTTCCTGATGTGCTATTAACTCTACGGCTGTGAAACCCAAGTCATGATGCAATTTAAAAGGCAGCTGAGCCCAGTTGTTAAATTGCTAAAGAAAA
Source organism: Psophia crepitans (assembly GCA_013399095.1). Lineage (NCBI taxonomy): Eukaryota > Metazoa > Chordata > Aves > Gruiformes > Psophiidae > Psophia > Psophia crepitans. The sequence goes on from VWZZ01003270.1 coordinate 838,276, forward strand.
TTATGTTTGTACATGAATATACTAGTAACCCACAGGGCAAGATTTTAGGATTCTGTTTGGTATGAATATATTTTTGTGGGTATATATTTTCTTATATTGTTAAGAGCGTTCTAGCCATTGACAGTTTTTTGTGGCTTTTTTTGGGGGTGAAGGTTTGTTTTGGTTTTTTTCTGTATGTAAATGCAAAAGAAAGAATATTGGTTTGCTATATTTTTTCTGCCTGGAAACTAAAAAGGAATATTAGCTATTTCCAGTCATAATTAGTTTAAGGTTTTATCATTGTTTATACACAAAATTGAATCAGTCATTACCTTTGTTTGGTCTACTGCCTAGAGATCCTCCTATTCATTGAAATGTAGCTTGACTTTTAGTCAGTTTAAAATGAAAAATGCAAACTTTCTGTATATCACAATAAATGATACTTTAACCTTTTTTTTTGTTTTCTTTTCTAGTTTAGGAAAACCAGTTTGAATATCACATTCAAAACCAAAATATGAAACCTACATGTAAACAAACCTGTAACCATACAGCTGCTCCCTGAGAAATTTATTTCAAATTCACTGCTGCTAAAAATGGATGTTTGCCTAATGTAAGCTTGGTTTATTTGTGCTCCTGTGTAGGCTCTGCTCACTCTACTCAAGTGCTCTATGCTGCACATCCTGCAGTGATTGAACGACTGGAGCCTTATATAAAGTTGATAGATCAGGTGTATTGATGAATTCAAGTCCAATAATTTGTGAGTATCTAGCTGATGTACTTTATCTGTCTTTCCTTGAGAAAATGTCTCAGGGAATTGAGACATCTCTTGTGATGGATTTTGCAGAGCAAATGTCAGTCCCAACCACTGAGTTATTTTCTATATTTAAATTGGTTTTGGAATGGCATAAATTGCACTTACACAAAAACTTTTGTCAGTGAAATTCACCACGGTCTTAGAAATTCAGCAGAGGTTTCAGTAATTCTAGCTTGCAGGCATGTCTCACAATGTAGTATTAAACAAACCAAACATGGTGAAAAAGCTTTCATATCAAATGACTATAATGTTAAATCTGACAGAGGAGTAACTTATGGACAGAGAAATCTGTTCAAATTACACAGGTTAAAGAACTCATTTAGTCACACGTTTTCGTATTTATTAGAAGGTTTTTTAATTATAAATGTTAATCCAATGCTTTATATTTAACCATTAAGAAAGTGATCTAGAACTATTGCCAACCTTAAGCAATAGTTACACAGAGCTATCACTGCAGTACTTGGTATGTTCAGTAATTTTACTGTTTTATCTTTCTTTTGTGTTTGTAGGAGAAATACAGTGGACAACTGTAAGTGCCATCTTTTTAAGCAAAAAATACAAAGCCAGTTCTCTCAACTATGGTGAATCAGAGAAAGATACAATTAATATAGAGCTCTAAATGATGAATATCTTTTGCAGTCCATTGCTTTTCCACTTCAAGAGGATATTAATTTAAGCCTGAGCAGGGTCTTCAGTATAGTGTTTTATTATTGTATAGGGAGTAAGAGGCAATGTGCAAAGAAGGGAAGTTTTCACAGTCTGCTAGTTTTCTTTGACGTTTTCTACTAGTCTGGATTTTTATGGCAATGTTGCAAATCAAATAGCAGAGAAATGAACTGCAGAACTGCTACAAATTTAGATAATGAATATTCATTGGGTCAATTAGGAAATTAAAAATGAAAGCTCGGTAGGTTTTAGTAATAGTGTTGCAGCTGTCTTCCATATTTGTACAATAGTATGTAATCAAACTCTAAATGAATTCTTTGTCCTGATAATATTTTTTTATTATGCTGTTGTCATCCTTAATGTTTCATGTGTGGTCCTCTGTGAAACACGATTTAAGAGCTCCATTCTTATCAAATTAAATGGATTCTTTATTATACTGACTACTTAATGAAGATGTTTTATATATCAGTTTAAGATTCTTAGACTTGGGTAATATTATTCTGGATGAGTTCCCAATTTGAGTTGTACCCAGGACTAGAAATGGAATTTCAAAAACATTTGCTTCATAGGAACATTTACAGAAAACATCATGGGACAAGTGTCCAGGTATACCACTGTTCTCTCCAGTTTCCTGCCTGTGGATAAGGCCAGATTCCTCTCTGAGCTGCTGGGATTGTGTGCTATTACAGAGCAGTCTATATTGTAGCCACCATAAGAGGACAATCAGAACTAAAAGCATGAATGGCCATTTTATTAGAATCATAGAATCATAGAATATCCTGAGTTGGAAGGGACCCATAAGGATGATTGAGTCTGACTCCTAGCTCCACACAGGACCCAGCCCAATCAGAGCAGATGACTGAGAGCGTTGTCCAGACGCTTCTTGAACTCAGTCAAGCTCAGTGCTGTGACCACTTCTCTGGGGAGCCTGTTTCAGTGCCCCACCACCCTCTCAGTGAAGAACCTTTTCCTGATCTCCAGCCTAACCCTCCCCTGTCACAGCTTCATGCCGTTCCCTCGTGTTCTATCACTGATCACCAGAGGGAGGAGATCATCACCTGCCCCTTTTCTCCCCCTCATGAGGAAGCTGTAAGACATTGTCCTGGTTTCAGCTGAGAGAGAGTTAATTTTCTTCAAGAAAGTCAGTATGGGGCTGTGTTTTGGATTTGTGCTGGAAGCAGCAGTGATAGTGGAGATGTTTTTGCTGTTGTTGGGCGATGTTTACATAGAGCCAAGGACTTTTTCGGCTTCTCGCACCGTCCCACTGGCGGGATGGCTGGGGGTGCACAAGGAGTTGGGAGGGGACAGACAGAACACCTGACCCAAACTGACCAAAGGGGTATTCCATACCATATGATGTCATGCTCGGTTTATAAGGGGCTTGGGAGGAAGAAGAAGGGGGGAGGCAGCGGCGTTCGGAGTGATGGCGTTTGTCTTCCCAAGAAACCATTACGTGTGACGGAGCCTTGCTGTCCTGGGGATGGCCGAACCCCTGCCTGCCATGGGGAGTGGTGAATTAATTCCTTGTTTTGCTTTGCTTGTGCACGCGGCTTTTGCTTCACTTATTAAACTCTTGTATCTGAACCCACGAGTTTTCTCACTTTCGCTCTTCCGATTCTCTCCCCCTTTTCTGATGAGGGGGACTGAGCGCGTGTTTATGTGGTGCCCAGCCAACGGCTGGAGTAAAACCACGACAGACATGATGAGGTCTCCCCTCAGGCTCCTCTCCCTCAGGCTGAGCAAACCAAGGGACTTCAGCCTCTCCTCATACATCTTCCCCTCTAGACCCTTCACCATCTTTGTTGCCTCATTTCTTGACAAAAGAAACCTTGAAAAGTACATCAGTGATGACCACCCATGCATCCCTGTAACAAAACACCAGAGTATTTTACTTTGCAGATGTTGAGGAGCCATAGGTACTGTAAAAAAACCTATCAGCCAATGCCTTCATACAGGCAGAGGTCATGATTTAAGTGGGCTAACAGAACAAAGGTGACTATATATATGCTCAAACTGACCACCCTTAAGCAGCTAGGTGTCACCTAGTACTGCTGGCATTTCCTCTATTTGAACATGTAGTCCTGCGTTCACTGTCACACTTCTACAAATCGCCATGGCAAGGCATGTCCGCTCTCATGTGCGGCACTGCCTCAGAGGGTCACAGCACTCACTGCGGCTGCCAATGTCTCGGTGGCTGTCGGTAGAACTCTCCAATATCTAGTAAACAGCAGCTGGAATTCATGCTCACAAATAAGAAAATATAACTTGAGTCTACAATGGCAGTTAGTAACTTTAGCTTGTCTTCTAGCACATTGGCTCACTCCAGAGCAGCTCTTCCCTGAACTATGTTGATAGTGGAACTAATATATTGGATCTATTGCCCTAGCAACCCTGCCCAACAGAATCAGCCAGGACTGACAAGGTAGGATATGTCTATACATATGTTTAGTATTTCCTAGTTTAGGCAATTCCTTTTTAGGTGTAAACTCATAGATATGAGAGTGTATAATACCTAAAGCAGCTTTAATGTGTTCTTGAGGCAAGAGTAACAGCTCTAAACTTCACTGGGCAGTGATTCCCTTATTTGTGGAGCATTTCTCAACCCTTTATTACCACAATGTGCTGTGTCACTGTCTTACATAAAAGCACTGACTGCATTATTACTGTATTATTACCGGTGTGTTAATAATTGGAAGTAGTCACTACAGTTTAAAGACAATATATTCATCTTTCCCATGAGGCACTACATAGACTGGTTTAATTTCTTTTGCTTTTAGACTAATGCTGAAAATGTGCTATATTGCTAAAAGGACCGGAAGAAAACAATAGCAGACTGTATCGAGTGTTTATATGGAGCTAGCTGAAACCTGAAAGACAACAACTTAAAAGGAAAATTGCTTCTCTGTAAACAGCTTGAAAGTAAGCAATTTAATTTAACAGTTTCAGTCTGGGGACATGATATTTTCTTAAGTCAACCAAGGAATGCATTTAGTGAGTTAGATACATACTAACAAGAAGCATTTGGAAAAATAGGAGCTGCAGGAAGGGGGGAGGATTAAGTGCTTCAGAGAGAGAGAGAGAGAGAGAGAGACAAAGTCTTTTGAGTAAAAGTCAGTTCCTTAGGAAAACTGGAGTAAGTACTGCCAGGTAAAACTTGTCAGTCCTCAACTCTAAACATTAGAGTTGGACCTGTTCAGCTGGGACAAGAGAAGGCTCCAGGGAGACCTAATTGTGGCCTTCCAGTACCTAAAGGGCCTACAGGAAAGCTGGAGAGGGACGGTTTACAAGGGCAGGATGTGATAGGACAAGGGGGAATGGGTTTAAACTAAAAGAGGAGAGATTTAGATTAGATATGAGGAAGAAATTCTTTACTGTGAGTGTGATGAGGCACTGGAACAGGTTGCCCAGAGAAGCTGTGGATGCCCCATCCCTGGAAGTGTTCAAGGCCAGGTTGGATGGGGCTTTGGGCAACCTGGTCTGGTGTAGGGTGTCCCTGCCCGTGGCAGGGGATTTGAACTAGATGATCTTTGAGGTCCCTTCCAATCCAAACCATTCTATGATCCTGTGATTCTTTAGAACTGAATCTGTTCACACTCAGTTTAAGGTCGTATTTCAGTTTGTTAAAAATCATGAAGTCCTGTAGAAAATACCTGGATTATAAGTAATTATTTTTACAAAAATGTTCTGGTAATTTTCTGAAGATATGCTCAGCAGGGAGCAATACCAACTCTGACTTTTCTGAACTGAGTGTTGCATGAAATTCATAATGGCTCACAGAGAATGTTCCCTGAGACACCAACAAAATGGTAAGAAGATTTTCTGCAAGAACACAGGCTGCATTGTTCATCTACAGCTGTAGGAAATCCAAGCAATGTTTATTTGTAGTTTGAGTAAATGCCTTTAAACTGTTTAACTAGTCACCAGATGAATCTGTATTTTGACCTGTCATGTCACCAGCAAGAGGCATCTCCTTTTAACTTCTGATTGCGATTAACAAGCTGTGGGATAGGACTCTTGGAAATAAAGGTATGGTTTTTCCTGCCCTCAGCTTCAGTAGTCACAAGCTTTAGTGTATGGCATGCTATATTTATTGTATTTATCTACACACAAGCACACACATCCCCCTCCTCCCAACTCAGAACATATTTTCCTTGTGTTGATTTTTGGAGACAAGCACCTTACAGAACATGTGGGAGAAGGGTGAAAACCGTTGCAGATTACTACCTTTATGCATTAACAACAAATTTAAGAAAAACCTACAAAACTATATAATGATTCCAGCAGCAGTGTTAAATTAAGGTAGCTAACTAAAGCAAATGCCTGATATCAGTACTTGCTCAGAAATACGTGAGGAGAGGAAAGGGTTTTGATGGTTCTTTTACAAAAAAAGAAGGTATATTCAGTTTCAGCCATGTAAGATTGTGGCATACAACCCACATCATGAGTATTGTTTGAAGTTGGGTTCTCCACATCTTGGAACAGACATGAGGTTAAAACAGGTACAAAGGCAAGTAAAATTATTTAGGTTTAAAGCAACTGCTTTATGAGAGGGAAACTATTAGGAAAATACATAAAATTAGACTGGACAAAGCTGATAAGAGATATTGGTGATGGTTACAAAATCATGAAGGTTGTGGATAAAATGGATATATAACTTTTATTGTTCAAATTTTACAGTACACTCATTGAAACTTGCAGGAGATTGGTTTAAAGGATGAAAGAAAATGCTCTTACACAGTAGGTAGTGAATTTCTGCAAACTTTTAGTACAGGATCTTATGAAGGCAGGCAGTGCAAAAAGAGTTTAGCTAAATTTGTAGAAAGCAGGTTTATAAGAATAATACTAAAGGCAACAGACATGGGTGTACTTTGAAACAGTTATTTCTACTGACTACATGTGCTGGGGACGTGAGGGGAACAGACCACAGACAGTGCCAGGCTTGCATACACTGTCTAAATAGCATTTTTTGTTGTTGCAGCAGAACACTGAGCACATTAAAACATTGCTCAGAGAGAGTGGGGCATTTCTTAGGCCTTATGGTCCTCTGCTGTCAGTATCTTTTTGATTATTTGTTTAATTTCATTTCCCATCCTTCTCTTCCTTAAGTTTGCCTTGCAGTTTGATGCAGTCAAAAAGTAATAAAAAGTACGGAACTTTAATAAACAGAATAAAATTTACTAAAGCCATGAACTTTTGCAAGGTTTTCAACAAAACCATTAATACATCAGAAAATCCATGGGAAGAAAGAGAATTTCCTCAAAAAAATGCCTCACATTTGTCAGTTATGGCTAAATTACTGATGAGCCTAAGCTATGTTTCTGTTAAGATTCTGTGACAAGCAGCACATAGTTGTCTGTGCCTTTTATTAGCTAAATACATGGGTAGTCTGAGGATCTCTTGCAAAGGTATATTACCTCATGATAATATAATTGGGCTACCCTGCAGTGCAAGTTACACCTTCTCAGATAATAGGTTTATTGTGGTTGGGAGTACAGCATCTAAGAACAGCACTTTCTCCTGAGATGGACAGATGGATGGATGGATGAATGAAAAAAAAGAGACAAAGAGAAAAATATTGGAGACAAACTGTACTGAGAGAAGGATATGAATTCATAAACTGTTCGTGTTGGATTTTCTTCTGTTCTTACTGCCTCCTTATTTATAATGTTCATTGAGAGATGACATTTAACAAGACATTAACATTAATGCCATGGATATTGCAGCATGTGTAGCTGAGTCAAAATATCTCTTGAAGTAAGTCATTCTACTTTGCAAAACAAATCTGAGAATACATTTCTTCTATATATCATATATCATCTTTTATAATCATTTATTTACTTTGCTAATTTTAAGTCATACTGAAAAATTCACATTCCTCAGATGCCAAATAAGCTTCATTGAAAGTTAAAGGAATAAACAAAAGCAATCTGGCATATGCACTTGAATATTTATCTCTGAAAGTAACCATTCACCAGCTTAGTATGAAATACAGCCACTTGGAAACTGTTCCATACAGCAGAGGGCAGCAGTGGTAAAATGGCATCTCAAGTAGATGATTACAGTAAGTCTACTTCAATCATCTTTAATATAAAGTAGCTCAAACAGTAAAAGCAAAAAACTATTAAATAAACCCAGAGTTAAATCTTTTATTTCAGTTTTCTTGATGACGTTCATGTCAGCATTAATTTTCATTAATAAGAGAAAATTATTCTCATAGGTTGTTTCCAAATTCAGGCCTAGAATTACTGTGGTTTTCACTTCACAGAAAGGTCACTGAACCTCCTACCCTATTAACTTTGTTTTTTTCTTCGAACAAATGAAATAAAATCTGGTTCTGGATTAGAAAATGGACATATTTTTTCCTGAGGTCATAAACTGCTAGTTCCACAGATGCATTTTATTAGGGATTGCTTCATTACATTCTAGTGGTCAGTATGCTGTTATACTGCCTCTCAATCAGTGAATTCTTTTGCATGAGTATAAAAATTATTGGAAAGCCTTTGTAAATTAAATAAATAGCAGATGTAATTAAGACTGATAGTGTCTAACGGCTTTGCATCTTTAACTCCTTTGTTTTGGATAAGATGGTTTAGGGCATTCAAAACATTTCTCTTACAGTTTCTTTCATGTCCGTAGCTGACTCTTATGTCTTCAGCTTTCCTGCACTCCTTTACACTAGCAGAATGCTCCTTCTACCCCCTTGTCTTGCACAGAGCTTGCAAGAATTAAATATCTCTGAGATTTTTACTCCTCTCTCAAATATATTTAAAAGTGGCAAAGTTGTTAAAGACTTGCTGGGGTGAAAGGATTGGGGGAATTTATACAGAGGTGGGGAGGGATTTAATGGCAAAATGTAGTTAATAGTATGGATGTCTACAACAAAGACAATCTCTCCAGGCTTTCTTAACTATCAAGGAAGTTATCATAAATATAATCACAGAAACTAGAGTGCAATTTCTCTCATCCAAAAGTTTATCCTAGAATAGGCCAGACAAACTGTCTCTTAAAACACCTTTCTCTCCAATGACTGCACAGGGAGCCTAGGGTGACTCGCCCAGATATAGACTTCCACATACGCCAAATTTAAATAAAGTCAGTCCTGGCTACACACACAGATCTTGGCTGCTTAAGCCTCGCTTCCTCTGGAGATCACACTGAAAAAAAGCAAAATAATCCTACTTTAAATGAGAGAAAAATGAAAACAAAAAAGAAAGGGTAAATAACTGAGACTATACTCATATACGTGTAATAAAGGTAGGAAAGGGTTTTTTTAAAAAAAACATAAATGAATTAGTGGGCTTCATGCATACGTTAAAATGCATATGCTTTTGTGGAACTCTGTATTAGCTTTTATGGAAAACATTCAGATCAAAGTCCAAAGAGTTGCAGCAGGATTAATCAACATACAGCCACACATTTGCATTTTGAAAACGACAGCAGTGTTTGGCAGGTTTATATCAGATATTTTTCTGCAGTAAGAGAGTAAACTGGAGTTAATACATACCCAGTTAGCACAGTGTGCAGACAGTCAATATGCCTGTGTTGTTTATTGCCTTTAATTGACAAGATTTTCTTTTCTATGTAGAAGAGTTCCATGTTACTGAAAAGGAGGCATAGAAACAATGCAGTGAGTCATCATTCAGAAAACGGGGAGGAAATCCAGTGCGTTGGATGTGTCCTTTCTCCAGACTTTCATCTGAAGGTACACAGAGACTCACATGTCCTTTTTTTTTCATTTTGCCACTGGTTTATACAGAATCTTAGTTTTTTTCCTCTTATATAAATTTGCTTCAGCTTTCTCTTTAGTTTCTTTTTTTCAGTAATTCTGCAAAGAAGTATTCTAGAAATAAAATTCTGGTTAAAAACCCCACAAACCTATTTGTAGAGAGTTCATTTTAAAAATTACCTCAATGCACTAATGCTTTGCATACTAATCCACTTAGGCTTTCTTTTTCAAGCTTATGAGTGCCAGCCATTGACTTGTTCTACTTGGCTACTTTGAACCTTACACTGGGCTGCAGATTGGGTGTTGTTAAATGTGAGCAAGTGTATCTAATTGTTAATAAATACTAACTGCATCTAAGTAAATTGTGAAAACTAAGATTACACTTTATATTGACGATTTTCCAAATACATACACATGCGTGTGCATACGTGTGTTTAAAAAGGCCAGTGGGGAAAAGGGGAATTAGGATAAATGTTCTTGCATATTTCACAATCTATTTCCAAATGTGTAGAAGGCAGCGTGGGAGCAAGAACTGCAGCAAGAGCAGAGCTGCAGCTGGCTTGGTTAGTATCATACTAAGCAGGCAATTTGTGTGTAGCAGACCCTCAGTTCCAGGAAAGTTTCTGCGTCTGGTGTTCACAAGCTGCTCACACTGATCACTTCAGTATAAATCCCCAGCACGCTGGAGAGCTTGCTCAGCTGCTCAATCAAAGTACAAGCACTTGCTCAGCAGTGAGTTAGCATGGACTACTCTCAGCAGCAAGTTAGCATTCAAGGCTACCTGAATAGTAACTCCTACTAGAGAAAATAAGAATTTCCCTCATAAATATAATGTAAATCTCTTTTTTAAAAAAAAATATTTTTTGGTTACAGATGTTTTTCTTGTCCTTGTCTGCATAGATGAGACATAAGGTGAAGAAGAAGCTAAAAGACTTTGGTTCTTTCTGTACTGATGAAGAAATTGGTTTGGTAGAGAGAAAGGCTTGAAAAATCTTTACAGAGGAACCGTAGGTACCAAATTGTTGCTATGCTGCAGATTGCTGTTTTGCTTTTTAAGACATAATGTACAGTTACTTGGGTGGATTTCCAACGCTCATTCTTTTTATGTCCTTTTGGTCTTTTTGTTAGCTTTAAGCTGAGCATATTTCCTCCAGCACAGTGCTTTGAAGTTTCATTTCAGGATTTTCTAAAATTACAATTACCACAGATTCCTTCACGAAAATCTGTGTAGCTTAAATCTAAATTAAAGGCCACTGTGACTGACAGAGTTGCATTGGTCACTGAACTAAAAGTTGATGCCTACAGGCTTCTGTTTATTTCTTGAGTTCATATATGTATATATAGTTCTAAACAAAGTACACGGAGCTGATAATTTCAAAAGACTCTTTCCTTAAAGCTGAAAATAATGATGAGCAAAACTGGATCAGCGGAGGCTTTAAAAAATAAAGTGAGAATTATTATTGGTGACTAAGAATATCCTATTAAACAGAAATAGCACAAATTCTGCAATCATTACAGAAGGCAAATTTGTCTTAAAAAGTAATGTTTAAGAGAGGATGCAATTAAAATTGTAACAAAAATTTTTGTAAAAAATCCTTTGCTTTATCAATTTGTTGAACATCATGTATTAATTTGTGCTGCGTAGCCTCTTCTTCCAGTTGTATTTCTATGTAGAGCAAACCAAAACTAGTATAGCAACATGAATATGGAATCAAATAATGTATAAAATAACAAGGAAAAAAGGCTGATGGCAATGAGAACAAGTATGTAGACAGAGTCAACATTTATGGAAAAAAAAGAAGCACAAATATTAAAGAAAAAAGGCTATTAGATATTAAGTTTAATGACAAAGGAAGATTTAATAGTATATCAAAACCAAAGTAATCAGTATGAAACCAAAGTATGCAGTAATACCTATCAAAACCAAAGAAAATTCTAGCCCTGGTGTAAGGTCTGGATAAGACTGTTTGAAAGTGTATGTATGTGTAAGTTCACATTACGTATATCAAGATTCTAGCTTTGGAAAGAAATAGTATGTGTAGTGCCTTATTCTGATATAAAGATACTTTCTACTCTGTCGTAACCAAACAATTATTTCAGTTAAATGTTTTCATGTCTGCCAGGCAGGATAGCATGTAGTTAGTTGGAAGCATTGGTCACAGAGCATTGTGAGCCATTAATATTTGTTTTTTAAAACCTCACATCGTGGAGCATGGTAAAATTTCAAAGAATGGAAGAAAAGCTTAAATGGTTCCAGTATTTTACAAAGGGTAACCAGGATAACTGGGTATCTATAGGCGATCTCGCTAGGCATTAATCCTAGCCAACAGCAGGGAAAGGTGCTGTAGAATGCAGCCAGTGAAGAGTTAAAAGACAGTAGCATAGCTAATATTAATCAATATGATTATATGGGAAACAGACTGGACAAACCAACGGTGATAGGTTTTCCAGAAGACTATAAACTTGTCGGACAGATTTAATAGTGCAGAATCCTAGGCTTCCATGGAGCTTTCACCTGATTCTGGAAAAAATCTGTGCTTTAAAAACAAACAAACAAACAAACAAACACCCCAAAGAAACAAACAACAAAACCAAAACAAAAACAAAACAAACACACACACACACACAAAAAAAACCCACAAAAAACCCAAACCAAAACAAAAAACCCCCACCCCAAACCAAAAAACTTTATGGGATCCCATAGAGGAATATTGACTCAGTTAAAGGAATCATGTATGGCAACTTAATAAATATATATAAGGACTTGAAAGCTAGTTGTCACTGAAAATTAGGAGTATAGGCTTTCAGGAGGTGTTTTTGATCAAATTTCTCTAGCACTAAAAGAAAAAACAGGAACTACTAAGGCCAAAATTTATAGAGAAGGTGGAAATTCCATGAGAAAAATGGTGGAAACATTGTACTTCAGAAGAGGCATTCATTGAACAGTCTGAATTTTAGCAATCTAAGGAAGGGTCCCAAACTCAGGAAAAAAAAAAAAAAAAGTTGGAGTCACACTGACAAGGTGAGAGATGGTGCCCTGAAACACTTACTTCATAAGTGATGGATAATTGGCTGATAAAGGGTGCCCAAGGTGCTACTGTTGGTGAAATGGTGAACACAGTTTTAGATACAAAAGATGTACTAAGTAGGAAATTCTGTTTCCTTTATATGTGATATCGGTGTAAACCATCACTGGAATAATGTGTAAAAATTCTAAGCTCCGAGACACATGGAAAACTTGTGATAATATTCAGAAAAAAAGTCAGTTAACACCTTGGAAATATGTCTTAGTCTGAGATTTAAAATTAATTAAATTATCCTTTATTAAAAAAAAAAGTTGACATATAATGATAATGGTCAGCATATGCTTATGTTTCTGACAGGGTTTTTTTTTCTGTATTGGATCATTAGTGAAAAAACATAGTATTTGAAGCTGAACAAATCCACACTGGAAGTAAGACACATACACATTAAAGGTGAGGATACAAAGCTCTGAAATAACTTTCCTGAAGATGAGTTAGATCCTCAAACGAAGCTTTTGATAAGGGCTGAATTTTGTACATAAATACATTTTAGAGTGCAAACACACAATGGACTTCTTTCAGAAATTCCTGTGTATAGATTTTTGTCCTGCTTTAAGGCAAAACCCCTTCTGTCCTTAAAAACTGAGAACGGGAAGAGATAGGTTGAAATCCTTCCACATAGCTGAATAGTAAGGATAATTACAAAGCTAAGGAGGAAATAATTTCTTATTGGAACTGTATGAACGAAACTTCTCTTGAGTTTTATAAGAGACATTATTTTCAGTAAAACATGTTTTCAAAGAGCTTTTTTTTTCAGATATTGCTTAGGTTTCAGGAAGTAGAGAGTGGAAGTTACACAGTATGGAGCATCTTCAAGACAAACTAGTAGTTTGTGGGCACAAATGTTCAAAAATTGAAAGGGTTATTTACTTTAAATCTTCAATTGCTGTCTTGATGAAAAGACAACTTTAACAGAGACTGTTACTCTTTCCTATATAGGAGGTTATAATTAGAATGAAATAGAAATTTCAAGCAAGGGGTTCTTGGAAGAGTGTGTGGGAGATTACAGGTACTGATTAGTCGTAGATTATCTGGGTGGTAACAGTTGAAAATCGGTAATTAAAACTTAAAATACCAACGAACATCACAATGGGTGATGTTGTTACAAAGACTTGTGCTTGATCACTTGCAGCTGAGTATTATAGGGCTTTCCACGCTTGATGAAATCCAGGGCCCACTGCTGCAATACCTATCCCACTAGCAGCTGCTTTAGAGAAAGTTCTCTTCTGGTACCCGACAGAGATGGGCTTCAGCCCTGAAACCCAGCATTCTACATTAGTTCCAAAATATATCTGCATTAACGTTATTTGTTTATTTCAACTCATTGTCATCATGACTAGGATCCCAACATGTTTCTTCACTAGTTAGTGAAATGAGCTCCCCATTACTGTTTGTGATACAAGAATAACCTTAACTGTGAAAAACTACTGTAGCTTCATTCATTTTCTGGACAAGGCAGTAAGTGTTCAGACAATGAGCTGAGGTTTCTGACATGATTAGCAAAGGAGTCGTGCAAGGTCCATGCTTGAAATCTGCCTTGCAACTCACAGTATTCCTTGGTGATCGCATTGATATGACTGATACCCTCAATATAATTTACAAGTATGGTCAATGAGCATTTTATGTAACTGGATAAAACAAATAGAAACCAGAAAAGACATTGGAGAATGGAATGGAGTCCTGGTTGTGCCAGTGCTGTTAACTTCAAGGTTGAAGGACATTAAATTAACAGCTTTTTAGTTCTTAAGAAACAGCGGTCTAGTGGCAATTAAGAGTAAAACTGTCTTTGTAATTAGGCTGTCTACTCTGTAACTTTGTTTTGGATTGGAGCAAACTTCAATTTCAGACTTGGCTGATTATGTATATATTTTTAGTCACTTCCAGCTTTTTTGCCAGAATTTGCCAGAACAAGTACAAATATTTACTCACCTAGAAGCAGTCTGAGTACAATAAAAGGGGATGAAAAAATCTGAGAAAATGTTTTTCTGCTAAGTATTTTGATGCAATATCATTCCATGTTAAAGTTTTTCTTTTAAGCTACATCTATATTAGTTTTATTTTCAATATGTTCAATATTCAACATTCAGTATTTTAATATTTTCAGTATTATAATTTATTCAATGCATCTGCACAACTAGAAAGGACTAATTCTGTATTTTGTTAATTTCTACTTTTACAAAAAATATTTATAGCTAATACCAAGCCATTGTTTCCATTCAGAAGTTGGTAAAGAGGGCCTAATTAATCAACTACAAGGAAGGTAAATTTTTTGTTTTATTTTAAATGACTGATCTTCTGGATAAAGCAGATACAGTAGATCAGATCTGTCAAGACTTCAGTGTGACTATTTGGTGGGGTAACAACTAGGAAATTACTTAGTAAACTGAAGGAGATGGAAACATTGAGGGTAGGTAACGATCTAGAAGGTTGGTGGTTGCTTTGAAAAGGGACTGAATGGCCTGGCATGAAGTTGCTAGTGAGATTTTCCAAGATTCAAGTCTTTGAACTTCTCGTACATTTTCTTAAATTTTGGGGGCATAAAGTTTGTGGATGACATTGGGTCCAGAGGCTACAGAGTATATTCAGGTTTTCATGTAGAAAAAATTAGAGTCTTGGAGTTTTAGACATGACATGCAACATCACAATACATAATACACACATAGTACAGGGTGATAACAAGAATTTCTAGGATGGGAAATAATGGAGGGTTAAGACCTGCATGCATCAGTCACCCAGTGGAATTGTGAGGCATATAGCTTGTGCAGCTCTGAAAGAGGCAAATGTAATCTTTGCGTGCACACATATTTTGAGGAAAGATGTGAAAATTCTATTATTGTTCTTCATTTCACATTCTATTATTGATATTTCACTGGGAATAACAATTATGGTAATAATCACACCTACTCATCAGGTGAATTCAGTAAGTGGAGAAAAACCTGCTGTGTTGACACAAGAAACAGAATATTCATATTGATTTAGATGTAGGGTTTTTCATTGTTCTTTCATATTCTTTGGATTTCTTTCATACTCCTTGTATATACATTTATATACAGAGAACATGCAGACATAATAAACGGCTTATATAGATGAGCGCTGTTGTTTGCCATCATAAGAAGATCTCCTATATGGTTCATAAACTGCTTTGAGTGTTCATTTACAGGAGAGGAAACCGATGAAGATAGTAATATCTCACCATAGTATGGTGAGTTATTCTGGTGCTTCTTAGTATAATACACACTGAACCCACACTTTTTTCTTCCACAACTAAACAACACAAACCACACAACCAATGGCAAACAGATGCTAAATTCACTGAAGCATTACTAAAACACGACAGTTCTGTTCCAGGAACCACTGACACAAAGAATCCTGAGGCCAACACTGAGCAAAATGAACAGTGTGTCCTCTTGATGAGAAAATAAGAATTGTTCCTAAATTGGGTAGAAAAATGCTACAAGAATAAATGGTGTGTAACTCAAACTGTATTTGCAGAATTAAAATAGTGATTGATTTTGTGTCTTCTCTGTGTATTCTCATAGGCTAGGACAAAGCAAGCATTTATTTTGTAAACTAAGGGTTACATATGTGCATTCATTTTGAATAATGGTGTTTAGGTTATCTATCTATATAGATAGACAAATTTTGAAAGTAACCAACTTTCATAAAATATGAGCATTTCTTATGATAATGAACTCCCTTCTCACTTTTCTTGTTACTAAAGCTTTCAACAGTGGATATAATGCTGGGTTACGTGGAGGAGTCACTAGCTGGTCATTAGTTTTAATAAAGGTAGAAACTAAGTTCACTGTAATTTGATGAAGTTTGTATCTGGTTAAATTCAATTGTTGTCTATGGATACTGTTTCTTTCATTGTTCTTCCATTCTAGGATTTTCCTTTTTTCTTTTCAACTTTTGTCCTGGTTTCAGCTGGGAGAGAGTTAATTTTCTTCAAGAAAGTCAGTACGGGGCTGTGTTTTGGGTTTGTGCTGGGAGCAGCACTGATAGCGGAGATGTTTTTGCTGTTGCTGAGCAGTGCTTACACAGAGCCAAGGCCTTTTCGGCTTCTTGCACCGCCCCACCAGCAGGATGGCGGGGAGTGCACAAGGAGTTGGGAGGGGACAGACAGAACACCTGACCCCAACTGACCAAAGGGATATTCCATACCATACGATGTCATGCTCGGTTTATAAGGGGCTTGGGAGGAAGAAGAAGGGGGGGGCAGTGGCGTTCGGAGTGATGGCGTTTGTCTTCCCAAGTAACCATTACGTGTGACGGAGCCCTGCTGTCCTGGGGATGGCTGAACCCCTGCCTGCCATGGGGAGTGGTGAATTAATTCCTTGTTTTGCTTTGCTTGTGCATGCGGCTTTTGCTTCACTTATTAAACTCTTGTATCTGAACCCACGAGTTTTCTCACTTTCGCTCTTCCGATTCTCTCCCCCTTTTCCAATGAGGGGGACTGACCGAGCGTTTATGTGGTGCCCAGCTGACGGCTGGAGTAAAACCACGACAACTTTATTGCTTCAACCTCTGTTACTTGAAGCCCATCTAATTAATCAATTATTCCATAAGCTATTGTTAGTATCGGTGCCACTTACAAACTTTCTGAATTTAAAATAAAGAGTACAAGAAACTGTCTTATCTCCCCTCACCCTGGCTTGTATTCATGACCCAGGAACTTATCTTTTCCTTTGGTTTTAGGTAGACTAGAAGGCCTTGAGAAACATCAGTCTTCTCTCAGGCAGCAATTGCCTTGGTATTTGCTTGCAATGACTCTTCTCTATTGTGAGAAGCACTTCTTTAGAACAACTGAACACTGAGCCATGGTTTGAAAAACAAAAAGTAATGTGAGTAAACACTTATTATCTTAATTTCTGTGATAATAAAACTGATACATAATTATTTTATGAAGTAAGACAAATTACGTAAAGGAACTTTTGAGTGGTTTTCAAGCATAAGATGATGACTATCTGACAGGAAAGGAACATTCCAGTATCCTGGGGTCAGATGTCAATGGCTGAAGAAGTGACATGCAATACATAAGTCAGTTTCCTACAAAATGAATAGCATAACTGTGAAAAAGTTATTTTTCAATTTAAAATCTTAACTTTTTAATATTAAAATATTGCTTGGTGTTCTATGGTGTAATACTACATAATATTCCTCAGGGGTTGTTACTGGGA
>VWZZ01003273.1:10879-24452 GCA_013399095.1 Psophia crepitans
TGGGGCTTGGGGGTGCCGGGGGGCTCTGGGCTGGTCGCACAGCACCATCTGGTGCCCACAGCTGGAATGTCAGGCAGGCCTGGGCGCACAGCTGGACCTCGGCATCTTCTCCTCCCCTTGGCCCCAGCTCCCCCGGGTGGTCCCCATGGCTCTCAAACCCTGTTCTCTTCCACTGCAGATGTTGCGAATCCCTCCGCTATCACTGACGCAGCGAAGATCGTGGAGGGGAAGCTGAATGGCGCGGGCCTGAACCTGCTGATAAACAACGCTGCCATCTACACCCCGGTGGCGTCGCTGGAGACGGTGGATGCTGAGGAGATGATAAGGACGTACAAGACCAATGCGGTGGGACCGATGCTGGTGGCCCAGGTATGGATGAAGCTCTGGGGATGGAGCTCACCATGGAGGGGGAACGTAGCCCAGGATGTCCGCGGTCATGGTGCAGATCTCAGAGGGCTTTGCTGAGTTTCCGAGGGTTGCAGGAGGGAGGGGGCAGTGCTAGGGCTGCACCCCCAGCCCGAGCCCTCTGTAGCCCCCTACATTGTGCTGGGCCAACTGGGAGCAGGAAGGGCAACTTCAGTAAAAAGCCCAGGCTCTCTTGGCTTCCTGCTGTTCCTCCTCATCCTCCCTGTTGTAGGCAGGCTGGGTTGCAGTTGCCATCAGTGGGGCTGGCTCAAGGCACAGGTGTCCTACACGGTTGCTTCTCCCCAGGCGTTCCTGCCCCTGCTGAAGAAAGCTGCCCAGGAGAGCACAGAAAAGGGCCTGAGCTGCAACAAGGCAGCCATCATCAACATCTCCACTGTCATGGGCTCCATCGAGAAAACCGCCGAGTCCTTCTGCAAGCCTGTCATCTCCTACCGCTGCAGCAAGGTACGGGGACTGCCCGTGAGCTCGGTGGGAGTCAGAGCTGTCCCATGCCAGGGTAGCACCTGAGGTGGCGAGACGGAGGGACTTATTTGTGCTGACCACTGCACGAACCGCCTGGGCATCTCCCTGCCCCGCCGCTGCCCACCCAGGGCAGGCACGCACCATCTCTTGAAGACTTGGCATTGCTTTTTCTGCCCTGCCATGAGACAGCGGTGGGAGGGGACCCTAGTCCGTGGAGCTTTCTACTGCCCACAGCTGATGCTTTCTTCCCCCCCCAGGCTGCCCTCAACATGCTCACCATGTGCCAGGCTCTGACCTACGGGGAAGCTGGGATCCTCTGCGTGGCCCTTCACCCCGGCTGGGTGAAAACCGACATGGGCACCCAGGAGGTGGGTTCCAGCTGAGTGGGCCAAGGGTGGGACGCGTGGGAGGGACCCAAGCCTGCAAACTTGCAGTGGCATGGGAGGTGCCTCGGGTGGCCGGGATGGCTCTCAGAATGAGGGATCCATGTGAAAATGAGTTGTCTCTCAGGCTGCAAGTTGCCAGTGTCTGTGCTGGGGCTCTGCAGAACATGTGGGTGCTGCCTGGGAAACAGCATCAGCACACATCCAGGGTGAGCAGGAGGTCTGGTCATGGGGGGAAAGGCTTTGGGCAGCCTTGGGACGTGCAGAGAACCTGAAACGGACAGAGCAGGGAGGAGAGGAGCAGCACCCTGCACCCCCTTTCTCAGAGAGGTCCCCCTTCATCCTGTCGGATCCTTGTTTTGGGTGGGGCTGGTCCCTGCAACCCTGGAGCTGTGAGAAGGCTACACGCAGCATCCCGCTCGCAGCAGGGATCTTTTATGTCCCCTGTTGGTTCAAGCCTGTAGCTGGCTTCCCAGCCCAAGCCGCCCCCATCCAAGCCGTCGGTGAGCGTCCTCCCACGTACCGGACCCGTCCCACCTCCCGCGGTCGCTGCTCGGTCTGGCTGGAAGGAGCCTTGCTGCCGATGCGCACGAGCTGAGCGGGTGCTGGTGGACGGCTGGGGACGACGGGGGGTTCTTGGTGCTGCTCCTCACTTGTGCCCGTTGCAGGCTGACCTGACGGTGGACACAAGCGTGCGGGGGCTGCTGTCTGTGCTGCCCATCCTCTCTGAGAAACACAGCGGGACCCTGCTCAACTGGGAAGGTAAAGCTATTCCGTGGTGACTGCCCAGTGCCAGGAGGTTCTCCGGGTGCCCTGGAACCACCGGGGTGGTCAAGCCTCTGTGCTCTGCAAGGGACCTGTTTGGGTGTTCACTGGGCGTGCGGGGCAGCCTGTGATTCCTGCCCTCACACTGCTAACAAATAAAGACGATTAGTAGCCGTGCCGTCTCCCAGCCGCAGTGGCCGTGCTGAGGCTGTCTCTGCCCTGGCCTGGAGCTGGGCCCTGCATAAAACCGCTGTTAGAACAGCCTGCCTGCCCTGCCTGCGGCTGCTCTGAGCTGAAGGGAGCTCCTGGGGGGGAGCTCCTGGGGGGGTGGGCAGGTAACCAGCCCCAAACCCTCCTGCCGTCCCTGCTCCCAGGCCTGCCTGGGCTCTGCCGTGCTTCCACCCAAAGCACGGCGTCTTTGCTGCGGGCTTCCTGGGAGAACTTTGGGCTGGACACAGTGTCTTTAGGGGCAGCCTTGGGGCTGGAATGGGAGGAGTGGTAGCGCCACAGGCCAGTTCTGCAATCCCAGGGGAGCCCCGGCTGGGCGCGGTACCCCTGGGTGGGGAAAGCCGGTGCCGGCGGGAAGCACAGGGTGGGAATGGCACTGCTGTGGGATGGGGAGGATGAGAACCTCTGGGCCTCTGCGTGGGTCAGGCAGCCCTGGGCTGCATGAATTTGCCCAGGAGGTGGTAACACCCCCAAAGAAAAGGACTCTGGGGTGGTACTGGGTTTGCCCACGAGGGTTCTGTCCTTTCTGGAAAGACCTGCTCTCTGTGGGACGATACGGAGAGAAGGATCCAAGGCTCCTTCAAAACCGTGCCTAGTCTCAGGTGGGCAGAGCAACCTGGTCTGCAGGAGAGGCAAACCCACTGCCCCTTCCCTTGGCGGCCACCACCTCCTCCTCCTCATCTGGAGGATCAGCTGAAGCACCTCTGTCCCTCTGGGTCTGGCCTTTTCTGGGGTTGTACCTCTCCCCTGGAGCAGGGGCTTGTCTGGCAGCACCAGCTTTGCCATGCACCGTTCTGCACAGGACCCCCCTCATTTCCCAGCCAGGAGCACAAATGCTGCACCCCCCCCTTCCCCAGGCAGACAGAGCATCGAGGCAGTCTGCTGGGGCTGGGGCCACGTCTCTGCCCCACCAGGGCGAGCTGCGCCCCAACAAGCTCCCACAAGCCCTGGCACCCACAGCCTGGTGAGTCACAGGCACCAGTGAGTTTTTCTTCCTCCCCAGCTCCAGTTCCTCCCAAGCCAGTGGCATTTTGGTCGCTGAGACTTTTGAAAAGCTGGGAAAGGGAACAGCAGGGAGCGTCTACAACCTGGGTGCCACCCTGGGCTTGGGAACAGGGTGCCCGTAGCTGGAGGTGGCAGCGCTGCCAGAGCTTGTGAGCTTGGAGCCCTGGCTCCTGGTACCCCCTTCTAGGGTTATCGGGAGTGGTCAACATGGATTCACTGAAGGGAAATCACGCCTGACCAACCTGATGGCCTTCTGTGATGGCATGAGCAGCTGGGTGGATGAAGGAAGAGTAGTGGATGTTGTCTACCTTGACTTCAGCAAGGCTTTGAACGCTGTCTCTCATAGCATCCTCATTAGTAAGCTTAGGAAGTGTGGGCTGGGTGAGTGGGCAGTGAGGTGGATCAGGAACTGGCTGAATGGCAGAGCCCAGAGGGTTCTGAGAGGTGGTGCAGAGTCTAGCCGGAGGCCTGTATCCAGTGGTGTGCCACAGTGGTCAGTGCTGGGTCCGGTCTGAATTAACCTATTCATCAATGACCTGGATGAGGGGACGGAGTGTATTCTCAGCAAGTTTGCTGGTGACCCCGAGCCGGGAGCAGCGGCCGACACACCAGAGGCTGCGCCACCATTCAGCGAGGCCTGGACAGGCTGGAGAGCTGGGCTGAGAGGAACCTTCTGAGGTTCAACAAGGGTGAGTGCAGGGTCCTGCACCCAGGGAGGAACAACCCCGGCACCAGGACAGGTTGGGGGTGACCTGCTGGGGAGCAGCGCTGCGGAGAAGGACCTGGGAGTGCTAGTGGACACCAAGCTCTCCATGCCCAGCAGGGTCCTTGGGGCCAAGAAGGCCAACGGTGTCCTGGGGGGCATCGAGGAGAGTGTGGCCAGCAGGATGAAAGAGGTTCTCCTCCCCCTCTGCTCTGCCCTGGTCAGGCCTCACCTGGAGTTCTGGGTCCAGTTCTGGGCTCCTCCATTCAGGAAAGACTGGGAACTACTGGGGAGAGCCCAGCGGAGGGTTGTGAGGATGATGAGGGTCCTGGAGCATCTCTCCTGTGAGGAAAGGCTGAGAGCGCTGGGGCTGCTCAGCCTGGAGAAGAGAAGCCTGAGAGGGGATCTGATCGATGCTGATCAATATCTGCAGGGGGGTGTCCAGAGGAAGGGGCCAGACTCTGCCCAGTGGTGCCCAGGGACAGACCAAGGGGCCCCGGGCACAAACTGGGACACGGGAAGTTCCAGCTGAGCAGGAGGAGAAACTTCTTCCCTCTGCGGGTGCCGGAGCCCTGGGCCAGGCTGCCCAGAGAGGGTGTGGGGTCTCCTTCTCTGGAGAGACCCCAGCACCGCCTGGACGCCACCCTGTGCGCCCTGCTGGGGGTGCCCCTGCTCTGGGGGGGTTGGGCTGGGTGATCCCCAGAGGGCCCTGCCCACCCCGGCCAATCTGAGCCTGCAAACACTTGCCAAGTTCTGTCGGCTTTTCCTTTGCACGGGTTCCGGGTGTTTGTGCTCACGCCGCTGGTTATCTCCCCGTTTCCTCTCCTGCCTGGTGTTTCCTGCCTCGCTCGCTCCCTCGTACTGGCTTTGCCCTTTGCGTCAGGCTTATCTCCCGGCTCTGGGCAGCGTCAGACCTCAACGTCCCCCCTGGCCACCGCGATGGGAACACGCAGCCCTGTGCGCCGTGCCCCTTGTCCTTTCACTGGGCTGCAGCGCGGTGCCCCAGGAGATGCTCAGAACGCCATCTCCACCTGGCCATCTGGCGGCTCCTGGGGAGCACGGGTGAGCTGGGACAGAGCAAGGATGATTTGGGACCCATCTGCTTTTAGCAGCCGATCCATCTCTATTCGGAAGCTGTGGGACAGGTCCCGGCCGGACCAGCGCGTTGCCTGTCCCGGTACAGGCAGGTCGCTGCCGCGGGGGGAAGATCTGGAGAAGCCCTTGGGGATCTTTCAAGAGGGGCTGCACGAGGGCACGGGGACCTGGCTGGGGGCTTCTAGGGACTGTGGGTAGGGAGGTTGTCACCCAGAGCTGCTCGGACTGCCTCCCCCGGCCCCTGGGGAGCCCCGGTAGCATCTGGGGGCAAACACACATCTGCTCTGGGAAGCTCAGCAGCTCTCCAGGGACTGACTTCAGTGGTGGGAAAGGCCCGTGTTTTCCAGAGTCTTCCACCAGCTGCCTTCTTTCAGACCAGTGGCCACTGGCAAAGACTGGAGCTGGGGTCAGGCAGGTCCGTGGGTCAGAATAGGAGCGCAGAGGGTGTGGGGAGTCCCGGCGGAACGTGCCGCATCAGGGCAAGACCCGTTCTGAGAAGCAACCTGCCGTGCCCGAGTGGGACAAACAGCAGCAGGCAGAGCCCCCGTGCAAGGCAAAGCCCGGCTCCGGGAGGAGAGGGTCAAAAGGGGAGGCTGGGAACGGAAAAGGGCTGCTCCTGCGACACAGATGTGGCTGCGGAGGTGGAGCAGCAGGCAGGAGGCAGGTCACAAGCCGCCAGCACACGAGGAAGCGCTGGGGCACCAGCCAGTGTGGCCAGGGCGGCCGGCTGCAGCCGTTCCAGGTACAGCAGCGGTTCCAGACATTCGCTGTCCGGGGAAGGACCGGGAGCAGAGGGCAACCAGAACTGCAGGGACCTCAGCCAGGACCTGCAGATTCCCCTCGGCAGGAGGCTTCTTCCAGCCTGAACAGCTCTTCGTGCTGCCAAGGTGGGGGCACTGCCCGTGGCGTGTGGGGGGACAGGGCAGCAGGACGGCCGAGGCGGGGACATCTCCGTGCAGGGTGGCATTGCGGTCCTGTGGCTTAGAGCCCCGGGTGACTGCTCCCAGAGCGGCTGGTGGTGGGGTAGGTGGATGCTGGGAGAGCTGGATCATCTGGGGACCTGCAGCTCTCTGGGGGACGCAGTGCTGGGAGGGCACTGGGCCCAGGGCTGCCATCGGAGGACCGGGACCCAGGCTGGGCGCATGAGAAATGCGGCTCAGGAGGAAGCACATCCCGGTCCCTGCAGCAGGAGGGCTGCCAAGGAAGCCAAATGGGGCCAGCAGATAACTGCCGAGGCTTCCTCCCGCCCTGCCGCCGCTGCGGCCGGGTCCCTCCGTTGCTATCTGGCCCTGCAGAGCCCTTTGCATCCCTCTGCCTCTGCTGCGTTATTGTTAGCCGGGAGGAAGCAGCTCACCAAGTCCCACCTCAAGCTTTTAACCCGTCGCTGCCTGGCCTGCCGCTCTCTGCTCAGCCAGGAGGGCTCCGCGCCTGCCCCGGGGGGACCCTCCGGTACTGGGAGCTTGCCGCAGGCTTCGCCTCCCTGGAGACCAGCAGCACCCCCAGGCAGGTCTCCCCCGAGCCGTGTTGTCCCCCACGGGTCCCCCACAGTCTCTCTGGCAAAGGGCAGCCGCTGGTGTCGCCATCTCTCGGGGCGGCGGGACGGGCCTGCAGGCTTCAGGTGCCCACCATTCCCTCCTTGCTCTCTCTCGCCCCTTTCAGCCGGTCGGAGCCTGCCTGCCGCTCCCCCTGGAGCCCCCCCGGTCTGCTGCGGGTGCACCATGGAGGTGGCAGCTTCACCAGCTTTGCCTAGATTTAACCCAAATACCTAATAAACGGTTTGGAGAAAATCCGTCTTGGGGAAGAAAATTGCAGCACTTCACCAGCTTCAATTGATGAGCCGGGGCTTAACCGAGCCCCAGGGTCTCCGGAGGTGCCATCTGCTGCTCCGGGGGTAAGTGGAAATCAGACAGACATCTCGGCCACCTTCTCCAGATCACCATCTTCTCCCGCAGCTGAACTCTGCCAAATTGTTCGTTGCTTCTTGTCTGGCAGGGAGAGGACCCTGGTGCGCTGTCAGCACCGGCTGGGGCTGTGTCCTCCCTGGTGACGACCATGGCGGGACACCTTTCCTGAGCATCCCTGTCCAAGCAGGAGCAGAGGTAGGTCACCAAGCCACTGAGCCCTCCAGGGTGACGTCGAGACGCTTCACGTCTCCTGCACATCAGCACGCACTGGGTATTTGCCCATCGCACGCCGCAGTGCCCTGCGCGCACCCCCCAGCATGACCCAGCGCTTCGCCTGGGCCAGCCTGCTCCGCGCCCTGGGGCCCTGGCACGGCCGCCCGCGTGGATCTTCCAAAAACACAAACCAACCCAAAAACCTGTTTGGGAGCTGAGCGAGCCGTGCTGTCACCCAAACTCAGCACAGGGGCGTGCTCGTCCTTCCTCCCACAGCTTCTGCCCGCGCCTCCGCTCCCAGCGCTGCCAGCAAAAGGGCCGGAGCGAGCCCTCGGCCATAGGACCCAATCCTGCTTCGAAGGGTCCTGCCGGGGGTTCGGTGCAGGTCACCCTCTCTGCTCCCGTCCCCTGGCATGGCGGGGCCTGGATTTCCAGCTCTTGCAGAGCAAGTTCCCGGGGGGCCTCACCCAGAGCTGGCACGGCGCTGAGCTGCCGGCGCGCCTGCCCGGCACCGTGAGCGTGCGCGGGGGCCACGGGGCTGCGGGATGGGGTTACAGCTGCCCGGGGCAGGCTTCCTGCTGCTCGCCCACAGGATGGGGCTCGCTAGAGGGCTCGTCCCCTCGGTCCACAGCCCGTCAGCACCCAAATGCATCTGTGCAAATGTGGCGAGTGGTGCAGGGGCTTCAGGGATGTCCCTGGAGACCAGCAGGTACCCAGCCCGTCCTCTCCAGGCACGTGGTTTGTGTCCCAGCCTTTGCCAGGGACGCAAAGTGACACAGCCAGGATGCCCGCTCCCCCGGAGCATCCCTCCCCCCTCGTCGGCTCTAGGGAGTGGACCGAGCCCCAGTGATAGCAAAACAAGGATCCAAGCTCATTTCAGTGAGCGCTCTCCCTGTGTCCCTCTCCTTGGAGCCAGGGAAGTGACGCTGGGGTGGAACTTGGCTCCTCTTGTTTGTTATTACAGGATAAAGTTACCCTTTAAAGCAGAGCCAGTGCTGTCAGGGCCGCATACCATCCGGGAACATCGCTCCTTCCCAACAGCTCCAACACGCTGCTTGTTATTGTGCTCACGCAGAGCCGGCCCGCTCCCAACCCTGGGCACAGCGAGGGGGATGCAGGTGGCGGGGGGATCCGAAACGGAGCCTCGGGGCTCTCTACGCACCCCGGGAGCGTTGGAAGCAGAGGGGAAAGGGCTGTTTCTGGAGAGGGAGAGCTCTTCTGGCTCTGGGATGTGTGAGGGAGAAGGAGCAGGAAGCAAGGGCTGGGAGCAATGGGAGGGCAGGGGGAGCTGGATGTGGCCAGGGTACACTGGGGTGTCTGCTGTGCCCCCCGAAGGGGTGCTGCCCTCCCTGCGGCTTGGCTGGGGACCCTCTCGAGGGGACAGACCGCTGGTTCCCGCTGGGGCAACTGCAGCGCACGGGCAGGGTGGTGGCGTGGGGTTGGCGCCCATCTCACCACCCCACGAGCCCAGAGCCAGCTCGGCACCTCTGGGTGATGTGCAGCTTCCCTTCAAGGCCCAGCCCCTGTCCCTGCTGGCCCCAAACCCAGGGGACCCCCCTCTCCTGTGAGCTGGCACCCCAGGAGACACCCCAGCACGCCAAGACTTCTTGCAGACGTGGAGCGGCCATCCCACCCAGGCCAGCCCCCCGGAGAGGGCTGGGGGCTTGCTTAGGGCTCAGCCCCCCCGCGCTGAGCCATGACGTGCCTGCGGGGTGGAGGGGAAGGAAGCCGGCCCGGTGGAGCTGAGCCAAGGAGAGCTTCCTGGCAGCGAGCTCCAGCCTCCAGCGCCTTCCGTGCCGCTGCAGATGGCTCGGAGCGGGATGGAAAGCGAAGAGGAGCCGCGCGAGCCCTTTCCAGCCATTCCCCAGCCTGGCGCCGCCCGCCCTGTGCCGGGCAGGAGGCACACGCCAGCCGGTGACGCTGGCCAGGGCCCCGGCACTGCCACCCCAGCGGGGTGTCGCAGGGAGGCCTGGCTCACCCCCGGCAGGAGAATTCGAGGCTGGCACATGTAAACAGAGCCGGCCCCGGCGCGCCAGGGCGTGTGACAGGTACAGGAGAGACCGGCCGGAGCCGCGGCCCCGGGCTGGTGGCACCGACACGTGTGCTGGAGGCACCTGAGAGAGGGACTGGCCTGCGGAGAGCCAGAATCCATCCGCTCCCGCCCCGTCCTGAGGCTGGGGGGTGCAGCGCTGGCGTGGGGAGGATGCGGCAGGATCTGTGCCGTTGGCGTGTCCCCCCTCTGCTACCCCTGCCCCACCGGTGGCGTTTAACAACCGGTTTTACTCCTGGTCTAGTTGTACGGCTGCCACCGCTTCCCTCCAGGGACACCCTTCCCAGCGGGGCCAGTTTGGCCCAGCAGCACAGGAGAGGCAGAAGAGGCATGGGATAAGGGTGAAGCCCCTGAGATGCCAACTCACAGGGCCAGCTTCAGGGGCAGAGCGCAGCACGTGGTGCTGGAGCGTCCCCCTGCACCTTCCCTTCCGCAGGGATGGAAGTGCCAGGCTTGGGTGCACAGGGAGTCACTGGGTGCCTGTCCCCTTTCCCAGGACGGGAGGTCACTCGGAAACCTCCCGGCTGTCCCACCCGCTCTCCAGCAGGTGATTGTCCCTTGGGTTCGTACCTGCCTCGCTGCAGGATGTGGCTGGGAGAGCTGCAGCCGGCAGGGACAGGAGATGATTCCAGCCACTGCCTGTCCCCGCTCACCCTGCGCAGCCGGTTTCGTTTCCTTCATCCCCGTCCCAGCATTTTCCTTGTTGTTTCCTCCGGGGGGGAGGGATCGGGTGCTGGCGGCTGGTGCCTGCTGCAGGGAGCACTTCGCGCTCCGACCCACCGACGCGGGCGCCCGCTGGCTGCCCCGCACGGAGCCGCTCTGCGCTTTGGGGTGCAGCGGGTGCTGCTCGCAAGGGGCTGGGGCCCCACCTTGACGGTGCCCAGCACCACTGCGGGGTGGGTCGGGGCACTCGTGGGGCCCCCTGTGCTGCTCGGGGCAGACGGGGTTTGCAACCAGCCCGGCCAGATTTGCAAACTCAGCCCTGCCGAAGCAGCTCGAGCTCCCAAGTGCCTTTTCCTCTCACCCCTCCGCCGGTATCAGCGTGCCTGGCTCGGGCCAGCTTCAGGGCAAGGTATTCCTGCAGCAGCCGACCCAACGGGCTGAGCTTTACCCGGTGTGATGCCGAATCCCCGGGCTGCTGACGCTGCACCGCGTGCCGGCCGTGCCAGTCTCCCCACCGCCAGAGCCAGGCTGGTTTCTGGGCCTGCCCATGACCTCAGCTTTCCTGCTCGGTGTCAGACGGTCCCCGAGGGGCTGCAGGAATCTCGTGAATCATGAATAGTTTTGGAGTGATTCCTCCGGAGTGTGTGTAGATGGTTCCTCCCGTGCCGAGGTGGGGACGGCAGTCTGGTTTCAGGAGACGATGCGGTCCCAAGGGGACATTCAGCACTCCAGGCTGAGCTGGGGTGGGGGTTGGAGGTGCTGCCTGCCACCCTCCCGGGATGGAGTTAGGAGAGGGGACAGCTGGCTGGTGGCCACAGAGTCTGGACTAGCCCATGGGGTCCTTCTGGAGCTCCTTGCCCTCCTTGGACCACGCTGCGGCTGAAGCCGATGCGATCACAATCTGGATGTTCTGGCTTTGCTGCAAAGCCCTCGTTTGGTCTCTGCTTGCCAACCAGAGAGCTTGGGCAAGCTGACCGGTACCCAGTGCTGGCCAACGCGGAGCAGGTTCGTAGCTGCTCCAGGGATGTTCTCGCCTCCTTTCTCCCGGCCCCCTGAGCAGGCAAAGTGCTGGGGCAGGCAGCTCTGCCCCACGGAGAGGGCCAGGCTGGGTCAGCGCTGCCCCAGACTGCTGCTGCTGTGAGCTGGCCCCGAGCACGCCGGGGAAGGGCTTCCAGCAGAGCTCAGAGGACCTGCTGGCACAGACCTTCCCCGCTGCCAGCCAGTTCCCGAGCGCAGCCGAGGCTCCGGTGAGTCAGCTGGAACAGCAGCTCACATGGCTCACGCCGCCCCAGCGCCGCCCCGACTCCCTCAGCTTTTTTCCCAGCTAGCGTTCCCCAAAAACGCACACCCGGAGGGATGAGGAGCCCAGCGCCAGGGTGCCGGGATGCCGAGCTCCGAGCCTGTGGCGGGGGTGGCGGCAGAGCTGAGGCGCCTCGGCTGCTCTGGGGGCTGATGGCCGAGCTCCGAGCGTGCTCAGCGTGCGTGGCTGTCCCGGCACAAGGTTTGGGAGGCTTGGAGCTCTGGCCTGTGCTCACTGCCTTGCTCCAACGCTGAGCAGGAATGCTGAGCACGCAGGAGCTCCAGGGCAGCTGGGGAGGGAGGCAGGTCCGAAGCCAAGAGCTGGCCTCCTGCCCTCCGGAGAGGGGGGGAGAGGAAGACGTGGCTCCAGGCCCAGCCTGCAGCGAGAAGAGCAGTTTGGGCAGAGACCCGCGGCGCAAGGGCCCACCGATGACGCTGGCTTTTCCCTGCATGGCGGCAGGCAGAGGCAGGCAGATGCAGGCAGCTGGCACAGCCGGGGAGAGGGGAACGTGCGTAGGGTGGTCTCAGCTCACCAGGCTCCAGCAAGGTGCGATCCTGTGCTGGAAGGTGCTGGGTGATGCTGGCCGGCGCTCAGACAGGGTGCCCTCGCGCTCAGGGACTCCTGCCTGCACCAGCACCCATCTTCTCAGCTTGGCAGGGACCAGGACAGAGGGGAAACCTCCTCCCAAGGCCCAGGAGTGTCCATACCCACACTGAGCAGATTAATCCCTGCCTGCCGGTGGGCATCATCCCTCCTTAAAACCAGGAGGGGGGCTTTGGGGAGCAGGCAGGCTGGGGGTGCTGCGGGGACTTGGGTGCTGAGCCCGCCCTTGCTTTTGTTTGCAAAACTGGTCTGTGCCCGGCAAACTCCGGGTGACCTAGAATAGCCCGTGCGGTGCACCAGCCGGAGCCTTGGCAGGGGAAGTGTTTAGCTCACCATACCCAGTCTGGCAGGGCAGGCAGGCGTGTGGCTGGGGGAGGAGTGCTGCAGGCAGCCCTGCTGGCCCCAGCCTCGGTGCGGTCCCCTCTCCTGACGTGCTGGATCATACAGCTGCTCCCCATCCCGGCAGCCGCCGGGAATGGTGTTTTTAACGTGCAACGGTGACACGTAGGTAAGTGAAATGTGGTGCTGTGGGTCAGTCAGCCTCCAGGCAGCCCAAGTCTTTACTGAGAGGATGATCAACCCATGGAACAGGCTTCCTGGAGAGGCGGTGGGTGCCCCAAGCCTGTCAGGGTTTAAGAGGCATTTGAACAACACCCTTAAAAACATGCTTCAACTTTTGGTTAGCCCTGAAGTGGTCGGGCAGTTGGACCAGATGATCCCAGGTCCCTTCCAACTGAAAATATTCCAGCCTAGTCTCAAGGCTCCCTATCTGAAGACCCACCTTGCTGCGAGGGAGCAGGTAGGACCAGCTCGGTGGTCTTCAGTTGGGGTGGGTGAGCCCAGGCACCAGGCAGCCTCCGAGCCAGCCGCTCGCCGGCAGGCTGGGGACGCGAGGAGGACTGGATGCACCCATGCAGAGCAGCGTGGGTGGGTGCTCCCAAGTGCCTGCTTTGCCATGCGGTGCCAGTTGTGGGTGCAGACCAAGTCCTCATGGCCACCTTGCTGGTGTGGTGGCAGGGCTGGCAGGTTGGCAGGGAGCCCCCAGGGAGGACATGGTGGTGGGCCGAAGTGCTGACCCGGAGCTGGTATTGCTCAGCCAGCTGGCTTGATGGATCCAGACATCCTCTGCCTGTCCACGTTGGTCCTTTGGTTTGACATTTCCTTGGTACCCACGGGATCTGCTGTCTTCTCTCCCTTCTGTGCATCACTTCTCCTTCCATGTAACCAGGCCAGGGAAGGGCTGGGAGCTGGGGCGTCCCGGTTCTCACCGCATGTCCTTGGCAGCAGCGCTCCCTCAGCGCAGCCCCGGGAGAGCAGCGCTTTCCTTGTCGCCCATATTGCCCTACTCCACCGAGCTCCGAGACGTGGCGATGGTCTAATTAGGGCTTTTGCCTCGCAGGCCTGGCTGGAGCGTTGCGTTGTCTCATCCTCGTATCGAGGGTGTCCCGCTGGGGCCGCAAAGGCATCAGTCCCGTTTAAAACTGGGTCAGTTTAACACGATCTAGGCCAGGGAGGAGAAAGATGGGCTTGGGAGAAAGGAGAGGAGCAGGGTGCGTCCCCCCAGCAGGCACAGTGCTTCTCCCTGCCCCCCACCCAGAGCTCCGGGGACGCGCAGCGGTGGCAGGGTGCAGGACCTGGACTGGCAGGGTGTGATCCCGGGCAGCCGTGACGCTCCGTGGGGAAGCCAGCGCGGTGTAACCGCAGCACCCGTCAGGGTGGCAGCCGGCGTTCGCCCCAGGGCTGCCTGACCGCAGCTGGGGACGCCGGGAGCGC
>VWZZ01003274.1:0-12325 GCA_013399095.1 Psophia crepitans
AAAACAGACTCAACTCAGGAAAAAAAAAATGCATCGAATTTGTTACTGAGCAAAACAGAGTAAAGCAATGAGAAATAAACCCAAATCTTAAAACACCTTCCACCCACCCCTCCCTTCTTCCCGGGTTCAACTTTACTCCTGAATTCTCTACCTACTCTCCCCCAACAGCACAGGGGGATGGGGACGGGGGTTATGGTCAGTTCATCATATGGTGTCTCTGCTGCTCCTTCCTCCTCAGGGGAGGACTCCTCACACTCTTCCCCTGCTCCAGCCTGGGGTCCCTCTCACGGCAGACAGTCCTCCACCAACTTNGCCTGGGGTCCCTCTCACGGCAGACAGTCCTCCACCAACTTGTCCAACATGAGTCCTTTCCAGGGGCTGCAGCCCTTCCTCAACTGCTCCTGTGGGTCCCTCCCACAGGGTACAGACCTTCAGGAGCAAACTGCTCCAGTGTGGGTCCCCCACAGGGTCACAAGTCCTGCCAGAAAACCTGCTCCAGCATGGGCTCCTCTCTCCACGGGGCTGCAGGTTCTGCCAGGAGCCTGCTCTAGCACAGGCTTCCTGCGGTGTCACAGCCTCCTTCAGGTGTCTCCACCTGTTCCAACATGGGGTCCTCCATGGACTGGAGGTGGAATGTCTGCTCCCCATCCTCCTCCATGGGCTACAGGGAGACAGCCTGCCTTACCATGGTCTTCACCACGGGCTGCAGGGGAATCTCTACTCCGGCACTTGGAGCATGTCCTCCCTCTCCTTCTGCACTGACCTTGGTTTCTGCAAAGTTTCTCACCTGTTATCACTTCTCTGGCTGCAAAATCTGCTGCTAGATTTTGGGGTTTTTTTTCCCCCCTTCTTAACTCTGTTATCACAGAGGCATTACCACCACCGCTGATTGTCTTGGCCTTGGCCAGTGGCAGGGCCATCATGCAGCAGGCTGGCATTGGCTCTGTGGGACATAAAAGAAACTTCTAGCAACTTCTCACAGAAGGCACCCCTGTACCCGTGCATGCACGCGCACCCCTCACCCCCCCACCTGCTACAAAAACCTTGCCATGCAAACCTAAAACACATAAACAATCCTCAGATGCTGTGGACATTTCACAGGGCTCATGTGCAAATACTCACAATTCCCACTAGCCCTCTGAAGCTATGCAGGAAATGACCACTAAGTGGATCTGCAGGTGTGTCAGACTGCTGGGGAGCCTAGACTGCCTGAGCAGACAGGTATGTCCAAGCACAGGGCACCAACAGGAATACAGGAGCAGAGAACATGAGTTTTGGAGGCAGAATTGGGGTCTCTAAAGGGATGCTGGAAAGTATTAGGCATGGGAGTGGACAAGAAGCTGGGCATGATGGTTCTGCAGAGGTAGAGCAAGAGGCAATGTAATTGCTGGCTGAATAAACAGATAAATCCAAGGCACTGATTTGCATGACTGTGAGATGGGTACTGGAATAACAGTTCTCCATTCCATAATAGGTCTGATTGTTTATTTGGAGAGGATTTCAAATGCATTGATGTTGGAGAAAAGACTGTACAACAAGGCTTAGGACTTTTTTTTTTTGTCAACTAAATAAACTAAGAGTTGATTATGTGGTAAAGTTACCTGTGTAACAAAAGAAACAGAAGTTAGTAACAGGTCTTAAATGCAGGAGACGAGACACAAGAAAAGTTAACTGGCTGGAGGATGAAGTAATTGGTTTCAAATTAGGGGATAACTGTAAATACCACTGTATATTACAATAAGTGTACCTTACAATGATTATTTACTGTTGCTTTTGAACAGCACTTGGTTTGGACTGCAAGCAGTTCATGTTACATACTATCACAACCATGTCACTCCTTGTTAGTGTGATGTCAAGGCTGTGAACAGAAAGGCTGCATTGTATTTAACACTAATCTAGAGAAGTAGTGTGCTGCTTTTCAGCGCTTACACATCACAGAGGTTTTGCAGATGCACTTTTATATGCCTTGCAGTCTGGTATTTTTAAATGAGTTAAAATGAGCTGCATGCTAAACACTCTTCTGTGCTAAGTGCTTCACAATTTCCTCACTATTTTTCTAGTCTTTGACAGGCTGCTAAATCATGGAATCATAGAATGGTTTGAGTTGAAAGGGATCTTAGAACATCATCTAGTTCCAGCCTCCACCCTGGCATGGGCAGGGATACCTTCCACCATATCAGACATTTCTGTACACTGTGCTACCAGTCTATAGCTGGCTATTCTTCAGTTCAGTGTTTGTCTTTCCTCACTAAATGCGGAGATGAATAATTTTCCCCAGAGTCACGCTTACTCTGATTGCCTGAACTCATGTACCCGCAGTCACTGGTACACGGTTTTGGCAAAGAGAATTTTTTCCATTTCCTCATTGATTGTCACTTCCAGTCTCAAGAGTGTCCTGGTTTCAGCTGGGATAGAATTAATTTTCTTTCTAGTAGCTGATATAGTGCTGTGCTTCGGATTTAGTGTGAGAATAATATTGATAACACACTGATGTTTTCAGTTGCTGCTAGGTAGTAATAGTGTCTATACTAAGTCAAGGACTTTTCAGCTTCTCACGCCCTGCAAGGTGCACAAGAAGCTAGGAGAGCACAGCCAGGACGGCTGACCCAGGCTGGACAAAGAGATACTCCCCACCATATAACATCATGCTCCAGATGTAACTGGGGAAGTTAGCCAGGAGGTGGGATCACTGCTCAGAAACAGACTGAGCGTCAGGGTTTTTTTTTCCCCAGGTGGTGAGAAACTACATTTGTGCATCACAATAGAAATAATATAATCATTATCATCTTCCTTTGTTATAGTATTACACTATGTTTATCTCAACCCACAAGTTTATTTCCATTCTTCTCTCCATCCCACTTGGGAAGGGGGCGGGGGGGGCGCGGGGCGCAGTAAGCAAGCAGCTGCATGGCACTCAGTTACTGGCTAAGTTTAAAACACAACAAAGAGGAAATTTGGAAGGCATCTTGACCAAGTGAGTCACTAAAATCAGCTCAACAGTTGAAGGGACACCCTGTGGTCCTTCACAACTGCTTGCTGTGTAGCTGCCCATACAAGACAAAGGAAGGAAATCACAACTTATTGGTCAGATAACAGTTCTGTGTCACAGAGATGACAGAACTCTGCTTCATTTTCATAGGATAGCATAATTCAGGCTGGAAGAGACCTCCAGAAGTCTACAGTCCACCCTCCTGCTCATAGCAGGGTCAGCTAAGAGCCAGATCAGGTTATTCAGGGTTTTATCTTGCCTGGTCTTGAAAACCTAGAAGGATGGGGACTGCCCAGCCTCTATGGACAACTTCTTCCACTGCTTGACTGTCCTCATGTGGAGTAAGTGTTTCTTTACATCCAGTCAAAATCTGTCTTTTCAATTTATGGTTGCTGTCTCTCATTCTCCTGCCACACACCACTGTGAGAAGCTCGATTCTATCTTCTTGATAACCTCCTGTTAGTTACTAGAAGGCTGCTATTAGGCACTCCAAACATGATGGCAGGCCCAGGAGGCTGGTGCAGGAGAGTTGCAGCCTTTCCTATCTGGAGACAGCCCAGAACCTGCAGACATTCATCTTGGGATTTCAGACCATCTGTACTGCAGAAGCTACTGGCTTTAAACAGCACTACCATGTGCTGCTCTTGCCTTTCCCGGCAGTTGTCAACCAACCCCAGTTGAGGAAGCTGCAAGATTCAACCATGCCTTCCTCAGGATACTGCATACTAATGGCATTGAAAGGTTTTCCTTGCCCCCATGCATGCCCTGTTCCTTAAAGTTTTAGCAAGTCCCACACTTCTTCCCTTTGAGCTCTAACACTGTTGAGCATCCTAGCACAATATTGGAGAAGTCACAGACCTGCTGAGCTGGGATAGAATTAATTTTCTTTCTAGTGGCTGAACGAGAGCCTCTGTATGGTTACGTGTAGAAGAATGGTGAGGAGATAGGTGATGGAGGTCAGTACAGCTCTTTCCCAGACTCCTTATAATAAATCCCTTTAAGCTTTGTTAAGGCAGCAGAGATTTCTATTCCACATTGTAGCCTGTAATTACTTATGTTGTCCCTGTCTCGGTTCCTGTCATGCACCTTTTCTGTAGCTGACCATTCACGTATCCACTTGCAAGGCTGTCCGTTAGCCATCACATCACACAGATTTCTTGTACATTGTACATGTGCATTCTCACATAAAAGCCTTGTAAACTCACAGCCACTGTTCCTCGCCAGGGCCGTTGCTCTGTAGTGCCAGGGATCTCCCCACCTTGTGTGGGAAACTACTGGGGCTCCCCCACTGGGACACTGAGGTAATAAAAGCCTTTTGATCTGTGCACACATTGTATTTGTGTATCCAACCCTGCCTGGGTCTGGTTCGGTGTCACCACTGGTGGAGGCCAGTCAGGTGCTGCCACCTGGGTCTGACAGCCTCTGGAAAGTGGAAGACAGATCCCATAATGGAAAGAGCACCCCATTAGGAAAAAAAATGCCCTGTAAGATGAGAAGTATGAGACCCAAACTTGAGATAAGCCTAGAAAGAATTTGTGAATAGGAGCCTGGTTAGTGCTGGCAAACCAAACACAGCTGCTGTATTTTAGGTTCAAAAGCAGTATGACAGCAAGGCTGGTTTAGAAAATGCCAAGACATTGAAAGAGCTGCTCTAAGGAGCATGAGTGCGTGTAAATGTCAGGTTGATATGGTCACACGCTGGAGTTGGGAACATCTTTGTTTCCAGTCTTGTGTCCTTTACCTAAAGTAAGCCTGCTACCTGCTTGCATCAAATTAACTGTAGCAAAATAGATGAGTACTCCACGCTGAGAGTTTTGATGCAGGCCTAAACTGTCCCCAACACTACTAGGACTTGCACCACAGGTGGATGATGGAGGTCTCTGAGCCACAGCAGAAAGAAAATTCTGTTACTAAGAGCCTAGAAGGAAGGGGGGAGTGTGGTGCGCGCAGGGAAGTATCTTCCTCCCACTGCCAAGTCATCTCAGCAAAGGTACCTACAGGATAACCTGAGCTCTGAGCTTCAGAAGAATGTATGCTCTGCTTACCTTGCTATCCTGACCCTATACTTGACATAGGCATTCTGCTTGGAAGACGAGTAGCTGTTTCCTCTGGGGTCTGAGATCACACAGCAGCACATCTTGTATTTTAGCAGGACAGGCAACAGAAGTGGAGAGGCAACCGATGGGAGTCATCAGCCAGATTGCAGTCTGACATCCCCCTCACCCTCCTCCTGCATCTCCCTCTCCTTCTTGGAGGAGAAATATGCAATTGCCTCAGACTGCAGAATAACACAGTCACAAGGAAAAAAACCCTCAAATATTTATTTTCTTCTATTTTAATAAGGAGATACCTTCATCTCTCAACGTGCCTCAAAGCCACTTCCCAGAAGAATCTTTAACATCTCCCAACAGCCAGCTCAAACCCACTCTTGAGCAACCACATTTCCTCAGGATTACAGGTACACAGAACTGATAGGTCAGCTGTGTTAAGCCTTGAAACATGCTTGCAAGTGAACAAAAACGGGTGCATATACATGATTTTAAGGATACAGTAAAGTGAAATTGGCTTGCTAGAAACCTTCACATCCCTATACTTCCCGAGAACTCTAAAGCTTTCCCTCTGACCCTGCACAAAGGCCCAAGACCAAAAGGGATATCAGTGTCCTATTCTCCATAGCTGGGCAGAGGATAGGATTGCTGAGGATTCCAGCAGGCACAGGCAGACCCAAACTCTTTAAGGTATCCCATTATTTCCACCATCAGCATTATAACCTCAATGCAGTTACCTGCTGCATTAATTTGTCAGCTGGATCGTATAATCCCACAATTTATTCAACTGGGCTTATTCCATTTTACAAAGATATCAGAGTAAATGAGCTCTCAAATATTCTTTTTTTCATTTCTCAGTAAAACCCAAGTAATTAAATAGGACTGGGCTGTTGACTGCAGTGGGCATCCAAGGCTCCAGGACCACATCAGCTCTCGTAAAAAGTCTCCAAATTACTTAGTTATGCATCCAAATTAATACCCAGTTTCCAAGCCTGCCATTCATGAACTGCACCTTCAGCCCCTGCGTGTGTTGGGGATGGGTCCTCAGGATGCGGTGCTTTTTACATCAGGCCTGAAGCTAAGAGTCAATATACCCTCAATATATCCTCAGTGTTTGCCCTCACTCCTTCTGTATCTGTCCTTCCAGCTTTAAACCTACATATGCTTCAAGAACAGCTTTCTGCAGGCAAGCTCAAGCTCTGGAAGGGTGGACATTTCCAATGGTCTGTCTCTCCATAGTTCATAATCCCTCTCTTCTCTGGTGCCAGCCAACAAGGTCTTCCCCTTCAGTCTGAACTGACCTAACAAGCTTTTCCCTCTTGCTTTTCATAGAAGACTTTGTGATCACAAGATTTGGGCAAGCACAACAAATATTCCACCGTGCTTCATACAGGTACTGTGCTGTCAGCTAAGGGCACAGTAAACAGGAGGAACAGATTCTTCCCTCAGCTGAGCAAGTGAGCAATAGAAAAGACCAAGCAGGACCTTTGCTACAAGTGGCTCTGCAGGCACTCCTCTAACACCAGATGAAAATTATATCAAAGAGTTAAGTACAAATCTGAGAAACATTTAAGTCTCTCTGGAGATGTGGTGTGCAGCTGATATGAGGATATCAGGTCAAATCCTGAATGCTCTGAATGCAAATCCTTTTCCTCTTTTAAGACTTAGGCAAACAGAGAAGTGATACAACATGGCTGAAAATACACTTCCTGCTTTGGCAACTCAGTTCATCTTAAACCAATGCATACTAGTAAGCATCAGCTCCAGAGCTCACAAAATTCCTTTCAGAGAGGACAATCACAACCCTCTTCACAAAGTAAGCTGCTTCTCTATGGAAATAGCTCCTATTTTGACATCAGCATAAGCAGTACAAAGTAATATTGCAGGCAGCCTCTCAGTAAAGTAACACTCCTGAACTACTAGAACACAGCAATTTGTCAACATAAGAAAAGCTCAATTCAAGATATGACAAAACA
Source organism: Psophia crepitans (assembly GCA_013399095.1). NCBI lineage: Eukaryota > Metazoa > Chordata > Aves > Gruiformes > Psophiidae > Psophia > Psophia crepitans. Next base: position 7,014 of record VWZZ01003274.1, read on the forward strand.
CTACAAGTACTGGCATGAGACAGTAACAGGCATTGTAAAACGTCTGCTGTGACTAAAATTCAGTTACTAGCTTACAGAAGAAATATGGTATTGTTCCTGCTTTACTGAGTGTACATTCAAGATCCAGAAGGTTCCAACTGAAGGGGAAACTGGCACAGGCCTACTGGATAAAGCTGAGCCACCCTTCCCCCTTTTCTTTCTGAGTCTTGATTACATGTTCATGTTTCACAGCCAAGTTGCTACACACTTAGCAACCTGAAAACCATCATTGCCTTCTCTTTTTCACTCTCCTTTGCTCTTCCTCAATACAAGTTGATTGTAAAGGTGGAGAAGATAGCAAGCCTAAGACAAGAGCCAGGGAAATAATGCCAGATGGCCTCCAGTTTAAGTGACCATTATGAAAAATAAATCACTGCCAGAGTTAAGTGACACAACTGCTCTTCCATTTATTTCAAATCCACCTGCTTGTCAACTGGATTCATTAAAGACTTCATTTTTCATAGACAGGTTCAGTAAGGTTGATAGCCATAGCATGTGGCAGTTCAGAGGTAGCTGCATAACAAAGCAACTTGCTAGCACTTCACACTTCATACAAAATGTAGATGGACCTTTTTTAAACAGTACAAGAAGTGTTCCATCACAAGTCATTGCTTGGTAATACTAGGGAGCACCCTGTGACTACAATTCATGTGCAGGGACAACAGACATGTTCCTCATACTCCCAAACAGACTATCATCCTCAGGTCAGATATAATTAAGTGAAACATTTTAGAACCCTGTCAGCCTCTGGCACAATGTTTAATTAACAAGCAGGGGAAAGCAGCTACAGTCCATTTTATATTTCCATATACTGAGTCTTCTTAACTGCTCATATACTGTCCAGCTTCTTCAAGATGAAAGGAGCTGAAAAGAGAAAATAAAGCAGCATGAACTTAACTCAGCTGACCATAAGTTCACAGTGAGTCTGTGATTAAACTGCAACACATTTATGTGGCATCTAAAATACTCAGACTCTGGGCAAGATACCACCCTCTGCCTCCCACATAGTCCTTTCTCTCCCTGCATAACTGTGTTAATATGTGAGGCAGCATGATTCAAGCAGGGAATCAGGTATGCCTGTTTGTGCTGCACATCAGAGCCCTGGGCCTGTTCTTGACGCCACCAGGTGGAGAAGAATCACCCTAAGATGACTTTTTGTTTGCTAAACAGAAAGGCATCCTGAAAGGAAAGTTGCAAGCCTCTGATACAACACACTAAAGCACTGCTTACAAGACAGACAACACAGCCCTATTTTTCGTGCTCTAAAAAAGCACAGAAACACTGTTGTTCGCCCAAGTCTAGCACTTCAAGCGCTTCAGGCTCCCGTCGGCGTTTTGGAAAGGCTGCTGGGGAACCGAGCCTCTCCCGCTCCCTAGGGGTGCGCCCAACCTCCGGGACACGGAGTCCCGCGCCGGGCAAGGGAGGCTCTCGCCCACAGCCTCCGTGGGCGCAGAGACGGCCAAGAAGCTGCCAGAAGCAAAGCCGCCCCTACGGGACGCGAACAGGCTGCCAAGCCGATCCCACCCGTTCTGGGAGCGCAGGTCCGGGTCCCGCTTCGGTGGCCCACGCCGCGCCGTCCCGAGCACTTACTGATCCGAAGCAGCGCGACGTAGATGAGGAAGTTGCGGACAGAGGTGAGGACGTCGCGGCGCATCTTCCGCTTCAGCTCCTCCGGGTCCATTTTGGGTCCCAGGCCCTCGATGCGGAACATTCCGTCGGCCCCGCGTACCCCCGCAGCAGCGCTACTACGGCTCGCGAGGAGGGTCACACGCGGCCGCGGGAGCGGAAGCCGGATCATGTGACGGGGCGGGCTGTGGCGGCGACGCATGCGCAAGAAGACGCGGCGAGAGCTCGGCCGTGGGTGGGGGGTGGCATCTCCGTGGGTGGGAGGCGGGGCGGGAGGTGCTGCCGCGGGGTGGGTGTGCTCCGTTGGCCCGCCGATCGGAGGGAGGGGCGGTTTAAGCACACCTGCAGCGTCCTCCCGCCGGGGTTGCGGCGGGGCCTGTTGTGCCTCGGGGCAGAGCAGCCTCCCGGAAGCGCGCCCCGCGCCTGGGCTGCGACCAACCCCGTGGTGCCTTCCTATGTCCGTACGGGGCGCCGCGGTGGCCTTACTCGCCGGGAGCAGAGCCGGCACCGCCTTGGTCGGCCCGGGCGGAACTGTGGCTGTGGCTCGGTTTTGTCAGCCTGCCTGTTCCGAGGGCTTCTGAGAGGGACCGAAAGCACAGACACGGGGACTGACGGGGGACAGCGAGCTCAGAGCATTCCCGCAGAGTTTCTCTGCTCCTGCCACCAGCAGTGTGTGCCTCTTTTACTCCTGCAACTTACTGTTGCAGACAGTCGTGTGCTGTTCCTTATGGCAGAGCACAGAGATGTCTCTGGTGGGGAGATGTGTCATCTGAGTTGCTGCTCTACCAGTGCTCCCCACCCTGGGGTTAAGACTACAGCAGAGCACCTGGAAGCTGCCTGGTCTGGTTGCCCCATGGGTGTGAACTTGGGGAGCCTTTGTGCAAGCAGCACACTGGAACAAGTGGATGGAACCAGTTAGGTTAAGCATAGCTGTCATGCATACTACCAGGAACCTATTTCCTCAGCTCAGTGCCTTCCCTTAGAAGGTAGGTAGTAGGAAGCAGACATGGAACAACCCTACATGTTAAGGCACAGAGAAACTGTTCAATGCCAGTTAACTCTGTTGCAAGTAATAGTGCTTCAAACATCTCTTACTGGCAATGTGACTAATGATTGTCCCAAGGACCTGGAGTTACGTTTGAGCAATGGGTATCAGATGCTTCTGTGAGGGATGGCAACATCATACAGCTCTGTCTAGGGCAGATGGACACAGATGAAGCAGAGCCTGCTTTTGTGGATTACACTTCATGACACTTCAAAGCACGCCACAGCACAACAGCCTCAAACTCAGGAACTCTGGCTGTGCCATCACATCCCCTGCTGCAAACCCCACTGGCTTCCCAGTCTCTGTGGTACTATTGTGTGAGATGTGCATGAGAATACAGTCCTGAAGAGCAAACTAATCTCAATGTGTATGATCACTGGGGAGAGAAGGTTATAGGTGCACCAGGCAGGAGCAGAGGTTGCCTTGCTGCCCTCTCTGAACTCTTCCAAGTGCCTTCATTCTGGGTAATCTATTTACAGTGGGATTAATACATACCTGTTTTTCTGTAATCGCAGTGAAGAATTCGTTTAACTGTGAGTCAATGTGCATCTGGCTCTGCTAGCTTTACTGAATCATGCACTGTCTCCTGAATTATGCACCATTGTCTTTGGTACCACTGCTGATCCGCAGCCTTCACACAGAATTCCATTGTGCAAGGTCTTGTACAAAGGCAAAGGTCTTGTACAAAGGAATGATTCCCAAGCAAGTCCAGGGAGACTGTTGGAGACCAGTAATATTTAACAGGTACAAAGACGCTGAGAGGGCCAGGGATGTTAGCTTTGGAGAGGCCCCTTGCCAACCATAAAGCCCGCTATTTGGAAGTTAGAGGTCACAGGAAGCTGGGCTGTGGATGAGTTTTGGTCAAGATAATGGATGACTGTGAATGCTGACTGGAATTGTGCCATTTTTTTAGGGATAGGGGCTGGTTCAGGCCCAAGACCAGACTCGCCCAGAGAACTCTGTATGCAGCCCTCAGTCTTCACTCTCGAGCTTCATCTGCAGCACACACGCTTCAGCCCGCCAAGCCCTCCATTTCCTGCCCATGGCAGACAGCTGGCAATGCTTTCAGAAGCACTCTGCAAATGCCAGGAATACTGTTAGGAATACAGGCGCTGTAGAGGATCAAGCAAGCAGGCAGTGTCTTGTGGCTCTCCCCACGACCTCCACAAGACGTCTGGGTTCCACAGCCAACCCTGCTCTGCCTGTGCTCCTTGAGATCAGGCAATGCACAGGAGGCAGATAATAATAATAATAAAAAAACAAAACAGATTTCTCTGCCTATGACCTGAAGCAAAGCCAATTACAGAGCAGCTGCCTTCATTGTGCCAGTGATAAATGTGGCTGATGGCACCTCTCCCTGGGGAGCTTTCCTGCTTTTCTGTGCTACCTCAAGGGCTCTCCCTGACTTTGCGAAGGATGTTCAATGAGGAGTGTTCCCAAACCACCCTACTCCCAGCATATTTGCAGGACATAAATCCCAATTTCTGGTGCAAATGAAGGAGCAACCTCTTCTGGTCACAAAAGTTGTAAGACTGCCCTTCTGAGCGCTTTACAGCAAGGCTCTGGAGGAAAATACAACAGAGTTGTCCAGATCTGCAGCTGACATAAGCTAGCCTTGTTCTGTTGAGTTCCAGGAAATCTTGTTCATTCAGTATTCATTCTGAATGATGGATGTCTATTTCTCTGGTCTTTGCTGCAGAAACAGATTGGCAGGTCCCAAACCCATCTTAGTAGTAAAGCAAGGAGTTTCATCCTACCTTTCAAGACTGTTGGTCTTCCCAGTTTTGGTTCATATTTGGAAAGCAGAAGTGATCTTGTTTTCCTAAGCATTGTTCTGCTGAAGAGGAAGGAACTTGGGCAAATCTGTGCAAAGCTGAATCAAACAGAACACAGTTTGAAAAGAGTCTGAAGCAGGGAGAAGAGAAAAAATTACTGCTAAAGAGCAATGTGAATGAGGACTTTACCAGAACATCATCTGGAAAGTTGTTGCCACAAGTTGTTTCACTAGAGCCACCCCGTTCTCCTTGTCCTTTTGTGAGATGGGGGGATGAGAAGCATTTCCTTTGGAAGATATCCACAGTGGATAGGTAGGGGACTTCGAATGTGGAGTGACTGGCAAGGAACAGAAGGCATTGGCTTTGAGTTTTGACAGTAGCACAAACAACTTTCCTGAGTAGTCCTTGAAATATGTGTGGCAGTTTTCCAGAATTCCCATGAATCTCCAAACTCTGCAGTTTTGACAGGTCATACCATGCCCTTAGTCTTACCTGTCCTGTAACTGCATGAGAATTTTACCTTTCCTTTCCTGGGGCTACTGGCAGATTACTAGCCACTGACTGGGCACTGGCTTGAGGTTAAGGTCTCTTACATGGATGACTGCAGAACTGGGTATGTGAAATGGCTGCGTATGGCAGGTAACTATGTGAAAAGCTTACAAAAGTTGCAGATAATGCTATAAGGGACAGCTCGATTTCATAAGCAGTTATGGAGCAATGATGTAAGAAATGGTCAAAGTTCACAGATAAGTGGAGAGAAGCACTGGGGTCCTTCTGGGACAAGGCCAGCAGTTCCTCAGTAATTCTGTGTCCTGGCTCTGGCCAGG
>VWZZ01003276.1:1349-12021 GCA_013399095.1 Psophia crepitans
GGGGCTCTGGGCACCCCGGGTGCAATGGGCCTGTTTCCCAGGACTTGGGGCTGCTAAGGAGAAGGCAGGGGAGAGACGGGAGAGAAGGACGGAGGTGGCGGCGGGAGGAGGTGGCAGGCACCCTGGGGTCGGTGACCTTGGGGTGAGGGTAGAGCACCCATTCCATGCAGGCAAACGACCCCGGCTCTGGCGTTGTGCCGCGGGGAGCAGGGCTCTTGCGTCCCCCTCCTGCACGCGCCGAGGCTGGGAGCAGGGCTGTGCTGAGGTTGCGCGGCTTCCTTGCAGAGCTGTTTCGCCTCCCGGCTGTACCTCCCGCGGCCGCTGAGCCTCACCCACGCCGCGGGTGGCACCGGTGGCATTTCCAGGATGCCACTTGGCACAGAGGGGAAGGAAGCCCCTGAGGCTGTCTGGTGGCAGGGGCTGAGAAGGGCTGAGACTCTGGGGGAAACGCTCACCTTGGAGTTCTAGCACCGCAAACCACAAGGACAAGGGGATGCGGGGCAGAGCTGCAGGGCACGGGGGGCGTGGGCATCCGCACTGCAGGGAGGGTGGCTGCAGGGCAGCTGCTCTGCCAAGGCCAGGCTCTGGACCCTTCTCCACCCCAAGCAGTGGCATCTGTGTGGCACTGTTGTGAAGTTGAGTGCAGCTCCATGGAGGAACACTTTTCTCAAGCGAGCACTACCAAATTTCTTGCATAGCAGCCTGGTCTCTGCTTTGTGCTTGCAGCAGCCTGCCCCTGTGAGTCTAGGGGTCTTTTGCTGGTGGGGCAGAGCAGCAAGGAGAGGATGCTGTGAGGTAGTGACTGGGATGCAGGGGTGTTTGTAGACTGGGGTAATGTTGAAGGTGCTACTACTAGCAAAGGGGTCAGTGCTGTGAAATGAGGTCCCAGGCTAGCTCTGGGTGTTTGGAAAGCTCATATGTGTTGTCTTGGTGTGCTGGTTATACAGAGCACTGCAAAACCCAATAACAAGAGGCAAGAGCTAGAAGCAAAGAAAGATCTGTGTCCTCATGGGGCCAGGTCCTGGAGATAAGTGTGACACTCAGGGTGTCCCTAGGAGAGGGACCAATGTGTACAGGCAGCTGTAGCCTGGCATGCAGGACAATGGCTGCCTGAGCAGCAGAGATGCAGGATCACACCGGAGAGGAGCAAGCATGGATGGGTTGTCGGCAGGGGAAACAGGAAGGGAACTGAAGTGCAGGAGAGTCTGTCTCCCTTCCAGGAGAAAGGTCAGAGTCACTGCTCCTTCCTGACATGGGGAGACCTGGTACCAAAGCAAGACCCTGCCATCCCACTGTGAGGAGATACAGCAGGGGATTGCCCCCAACAGAAGGCCTTGGTATTCCTGGGCTGGGGGCGGTTCTGGGCAGACATCCTGCAGCTTGCAGGTGGCAGATGGATCTGGGATGTCCCTCTACAGCCCAGTACCACCCCTCACATGCCAGCTGGAGTCTCCTGACAGGCTCTCTCCAATCCTGTTCCTGACATTATTTTCCATAGGCCATGTCTGCTTCTTTCCATCTGCATGCTCTAGGCTGTAGGCTGGGTGCCAGGGGATGGCAGAGATGGTCTGTGTGATGGAGGATACTGCATGGGCATGTGAGACACCAGGAGTCAGGGAGTGGCTGGCTCAGCTTATGCAGGAAGGAAATGCTGGCCAAGTGTGCTGTCCAAGTGGTTCCTGTGTGCTGTCACAGAATCACAAGGTGTTTGAGGTTGAAACAGACCTCTGGAGGTCAGCTGGTCCAATCCTCTGCTCAAGCAGGGCCAGCTACAACAGGTTGCCCAGGACCATGACCAGTTGGATTTTGAATTATCTCCCATGGAGACTCCCCAACCTCTCTAAGAAACCTGTTCCAGTGCTCAATCATCCCCACTGTAACAAAAGTTTTATTGTGTTCAAGTGACATTTCATGTTTTTTAATCTATGCCTGTTGCTTCTTGTCCTGTCACTGTAAAGCATTGAGAAGAATGTGGTGCCCTCTTCATTCCATTCCATCAGATATTGATACACATTGATGAAATCTCCCCTGAGCCTTCTCTTCTGTAGGCTAAACAGTCTCAGCTCTCTCAGCATTTCCTCGTATGACGGGGTGTTCCAGAGACAATCATCAGAATGACCCTTTCTCGGGCTCCCTCCAGTATGTCCATGCCTTCCATGTACAGGGGAGCCCAGAAACAGACAAAACACTCCAGACGTGGTGTCACCAGTGCTGAGTAGGAAGGAAGGGTCACCTCCCTCCAGACAACACCCCTAACACAGCCCAGGATACTGTTGGCTTGTTTTGCCACGAGGACGCATTGCTTGCATATAGTGAACCTGGTATCATAGAATCATAGAATCATTAAGGTTGGAAGAGACCTCAAGGATCATCCAGTCCAACCATCCCAACACCACCTATTCCCCACTAAACCATGTCCCTAAGTGCCACATCCAACCTGTCCTTAAACACCCCCAGGGACGGGGACTCCACCACCTCCCTGGGCAACCTGTTCCAAGGCCCGACCACCCTTTCCGCGAAGAAATTTCTCCTCATCTCCAACCTGAACCTCCCCTGGCGCAACTTGCAGCCGTTCCCCCTTGTCCTGTCACTAGTTATCTGTGAGAAGAGGCCAACCCCCAGCTCACCACAACTTTCTTTCAGGGAGTTGCAGAGGGCAACAAGGTCTCCCCTGAGCCTCCTCTTCTCCAGGGTAAACAAGCCCAGTTCCCTCAGCCGCTCCTCATAAGACCTGTGCTCCAGCCCCTTCACCAGCTTCGTTGCCCTTCTCTGGACATGCTCCAGGGCCTCGATGTCTTTCTTGTGGTGAGGGGCCCAAAACTGGACACAGCACTCGAGGTGCGGCCTCACCAGGGCTGAGTACAGGGGGACGATCACCTCCCTGCTCCTGCAGGCCACACTATTCCTGATACAGGCCAGGATGCCGTTGGCCTTCTTGGCCACCTGGGCACACTGCCGGCTCATGTCCAGGCGAGCGTCAACCAACACCCCCAGGTCCTTTTCCTCTGCACAGCTTTCCAGCCACCCCGCTCCCAGCCTGTAGCGCTGCCTGGGGTTGTTGTGGCCAAAGTGCAGGACCCGACACTTTGCCACATTAAACCTCATCCCGTTGGCCTCTGCCCAGCGATCCAACCTGTCCAGGTCCCTCTGCAGAGCCATCCTACCCTCCGGCAGATCGACACTTTCCCCCCAGCTTGGTGTCATCTGCAAACTTACTGAGGGTGCACTCAATTCCCAGAGTGCGCCAGAGTGCAAATCAACCAGAACCCCCAGGTCCTTATTGCAGAGCTGCTTTCTTGCCAGACAACACAGCATATACTGGTGCTATAAGGTTACTCTTCCCCAGGTGCAGGACTTTGCATTCCCTTGGATGAACTTCATGAGATTCCTGCTCATTTCTCCTCCCTGGATGGCAGCACACCCATCTGGTGTATCAGCCACTCCTCCTAGTTTTGAGTCATCTGCAAACTTGCTGATGGTGTGCTCTGCCCCATCATGCAAGTTATTAATGAAGATGTTATAAATGCAGACGTTGAACAATACTGGCCCCAGTATTGACCCCAGGCTACTCCACTAGTGACTGACCTCCTTCATCTGGACTTTCTACCACTGGAACCTCCCCTGTTAGTCAGGGCTGCTAATAAATGATGGAAAGTGGCTTGGTGAGCACTGCCACCAGCTCTCTTAGTACTGTTGGGTGAAGACCATCTGACCCATAGACTTGTGTGTGTGTAAGTGGTGTAGCAGGTCACTAACCATATCCTCTTGGATTATGGGAGCTTCGTTCTGCTCCTTGTCCCTGTCTTCCAGCTCAGGGGGCTGGGTACCCAGGGAACAACAGGTCTTACTGCTAAAGACTGAGGCAAAGAAGCACTAAGTACCTCAGTCTTTTTCTCATCCTTTGTCACTATTTTTCCTTCTGCATCCAATAAAGGATGGAGATTCTCCTTGGCTCTCCTTTTGTTGCTAATGTATTTATAGAAACATTTTTATTCTTTTTTTTTGTGGCAGTAGCCAGATTAAATTCTAGTTGGGCTTTGGCCCTTCTAATTTTCTCCCTGCATAACCCCACAGCATTCTTGTAGTCCTCCTGAACTGCCTGCCCCTTCTTCCAAAGGTCATAAACTCCCCTTTTCTTCCTGAGTTTCAGCCAAAGCTCTCTGTTCAGCCAGGCTGGTCTTCCCTGCTGACTCATCTGTTGGCACATGGGGATGGTCTGCTCCTGCACCTTTAAGATTCTGTTCTTGAAGAATGTCCAGCCTTCCTGGACTCCTTTGCCCTTCAGGACTGCCTCCCAAGGGGCTCTGCCAAGCAGGCTCCTAAACAGGCCAAAGTCTGCCCTCGGGAAGTTCAAGGTTGCATTTCTGCTGCCCTCCCTCCTTACTTCTCTGTGAATAAAAAACTCTATCATTTCACGATGGCTGTGCCCAAGACAGCCTCCAACCATCATATCACCCACAAGTCCTTCTCTGTTCACAAACAGCAGGGCCTTCCCTAGTTGGCTCACTCACCAGCTGTATCAAGAAGTTATCTTCCACGCACTCCGGGAACCTCCTGGACTGTTTCCTCTCTGCTGTGTTGTGTTTCCAGCAGAACTGTGACAAGTTGAAGTCCCCAACAAGAACAAGGGCTAATGATTGTGAGACATCTCCCAGTTGCTTATAGAATCCATCCTGGTTGGGTGGTCTATAACAAACTGCCACCATGATATCTGCCGTGTTGGCCTTCCCTCTGATTCTTACCCATAAACACTCAATGCTATTGTCACCATCATTAAGCTCTAGACAATCAAAACACTCCCTTAACATACAGGGCGACCTCACCGCCTCTCCTTCCTTGCCTATCCCTCCTGAAGAGTTTATAGCCATCCATTGCAGCACTCCAGTTTTGTGAGTCATCCCACCATGTTTCCATGATGGAAATTATATCACAGTTTTTCTGCTGCACGATAGCTTCCAGCTCCTCCTGTTTGCTGCCCATGCTGCATCTGTTGGTGTAGATACACTTCACTTGGGCTGTGATCCTGCCACCTTTTTGGCAGGAGAAGCCCTAATTCCTACATGACCGTTCTCAGGCACTTCTGTGGTTTCTAACCCATCAATAACCCTTGCATCTTTGCTGCCGCATGGACCTCCATCCCCTGCCCCCACTGAGGTGGCAGACTGAAGGACCTCACTAGCACACCTTCAAACATTAGCGTGCTGCCCCCAGGCTTATCTGTGGCTCCCCAGCTTATCTGCTGTTCCTCCTCATCCTCCAAGCCAGTCATCTTATCCTACTAGGCTATCAGACTGGTTAAGGCCAATTTCCCCTTTCTAACCCATGCTGCCTCATTCTGCCCTGCCACCCACCCCTGCCATCTGCAACCATTTTATGCCTGAGTTTGTGCATAAACTGTGTCGGGGAGCCGGTGCCTGCCAGGGCTGACAAGCAGGGTGTGGCTGGCTGTGGTTTTCTGGGGCTGCAAGCAATGTGGGGATGGCTATGAGAGTGTGAGGGGCTCTGCCTCCATGTGTGCAAGGCCTGGTGCAGACCATGCTGTGCAGAGGCAGCCTGAGCCCTGCACAGCTGTGTAGGAGCCTGCCCAGACCTGGCTCAGACCCTGCTAAGCTGGGCTGTCTTCTCCAGCAATGCTGGGTGGTGTCCAAAGGGCAGGCCTGGGCAGAGAGGAAGACCAGGATGCTGGAGTTGAGGAGAGGCCTGGGGCTGGCTGCAGCATGGGAATGGGGTGATGCCTCTTGCTGCTGGGACTTGGAGAAGGATCTGGTGTCTTTCCTGCCTAGAGCCAGGGCTGTGGCCGGTGCCTTTGCCCCCTGCAGGGGGGGCGTTCTTTCCTCAAAGCTTTCAGAGAGCAGCCCTGCCCTCCTCCATAAGCACACACTGATGGATGCAGCCTTGGTCACCCCTCGTGTCTGGGTAGGTCTCCCCAGAGAAGCTGAATGCTCACTTTGCTCCACAGAACTAGTGCCTGGGTTGTCATCTCACCCACACAGCAGCCTGAAAACGAAAGGTTAAAGTGAAATGAGCTTAGTGTAGTTCTGTCTGAACATGAAAGAAAGCTCCTCTCCCAGCCCAAGTCAATCCATGTGTCTCAGCCTCAAGCTGTGCACGGACACTGCCCACAGAGTGTCCTGCCATCCCGGGGTCCTGCGCTGTGTCCCTGTCGCAAGCCTTCCTGACTTGCCTTCCCATGCAGAGCTGGCTAGCTGCTCCCATTCCCCCTTATTCACACTTGCACTCACCTCCCCACCCCAGAGAGCATGTGGATGGCACAGGGCCTCACTTTGCTGCCTCTCATACCATGTCACTGCACAAACTGTGCCTCCGCCTCTGGTGCAGGTGAGACAGAGCGAACCGCCCAGCACTGCGGGAGAGGCAGGGTGGTGCCCAGAACTAGACATGGGCTGTCCTGGCTTTGGGTGCAGGTTTCTCCCTGGGCATTCAGAGACCTTCTAGATTGTGCAGATGCTGACCTGGATATGTTTTGGATTTGCCTGGCAAGGTTTTGCTAGCGGGCCATGTAGTCTGAGGGCATGGTACAGGACAGAGTGTGGCAGGGGCTGGCTCACAACAGGCCACCCAGCCTGTCACAGCTCTTGCAGCCCTGCTCAGAATTGCTTCCCTTGCTGTTCCTCCAGCTGTGGGCAAGGAGGCCGAGGCGTTGCCAGTCCTGTGGCACTGTGGCTGGGTCTGGCCACGTGCAGTGACAGGAAGGCTGAAGCTGGCTGCCATTGGGCTTGCTTGGCTTGTGGGCCAGGGCCCCCAAGAGCCTCTTGGAGCATCTGTTTGTCTGTCCTGTGCCTGGACTGTGCTTATCACCGAGCAGGGCTGTGGCTGGCCTGCCTCCCTGCCAGCTCACAGGGAAGCAGGTGATGTTTCTTCTGCCCTGGGTGCTGTGGCATCAGCCCTACCCCACCACCCCCTGAGCTGCCTTAAGGAGGGTGACAGACACTTTTCCCTGCATGGTCCTTGCTAGCAGGGAAGTGAGTGGCAGAAGGGGCCAGGGAAGCTCAACTGTGGGCTGCAGCTACACTCCTAGAGGGCTGTGCCACAGCAGAGAGCACCCAGGTGCCCATCCCTGGACCACAGGATAAGACAGAATTAGCTGATCACCTTCCCTAGGCAAAACAGTTCAGTTCCCCGAGACCTGCCCCCCTTTCACCTATAAACTCAGAGCAATGATGGACACTACCTTTTTGCAATCTCAAGAGGCCTCTCAACCTCCTCCACTTTGTTCTGCCCACTGTAGGAGAAGATCATCTAAGGAACCTGAAGGTGCACAAGTCCATGGGACCTGATGAGCTGCATCCACAGGTCCTAAGGGAACTGGCAGATGAAGGGGCCAAGACACTCTCTATCATATTTGAGAAGTCGTGGCAGCCCGGTGAAGTTCCCACTGACTGGACATAATCCCCATTTTTCGAAAAGGGAAAAAAGGAAGACCCAGGGAACTACAGGCCGGTCAGTCTCAACTCTGTGCCCAACAAGATCATGGGGCAGATCCTCCTGGAAACTACACTCAGGCACATGGAAAATAAGGAGGTGATTGGTGACAGCCAACACAGCTTCACTAAGGGAAAATCATGCCAGACAAATTTGGTGGCCTTCTATGACGGGGTTACAGCATCAGTGGACAAGGGAAGAGCAACTGATGTCATCTACCTGGACTTGTGCAAAGCATTTGACACTGTGTTACACGACATCCTTGACTCTAAACTGGAGAGACATGGATTTGACAGATGGACCACTCGCTGGATAAGGAATTGGCTGGATGGCCACACTCAGAGAATTGTGGTCAACAGCTCCATGTTCAAGTGGAGATCAGCGACGAGTGGTGTTCCTCAGGGATCGGTGCTGGGACCGGCACTGTTTAACATCTTTGTCAGCGACATGGACAGTGGTATCAAGTGCACCCTCAGCAAGTTTGCCGACGACACCAAGCTGTGTGGTGTGGACAACATGCTGGAGGGAAGAGATGCCATCCAGGGGGATCTTGACAGGTGAGATAGGTGGGTCCATGTGAACCTCGTGAAGTTCAGCAAGGCCTGCACATGGGCTGGGACAAGCCCAAGCACAACTACAGGTTGGATTGAGAGCAGCCCTGAGAATAACGATGTGAGAGTGTTGGTTGATGAAAAGCTCAACATGAGCCAGCAATGTGTGTTTGCACCCCAGAAAGCCACCCGTGTCCTGGGCTGCATCCCCAGCAGCGTGACCAGCAGGTTGAGGAAGGGGATTCTCCCCCTCTACTCTGCTCTCATGAGACCCCACCTGGAGTACTGTGTCCAGCTCTGGGGTCACCAGTACAAGACAGACATGGAGCTGTTGGAGCAAGTCCAGAGGAGGTCATGAATATGATCAGAGGGTTGGAGCACCTCTCCTGTGGACACAGGCTGAGATAGTTGGGGTTGTTCAGCCTGGAGACGAAAAGGCTCCAGGGAGACCTTATAGCACCTTCCAGTACCTAAAGGTACCTACAAGAAAGCTGGAGAGTGGCTGTTTACAAGGGCATGGAGTGACAGGGCAAGGGGTGATGGCCTTAAGTTGTGGCTGCCCCTGGATCCCTGAAAGTGTTCAAGGCCAGGCTGGATGGGGCTTTGGGCAACCTGATCTAGTGGAGGGTTTCCCTGTCCGTGACAGGGGGGTTGGAACTGGGTGGGCTGGGAGGTCCCTTCCAGCCCAAACCATTCCCTGATGCTATGATTCTTACCTCCATAATTTGCATTCTTGTGGCTGTGCAAACCAAGCTCTTCTGTGGTCCCACAACCCCTCCTTACCCTGTTCTGCTGCCCTGCCTGCACACGTGCAGCTCTGTGCTGCCAGATGCTCCCTGGAATAAGTGGCCCCTTTGCCATGTGATCACAGACTCATAGATGGGGAAGATGTACTGCAGGTAGGCCTTCAAATATAAAGTGCAAGCAGGGGCTAGGGCTCCAGCAGAAATAATTTGTGGTAGGTCTTTAAATAAAGCAGGTTGCATATCATGCAGGAAGATACTTTTCCTGCAAAGCAGACTGGGAGTGCAGCTGAGTGAGTAGGAGCAGAGGGAGGAAGCAGACCACAGGACGATGCTGGCTGCTCACAGTATCAATGCTGTGCCACAGCCTGTCAGGAACAGAGCAGCGTTTTCTCAATGCCAACCAAAGTAACGTGGGAATTTGGTATTTTTCCCAAATGGGAGCCACGTGCAGCTTTCTGCTGCAGGAGGCAGTTGGGGCTCTCTGGACTGAGGAGTGAGGTTATGCCCAGTGAGTGATCCAAGCAGCAAGGAGGGGAAAGAACAGGCTGAGGGAAGTGTGGCAGACTGAGAACACCTTGGAGAGAGCAGGCTGAAGGACAATGCATTCAGGGAAAGGTGTTACAGGGGAAGAAATCGCTTCTGGCAGCCCAGCTTTTTGCCTTTGCTAACCACCCTCTCCAAAACTCAGTGATGAACGCCCATCTGCAGCCAGCCTCCAGCTGGCCAGACCATGCAAGGCCCTCTCCTAGCCACCTTCCAGCCTTGGTGGCAGTGCTGGGGATGCTGCTTGTTGCTCTGCCTGGAGCAGGAGAGTGAACTGTGCCTCCAGACAGTGCATCCTGCGCAGTGGGCTGGGGACATGTAAGGCTTCAAGCAGCTCCAGGGCTGCAGTCAGGGGCATTCAGAAAGCCCTCTGCATTGCTCCCTGGAGCAGGCTCCCAGAGAACAGGCTGTGGAAGCCCCTGTGTCCATGGGGGTCAGGGCTGGGGCAGCTGATACTTGAACCTTGATGCTGAGGCAGTGGCCATGGAGTGCGGCCAGAGCTTGTATGGCTGTAGGAGTGCATTTGGGGTGCTGAGGATTGTCCAGGGGAGCACTGGGAGTGGGGAGGGCAGGGTGCTCGTAAGGGCACAGTGGAGCACGGCAAGAGAGGAAAACTTGCAAGGTGCCCTGGAGCCCAGAAGTCCACCTGCCCTGTGCCATGCTGTGCCCCCAGGACTTGCTGGCTGAAGGGGAAGGCTGTGGCCCAGCACAGCCCCACAACTGCCTTGCAGAGCTCCAGCACTGATACAACCACCACAGCTGGCTGCCGTGAGGCCAGCCATATGCCAGGAGATTGCTCTCTGCTTGGGGCCACCCTGTGCCAGAGCTACGCTCTTTTCTTCACTGTGCTGAGCTGCTTCCCAGAGCTTGTCTCTCCCCACCTCTTGCAGCTGTGAGAAGCTGCTGTGAGAAAACATTCAAAAGATGGAGCAGACACATCTACAGCAGAGAGACTTCAAATGGGCTGGGAAGCTTGCATCAGCTCTGCACAAAGGAGACGGTGTGCAGTCAATCATCAGATCCCCCCACCCTGCACACTGCATATTTAATGACTCTTTGGGTCTCAATGTTTAAATCTATCTAATGAGCATTTAACTGCTGCTCAATATTTAATGGCTCAGTGTTCAGAGTAATAATCCCATGTATCACAGTGAATGCTGGTCCATCACCCTGGGCATGGGGAGAGGCGTGCTGCAGGAGAGGATTTCACAGAATCACAGAATCTTAGAGGTTGGAAGGGACCTTGAAAAATCATCTAGTCCAATCCCCCTGACAGGGCAGGACCACCTAGAGCACATCACACAGGAACATGTCCAGTCGGGGTTTGAATGTCTCCAGAGAAGGAGACTCCACAACCTCTCTGGGCAGCCTGTTCCAGGGCTCTGTCAC
>VWZZ01003277.1:0-14208 GCA_013399095.1 Psophia crepitans
CCATTCCATTCCATTCTATTCTTCAGTGAAGATGATGTATGTCGGTCAGGCAAGTGGACCACCACAAAGAGAGGTATCCAGTACCTGAGGGAATTGCCCATGCATGATATGGTTTATTATGACCCAAACAACACACAGTTGCCCACAGATCCAGATGAGGTCCAGTGCACAGAATCCATGTGGCAAATGTTTGCACAGAGTACACCATTGTCATATGCCAACTCATCGGCAGTAACGGATTGGAAAAGTGAAGAGGCAGAAACAGTGGATGAAGTGGCTGGCTGCCTCCAGCAATTCAAACAGCTGTTTCCCCTCCCAGCTTCTTGTGAAAATTATCTCTATATCAGCCAAAACCCACGTAATTTCTGGTCTATTTTCAATATGTACTGAAGTACATGATTTTTTCCGCAAAACTCACCCCAAATATTATTAAAATATTCTGGAAGATTGACTTTCGTAAGTCTGGCCTATTTTTGAGTGTCTCTGCTCTGAGCAGGGGATTGAACCAAATTACCTCATGTTCTGGGTTTGGCTAGAATAGTTAATTTCCCTAGAAGCTGGGATGGGGCACAGCCAGGACAGGTGACCCAAACTACCCAAAGGAGGTATTCCATACCATGTGACGTCATGCTCAGCATGAGCGGGGGGCGCAGCTGCTTGGGAAGGGTTGGAACTTCTCAAAGTGGCACGGCTCCAGGACAGTCCGGTTTTCGGCATGGGTCTGAGCATGTGATCTGAGTTGTACGGTATTGTGTACCACCAGTACTGCTGTTGTTTTTCACTCCCTTTGCTGCCCCAGTAAAACTGTCATCTGTCATTATCACAGCTCAGGAGAGTCTGTTTTTTTATTTTTTCCCTTTTCCCCTCCCCACTGGGGGGTGGAAAACGAGCGGCTGTGTGGTGCTCAGCTGCCGGCTGGGGTAAAACCACGACACCTCATAGGGTCCCTTTCAAGCTACATTTTTCTATGATTCTAATGAGATTTATAAGAATCTGGAAATTCAAATTGAAGTTTTAAAATGCAATTCAAACTGCTCCTCTCAGCTGATCTCTTTACCATGTCATTCAAATTAAAGCATCATAGAATTTGTAGGCTAAGAAGTTATGAGCAGCTGGTAGGCTTGACCGACCAGATTGAGGATGGTGAATACTCTTGCAAGGAAAACCCTGTTGACGCTGTGTTATTCAAGTTCTATATCCAGCCTACCATGGAAATTATAATGGGCCTGAGTCTGAACTTTTCCCTGGAGCAAAATTCCTCTTGAAAGAAGCAAGTGCTGCTGACCTTTATCCTTTAAGAGATTATATTGTCAAAATAATCTCATGCTCCTGGAAACAGCCTGAACTAAGCCTATAAAGAGTTTCAAAATAAATGATTAATTCAACCTTAGAAATTTTAGCTGCTTGCTTACCCATACTAGAGTGGCACACAAGCTAGAAGACTAAAAACTATGTTTCTTTGACTCTGTTAACATGACTGGGTAGGACAAGGGACCTGGAAACATAAATAGAAGGATTACTGCTAGCATGGCATGCAATTCATGCCAGTACTGCTGGTGTGCACCTGCCTGGGTTCCCAAAATGTATCAGTGGAGGACAGAGCAGGTATTACTTGTGACTTGGTCACCCTGCCGTCTTCTGAAGGCTAAACTGAAGGCAATACAGCTCTAATCTACCTTTACACTCCTTCAAAATTTCTCAGCTGTAGGGCAACATGTAGGGCAATAGGGCAATAATGAAAGCAACAGGGCATCATTTCTGCCTGAATTTATGGTTGGTGGCTTTTTCTAAGGTATGGCTGCTGGAATCGGAAGTCTGTATAAAACATTCCACCCCCAAAAAAGCCAACTCAAACCCTAGCATATTAACCAAGAAACAAATTGCAATATCTGTAAATCCTCCCTTAATGCCTTCATTGACATGATTAATAGTTGTCTCTTGAGACATGAGAAAAAACCCCAACAATTACCAATTTTGATCATCAGATTCAGAGCCCTAAATCCTCTTGGTGATGTTCCACATGATGTCCTACGGATTATACTGAAGGTTTTCTGAATGAGTTCATCTGTAAATTCTTTAATCCAAGTACTACTAAAATTGCAGTACTGCTAAAACAACTTTAGGTGGAGAATTTTGCCAGTAGAAAGACTTTTGTTGAATTTAGGTACAGAAGATTTTGATAGCTGAGTCTGAGTTACTCACCCTAAGCTCCTTTCATTGGATCTATTTGAGATTCAATTTTAGGATGGCATGGACAGCTTGAATCAGTGGCTGACATATAAGCACTTAGTGTCCCTTGAGATGCACAAGGTTCTCCTGCCAGGGCACAGGTCTACTGGTCATTTGAGAGATTCCCATCAGTTTGTGGATGCCCCAGATGTCTTCGGAAAGATCAGGTAGCTCTTATTTGCGGATAGTGGAAACAAGGTCTATACTTCATGCTTGACAGAAAAAGAGCCAGGAATTAATAAGTCAAGTATTGGTGTGCATCAATCAGATGTCTAAATTGCAGATGAAAATACTCCACGCTATCTTCTAGGAGACTGGCTTAAGTAAGACCTTGATGTGAAAACTAAGCCTACTGAGTCAGGATTTGTTTTAATTGATAGTGTCTTGGCTATATCCTTTAAAAAATCTAAATGCTATTGATTTAAGTGGATTTAATCTATCACTGGTGCAACATAATTCTTTTCAAATGATCCCCTGCTGCTCCCTCAGGAGCCTGACAAGCCAGCTGACAGAAAATCTTTTACTTGAGAAAGAGAATATTTAGTATTGCCTAAAGACTCAGCTCAGGTATTTATTTTAATCCACATTTTAAATGCTAAGAGTGATTGATAAAGGGAGTTGGAAGCAATGTTAAGGCTGCCGAATCTGGAGTGAATATGAGCAAAAGCGTTTGCTTGGTGACTTATCACTGAAGGTCTCATGTGCTGAGGGGAGGAGGTAGGAAAGTTGAATTGTTGGTAATCGAACTTAGATAATTTCTTTTCAGTTCTTTAATGCAATGGCATTTGATTTCCCCTGCACTCCTATTTGCTGGAACTATTGTAGCTCAGCCAGTATCAAAGAGCTGAAAAATCAATGCGAGGCGCAATGTCTGTGAAAGGTCAGAAGTGAAAAAGAGTTCAGTCTAATAATATTTTAAAGTCCTATGGAAAAGATATTTCATAAAATATTAAAAAATCAATTGAACTTCCATAAAACTTCAGTTTAGTATCAATACTGAACAGAGATAACTTAGCAAGGGACGAGATCTGAGTGGGGCATTCAGACTTTTACTGCAGTTTCCCTCATCTCGAACAGTTTCTGTTTCCCTGCATTAACTGGGGAAGAACACTCTATTGGAAAGCTAAAGAGAGCACAACTCCCCTCCTCATAGAAATGTCTCTAATTTATTAACTGCACGCATGCTGCAGTAATTTAAAATGCTGCGGTCTGCATCAAAAGACTTCCTGCTGCCTCACCTTATTTCAGTTCTAATGAAGTACAGCAGACCAAGAACAGAAATTTACCTACTTCTTAATCGACTACTTATGTTTGGATTCATAAAATCATCTCATATTGCTCAAAACTAATACATTTGGTTACTTTGCAAATGCAGTTCGGATTGTTAAAAAACTAATGACTAGAGAATCAGAAAACTTTGCTTAATTTCCACATTAAAAACCCTAATGGCCATTGCCCACAGAGTTTTGTAGCATTTATATCCTGGCAATGATTTTCAGAAACCACCCATACCTCTCCAGTTTGGATTTTATTCCTTTAATTATTTGTCTGTTAATAGAACATTCAGATCAGTTGGTATTCGTTCCACTGGTTTAATTTTTTAGTGCTTCATTCATGTTTTCTTGACGTTTGGAAAAAATAAATATTTTTCCTGTGCTATCTAAGCAGTGTCAGATTCCTTGCCTGAAGGGTCCTTCTGTCACTTTTTTGTCCTTTGGGAGTGGATTATTAGAAAATTCTTGATTTCATCAGGAATTTTATACATAAAGGCTTATAAAAACAGTACTTCAAAAAGTTTGGCAATACAAATGGGCACACAACTACTTTAATTGAGCAGCTGTTATAAAGGACACTCAGTCATAATAGGATTGCTGCAGATCATAACATGACTGTCCCAACTCTTTCAGTAAAATCCACCTGGCCATGGTTCCATCCAGACTTTAAGCTCCTTGCAGCTTGCTTGGCATGCTTTAATCCAGCCAGAAGTCATGGCTTTGGTCTGCAAATATGATCTGCAAAAATCTTGTTTGACTCTCTAGATAGAAACTTGGAAAAACTGTAAATGTTCATTTTTTATAACTTAAACTCCACAAAAAGAACAGAATCCGTACCGTCAGGGCTGACCATCACAGTGCCTGTCTTTCATCTTAGTTCATTCAAGAACCACAGGCTACACATAATTTTAGCTAAGGAGTGCAAATGAGTCTAGTCCAAGAGGCAGACTCTGTGCATACCCAACAACTGACAGGAGTAACTTCAGCAGAAAACTCAGTAGTGTTGGCTGTGATCACTGGAAAATCTAAATGGGGATGGCCTTGATGCTGGAAATTATTTGTCTTTGCTGAGTTATTTCACCGGAATTCCCTTATCTGTTTTCATGGATTCAAACCCACACCACCTTACCAAACTGCGGGAGGAACAGCTGGAAATGTCTAAGGACCCAGCACTGCTTCAGGAGGGTAATATACTAAGCAGACTTCCTTTGACCAGTGCCTGTTCAGTGGTAATTTGTCTAAATTCAACTTGAGTAAAAAATAAAGGATGTAATCCATCACTTGATCGTAAACATAACTACTTACTCTGTGAGTCCAAGCCCAGCCTCTGTGAGGGGCTCAACCCAAACACCCAGATCAGTCAGGAAGGCCCAGATTTTCTTGGGCAGACAGTCTATGAGGTATCATGGGCATGACATCAACTATGCCATGCTCACCACCACTTCTCCAGGCTGGTACAGATACAGTGCATGATGCCGTGGGATTGTTCCCAGAATATGTTGTTCAGGGTGAGTCGGGATGCCAGGGCACAAACATAGCTGAAGGCCAGACCTTTCCTTATTGCTGTTATCAGCAACTGTTGTCATGTCTGTGCTTTCTTATCATATTGATTAACAATTACAGTCACTTGCTTATTACCATTTCCTAAAATTCAGTGACTTACTGATAATATATTTAAAATTTGTTTTCACTTAAATACTTAAAGGAGATAAAGGACAATTAGGAAGTCCTAATAGTCTAATTATTCCTCTGTGGTTTCCTTTAGCTACCTTTTTAGTGTGGTCTTCATGTTATATTAATGTCCACAAATCAATATGTATATAGTATTTCAGATAACAGAGAGTAGGCAATCAAAAGGTAGTAAATGTGATTGAAATCGGATATAAAATGGGGAATTAGCTAATGGTTTAATTTATACTCTGGAGCTGTCATTAAAGGAGAGAACATTTCACCCATTAGTGAATGAGCAAATATTTACTATATTTTAATGGGAAAACTGATGGTACCTTACTCATTGATGCTTCACTTCCTGGATGATACTGTTATTTCTTTATCTTTTTTAAGTTTTCCAGGAGCTGGAACCTCGATGGTAGAATCAGGCAATTCAATCTGAGACATTTAAATTATAAAAGCGGATCAAAGATCAGATTCCATTGCCTATCTGTGTTACTTTCCTGGAGATGTTTGGACGAGCATCCTTGAAAAGATGGGATATAGTAATTAAAAGCAGAAATTATGGAATGACTAGAAAATTTGCCTTGGGAGGTGTGATTGCTGTGTCTGCTCTGTAGGTGGAGGGAACACACAGCTGCTTTCCAAGAAGTCAAGCCAGTGAGGAGGCTGCTGTTTCGTGCATCCTACCTCCATAACACTGAGCCATGTAAGAGCAGCCTGCAATGTTCTGTCACGCTGTGAAACTGATTTTCACACTTTTAATTAGCTCCAGATATCAACCACTTCTAACTATGGGAGAAAAATGATGAGGGGTATGCCATTTTCTGCAAGCAATGGTTCTGTTTCAAACAGCCCCGCTTTTAGTGAAAATGCCTGAAATCTGTCTGCTGTTGAGTGGAGTTGTGTAGCTGGAATACCTGCCTACGTTTGTGATCATTACCCTGGAGCGGAATGCAAATGCAAGTCCTCTTGCAAGCATGTACCATAAACAAGGACATCATAAAGATGGTTGACTGCCCTCGCAGATAAGTCCCAAACACACTTGTCTTGAGCTCCTTTGCATAATCAGCTAAGATATTAACTTAGATAATAGCACCATCTATTGAGGATTTACAATAATATTTAGAGTAGATTTTAAAATACCATTTGCTAACTCAATTTTTTAGGCACTACAAATTAAAATATGTATTAAGATCATAATTTTAGCATTGCATCTGACATCTATCTGCTTGTAATTTATTAATGACAATTAATTAAGGGTATCTACTTGTTAGTAGTAAGTTTCCCATACTAGTCAGCAGAAACTCTTTTTTAAGGAGTTTTCTTTTCGGTATTTTTTTCTCTATTAAGAAAGTAATTTTCCACTTCTCACACTTTGGTTGGACAAATAGGGCAGTCCATGAAGTCATTCTGCCCTCCCTTTGTAATGTACACATCACGATTCTAGCAGCACTCTGTTTTTATACATGCATAACCTTTAGTTGTGGCAGTCTTACTGTAGCCACAACCAACCAACATGTGTTCTCTTTGTTTTTGAATGGCTCCTGATGTTTGGTGTTAAAATTATCACAGATTTATAGTAAGGAATTTCAAAAGCATGGAGCACTATTAGCAATGCTGGCATTCAATGTTCTTATTTGAAAATTAAGAAGGCACCAGAATAACCTCTATGGGAGAAAGATTGATATTGTTGAGGTAAAATGTACGGTTAAGAAGATATTGGTAAAATCTTGTCCCTTAGGCTTTCTCTGGTGATTTCTAAGAAGTTATTTTAGCTTCTTACCTATCAAATGTAGCTAGGAAGCTGGCAAGAGTTCTCACCATGCTTGCGTTCCTATCCTGTCTAGGTTGTTTAGGGCAGGGATACATCCACCCCTGAATTTTTTGGGCCTCTTGGCACAAAATTAACAGATGTGGCACACCGTTTATGTGAGATTCCTTCTTTCAAATAGGGTTTGTTTTTGTAAAGCGTATTTACCTGTGCTGTCTTTACTGACCAGCAAAGCAAGTCTAAAATAGAATTTTGCTTTCAGCATGAATTTTTAAGAAACTCCAATCTTCTCCACCACACACAGTATCCTTCCCTGCATGCTCCTATTTATCTCGTGAGCCAACTCAATTTTGGGGTGACATCAGGAGCAAGAGAGCATTCCAGGAGCTGCTTTTTAAGCAGCCTATTAAACAGGATGGTGGCTTGAACCTATTTCCCTGCTGAGCATAGAGCTCGCACTTTCTGTGTATTACTAATCTCCCAGGCCAAGAAAACTATCCTGAGACTCATTAAGATATTTATGAGGAGTAACATTGTTACACTGAATGTGACTACAATCATCAGCAACTTCCAAAAGTTTATCCCATCCGTAACAGGGTCTCCTGACCTTGTCTTAATACATGTGTGAAATGCACTGTGATATAGCTAATCAGTGTAGGGGTTTTATTTTTATAGAAAGACATTAATCAACATTTGCAGACAGTCTGATTTGGATAAGTCTTCCAAATGCTGCTTCTATGGCATTGCTTTTGTTAAAGCAATAAAAGCAGTAAGTACAATTTCTGCATGCTTGTCCTCTTGTTTCTGCAAGGCAGGCACATCTGAAATTTGTTCTGGGCTAGGAGAGACCTGTTGTCAGATACTTTTGTAAAATATTTGCAGTATGCCATGGCTGTTCTGTCTATCTTTTTGGACACTAAAGTTCACCAAGTATAAAAAAGGAAAGCACGCTGCAAGAAAAAAAATAGCTACTATTTTTTTTTCAGATGTCTGAAACCAAATCTAAAACTGCTGGAAAAATGCTTACTAGGAAGTTGTCAGTAGAAAAGTTAGTTGTTCAGTGTTTTGTGCTATTTCTTGCCTATTTCACATTCCTTTTGCCCAATTTCCCCTCTCTCCTACTGAACCACCTCATCACTTGAGAGAATGAGAGCTACTCCACATAGCACATGAGTGCAACTGTCAGGTAGTTCAGAGAAGCTTTCTAAGTTATACTTGTGATATAATGCGCAGTATATGTGAGCCTGGGTGTTTATGTGTTTCTAGGTGTGAAAGGCTGACAATGAGACCCTTTGCTGTTGAGCTTACAAAGCTGAAACTCCCAGCCACAGACCAAAGGAAACAACGGTGTTTTGACATTGCAGCAGTACATACTTCAGGCCTTTTATAGACATTCATAAAGCTTTATCTCCTTTCAGAATCCCACATCCTAACGACACATAAAGGCAGTCCCGCATACCTGGATCAGTAATAAAGTTTCACTAGATTCAGTAGCTGTACATGGCAAAGCACTTAAAATACAGAGCTGTTTGATAAGCCTGCAGAGAAACTCATCTTCTGGTTGATTCCAAGACATGCTGCTTATTGCTTTGATTTCAGCATCTGTCCCTATTCCGTGCAGCATATAAAGACATCCTTGCAGCTTCATATATATTTAAGCACAGATCTGAGCAGAATGAACTGCAGGATGTAATGCAGAGACTGGTTGAATCCAGGCCTAATTGATTCTATGTGTAAACAAGAAATTAGTTTGGTGTATTACCCTACAAGGTAGCACTGACTCACTCTAAACAAACTTTGTTTTCTCCACCCCAGATTATGAACTCCATGCATGGCTTTTGTTCTATTTTAAGGAACTTAAAAGAAATTACTTGGATTTTTAGCTGGGCTGTGCTCCTAAAAAGGAGCATTATTAAAGGCTTAATCTAGCAGAACTAAGAGAGAGCCCATTTCATATTATCAATTAATAGCATACTTAAGGAACTGTAACTGTCTCTGGACAAAGCATGTGCACATATGGATGTGATGTGTGAAAGGAGAGTGTCATGGTTGGGAGATTTTTTTGGGAGCCCAGCACATCTGCGTCCTGTCCTTCCGTTTACTGAGGACCTTCTCAATGAGCTTGGGCAAACTGCCTCCCTGTACCTCAGTTTACCTGTAAAGCCTAGTAGTGCTAGTAGTGAAGGTAGTGAAGACGCATTGGTTATTGAAGGTTTCTTGTAATACGGGAATCAGAAGTACAAATAAAAGGTGGCAGATTTAAAATTAAGGAAAAGGAAGCAGTCAGTTAAGTTGTATAAACTATTGCCACAAGATGTTACGAAGGCCAAAACCCTTGTAAGTTCCAGAAGTGACTGGACGGATTTATGATTCATTAAAGTCTATTAAGCTCAGATTTATTGGTATGGCTTAAGACTTAGTATATTCTCACAACAGATTAGCAGAAGCTGGGTAACAAGAACAAGAAAGAGATCACTTGATGTTTTCTTCCTCCTTTCATTTCTTTTGCTGCTTCTGACTGCAGCTAAATTCACTCTGGTCTGACCTACAGTGCCTGCCCTTGTGTCCCTATGTTGTTTTTTTTAAAGAGTAAAATTTCAGGGACAGGAAACCAGTTTTCGTCCTCCAATTTTTTTTTCTATCCCCCTCCGTTATGCCTCCAGTCTGCTAAAACTTATAACTGCCTGACCTGACATACTGTGAGCCAGCACTATTAAATTAAATGGTCTCTGTATTGTGTGCCGTGGTCGGCCTGAGGCTCTAGCTGGGAAGCTAGACTGCAGTTCTTCAAAAAACAGATTGTATTTTGATGTTTTTATTCTCACACACCCTCTGAATAGTGGGGCCTTGAGTATTGCTGGGACCTCTTGATGCTACTTTGGTGTGATAACCAATAGTAATGGGAAACTTAGACAAAAATGTAGAATCAGAGAATCAGAGTTGGAAGGGACCTCGAAGATCATCTAGTCCCAACCCCGTGCCATGGGCAGGGACACTCTCCGCTTGACTGGGTTGCCCAAAGCCTCATTCAACCTGACCTTGAACACTACCAGGGATAATGGGGTGGTGTTGTGGTTTTACCCTAGCCAGCAGCTGAGCACAAAAAGGAGGAGAGGGGCATTGGGAAATAAAACAACTGTCTAAACCGTGACAGGCATCCACAGCTTCTCTGGGCAACCTGTTCCAGTGCCTCAACACCCTCACAGTAAAGAATTTCTGCCAGATATCTAATCTAAATCTCCCCTCTTTCACTTTAAAGCCATTATCCCTTGTCCTGTCACTACATGCCTTTGTAAAAAGTCCCTTTCCATCTTTCTTGTAGGCCACCTTCAGGTATTGGAAGGCTATTATAAGGTCTCCCTGGAGCCTTCTCTTCTCCAGGCTGAACAAGCCCAAAGCTCTCAGCCCGTCTTCATAGGAGAGGTGCTCCAGCCCTCTCATTACCTTTGTGGGCCTCCTCTGGTCCAACAGGTCCATGTCCTTCTCATGTTGGTGACTTCAGAGCTGGATGCACTACTCCAGGTGGGGTCTCACAAGAGCAGAGTAGACGGGGAGAATCACCTCCCTCAACCTGTTGGTCACATTTCATTGGATGTAGCCCAGGACACAGGTGGCTTTCTGGGCTGCCAGCGCACACTGCCGGCTCATGTTGAGTTTTTCATCAACCAACACCCCCAACTCTTTCTCCTCGAGACTGCTCTCAGTCCATTCTGCACCCAGCCTGCAGTTGTGCTTGGGATTGCACCGACTCACATGCAGGACCTTGTCCTTGGCCTCGTTGAACTTCATAAATTTCACATGTGCCTACCTTTCAAGCCTGTCAAGGTCCCTCCAGATGGCATCCCTTTCCTTTAACGTGTCAACTGCACCACACAGCTCAGTATTGTCAGCAAACTTGCTGAGGGTGCACTCAATTCCACTGTCCGTGTCAGGAGCAAATTTGTTAAAGAGTGCTGATTCCAATACTGATCTGTGAGAATACCACTCATCACTGGTCTCCACTTGGACATCGAGCCGTTGACCACAACTCACCGAGTGCGACCATCCAGCCAATTCCTTATCCACTGAGTTGTCTATCCATCAAATCACTCTCTCTCCATTTTAGAGACAAAGAGTGGGTAATATCATTTTATCTCTCAGTTTTGAAAAAAAAGCTCGATAGCTCTATTACTTTTTCTGATCCTTGTTTGTCAGAGAAAGATTTATTCTCTTTCACTAGAAAAGTGAACTACATTGGAGTGTAGAATTGAAAGGGAGCTGCTAGGCACAGTTTACTGCTATTTCAAATAAACATTTCCGTATGTCTTTTATAAATTGATTAAGGTAGGCTGCTTCCATCCACTATTGCTCCTTGAAGGATGTTCTAGAATCTAATTTTTCTCCTGGTTCAAGTCTTCAAGAGCACATTAATACCATCTTGTTTGATGCTAACTTTGTGCCTTCACTTAAATAGTTCTTTTACAGTATTTATGTCCCTGGTATATTTGTGAATAGTACTCATTTCCCTGCGCAGGCCTTATTCCATTAGGCTAAACATGTCATGCATGTCTTGTATTCACTAAGAGATGGTCTCTCTGTTCCTTGTTAACCCCTGTCTGAACTGGGCCCTATCTGAACTTATCTTTATTGGACGTTTTGCATCCTCTTCCAGATGAGACTTTGTTAACTCATCACTTACCTACCCCTGGGGATATATCACTACTGTGGAGAAGAAATTCTATCCTTCTCATACTTTTAGGGGCTTCATAAAAGACTCGTGTCTGTTAAAAATAATTCACCTGACTTATACAGCTAACACATTTGTGCTTCCAGGGTCATCAGATCGTTGGTGTGTGGACATGCTGTGATGAACAGATATACCAAGGTCTTGCTCTGCCATTCACAACTGATGAGCACCCATTATATAGTTAAAGTTCAAGTGAACAGTCCCTAAGGGAATGACCTTGCTCTTGGTATTATTAGATTTCTTCTTCTTACTATTATTCCAGTTCACAAGGTCACACAAAACTACTTCATGAGCAGCATAATTCTATATAGACTGTGACTCCCAACGTCAAGTTTTGTGAGCATATGTCTATCAAATTAATGAATGAAAATATTATTTAATACTTTATATAAGTTTCAATGTGGCTATTATTTACTATAAATGTGTAAAATAATTTAATAATATTTTCCCAAGAATAATCCTTGAGAAACTGTACTATCAACTCACTTCAACCCAACATATGATTATTTCCTTTTCTAGCTGTTTTCTCATGTTACTTGCAGTGTTTTGAACTAACTCCTAGTTCAATTTATCCTTTTCTGTGTATCATCATAGGAAATGCTTTACTCAGCTTTCATTAGATGGGATTTATATCACTTCTTCATCCTGATAGTCAGTTATTTTATCAAAGGAATGTAAGAGAACAGTCTTAAAGAGTGTACTTTTGATAAAACTCTGTTGTGTTGTATCCTATTCTTCTACTACTGTGTCCTTAATTATTTTCTCTTAGAAAACTGTCTGAAAGCCTTGCTTGTTATTGAATCTAACTAATAAATCTCTGGGTACCTGTTTTTTTCACTCCCCTCCTCCACTGCCACCTTATGTGTAGACGCAGCATTTATGGGGCTAATATTAGTCACATGAGAGAACTGTTCTTAAATATAGCTTTGTACGACCAATGACTAGTCTATCATTCAAGAAGAAAAAATTAAGAAATTATGTAGAGTATGCTGAATGTCTGATCTTCATATTACATTGCATGATAAAACTGAGTTAAAAACACACACATACTGAGAAGTGGTGTTGATAGATCCTCACGTATATTATCAGGTTAGGGCATCAGCCTTGCTAGAATCTGTAGTAAGTAGACTGTGATACTTATGCAAACATCACAAAAATCCTTAGGATCTGATTATTTGAAGGGGGTGTTTAATGCTTTGAAGAGATCACCAGAACCTGACAATTCCTAGGGCTTTAAAGGAATGTCTTAAAAAAATATGGGGCTCCCTCCTGAGTAACAAAAATTGGAGCACTCTAGGAACACTGGAATTGCAGTGCACAGAAATCTTATTCCTAAAATCTGCAAGCCTGGCTGAGATAAAGCAAGAAGACACCACAGAAAATGTTAACTTTAAAAAGTTGAGCAGCTGATTACTTCCTTGCTTATGGGTCCTGTGAGCCAAGATGTCAGCAATGTGGTGCAAGTAAAAGCAAATGTGATAGCCGTACAGCTTTCCAAGAGCACAAACATGCTGGTAAATAAATCCTGTTGATGAAAAGTCTACAAAAAGCTCCACTGAAACAAGCCAAGCTATCAGATGCTTTTCTTATTTTAAGGACTCTTCTAGTATAAAAAATGAGCAAAGGACTGAATCCATGAAAGGCTGCTGTACTCAATGACATTTTTTCACAGCATCTCAAGAATTCAGGATGAAAAGGAAAGCTATAATGTGCAGTTTTGTAACAATTTACCCCATTGGTAAAAAACCTTTTGTGAATAAGACCATAAATGTTAAGGTATGCTTTATTTTGGAATAAAAGAAATCAAAAAGTTCATCTTTTCTTCAACCACTAAGCAGGATATCCCCACTCAGTCCTTGGCACAAGTCAGTAGCCAAGTCACTAGTGACTCTCTCAGTCACTTAAACCAAGATTAGAACAAGCTGACCTACTTATCTAAAGTGGAATTTAACTTTGGTTAATGCTATCAAATCCTTGCACTGACCACATCTATGAGAACTGGCTACCTAAAGAAATTTAAGATCAAAGCCCTTTAACTTCTCTCCACATATGTTGCTGCCTGTCAGAAAGCTGTCAAACATGATAAATCATTACTCTATCCATTATTATTACTGGACAGTATGTCCAGCTCTATGTCTGTACTGACTGCTAGTTCAGCCTCACAGGACCATTCAAAGATGGAGCTTCTCTTCCCAATGCATTTCAGTCTTTATTCATGTGGTATTCTGTCTTCTACTACTTATAAATTCATTTAGGTGAATGACATTAAATTTGCAGTTCAGATGCATCTTCTTCACCTAGAGGCCTGCATGGATAAGCAAGGAGCTCCTGGACAAACTCAGACTCAAAAGGGAAGCTTGCAGAGGGTGGAAGTGAGAGCAGGTAGCCTGGAACGAATACAGGGAAACTGTATGGGAAACCAGGGACCAGCTTTGAAAAGCCAAAGCCCTGATAGAATTCAACCTGGCCAGGGAGGTTAAAAACAACAAGAAAAGTTTCTATAAATATATTAGTGACAAAAGAAAGACTAGGGA
>VWZZ01003280.1:0-13458 GCA_013399095.1 Psophia crepitans
TATTCTATTCTATTCTAAGGGTTTGTTTCTGTCTCAAAGCATGACAGCTTACACACTTTCAGAACAATTGGTCTGCTAGCCAAGGGAGGAAGCTGCAGCAGAAGGTATGTATAGTCACATATGGCCAGATCAAGGGAGCCATCCGGACTTAATACCGGCTAAAGCTCTGGCCAACAAATGTTCCAGATACCCAGAGAGAAATCTGCAGGCACCTGGGTAGTCTGCATTATGGCAAACAAACCTCACACTTATTCCCAGGACTTGCATTGCCAAAACTAGAAAAATCCCGTTTATATCATATCATCTAAATTCAAACTGGTTTTATCCACTCCCACCTCTAAACAGACAGCACTGTGGCTTTTGCTCATTTTCAATTTTAGAAGAATTATACCAAATATACCAAAGCTGCCACAAAGATGATCTGTGAGAGAATTGCGTGAGATAAGCACACAGAAGTTAAAACAGAGAGCACTTGAACTCTTCTGCTAGTCATTGTTCCTATCTACTAGAGTACTCAGACTTGCCGTTATTGCAAGTGAGACTGTAATGCATGATGTCCTGACATTCTGAAAAACCTCTCTATTTGATACACAGTTATTCTGTAAATAAATCTGCAATGAAGTCCTCAAAGGTTTATTTCTTACTTTTTATCAACTAGGTATAAAATATTGGGCTATAAAATGCTTACAAATTAGATTACTGAAAGAGAATAAAATGCATTGTTATCTACTGAACCAATGATGGGTCAAATGGCAGCTTGAATTCTTGTGGTGAATATGACTGTGACCTTCACTTATACCATTGACAGAAAGCAATTTTATTTACATTTTTAAATCCACATAAAGGTGAAAAATGGTACGGCTACAAAATGAAACATTAAATTTTTTTGTCCCAAGGCATAACTGAGCTTTCCCAAGGTCACATGTAGCCTGAAGTGAAGCAAGACTTTCTTAATAATGCTACCAGTACTTTTCACCCAGATCTGGTGGCACTGGTGATCTGTTTTCATTTACTAGTTCAAGAATCTCCTTATTTTAAGATGGAGAAATAAAAAATAATGAGACTGTTTCTTTTGTCCCTTAGCTGTTTCTACACAAACTGATCACTAATTATGTTTGAGCTGCTATAACAAGCTACATGTTTCAGCTGTACAGATTAAAAACATCTACTCATGAAGAGATGGCAGGTGCAAAAGCCTTATTTGAAAATAAATATATTGCACTTTTAAGGACAAACAGCACTCTACTATCCATATTTCTAGAACAGTCTGTTTAGAAAATAGTTATGTATAATTTGATACAGTCTGCACATTTAAGTATTTGAAGAACAGCATTTTTCCTTTCTATACATACCAAATGTAGCTATCTGCCACTCTTAATTTAAAAAAAAAAAAAAAGATTAAAATCCATCCATTACATCCCAACATTTCCTCCGCCCTTTTAAGCACCTCGTGTTGAAAGTTATTTATCCAGTAGGCAGTGTTACAAAGAAACTATAAGCAATAACAATAACTGCATCCTTCTAACCATTCTGTGTAACACTTCGAGCTTCTCCAAAGTACAACATTTTAGAAAAAGCAAAAGGTATTTGTAGGATAACATCATTTTGGAAAGTACTGTCACACAGAACACGTAGGAGGCTACATGTATCTATAAATTATAGGTGGTTCTGGTAGTAATGGCTATGATTAAGGTTGTCTGAAACTTCCCATAATAAGACCTTTTTTCAGTTGCTTGTAAGTTTGCGGAACTCTTACCATTTGGAGTAGAATTTTCCCTGCAAGCTATCTGCCTCGATATTTGTTTAGTCTTTGTGGAAAGTTTAACACAAAATGGTTTAGAGAACAAGATTACAGGAAAATATACCTTGCTTTGGGGGGGACAGGGACAGGGGTGTGGAAACACACCAGAAAAACCTCCACCCAGTTCTTGACAAGTCCAAATGTTACCTTCTTGGAGGACGAAAAACCTTTGAAATGTAGTAGGGCACAGCCTTTTTGTCAGGTATATAATTTTTAGAATTCCTGAAATGTCACTTCAAAGCCAGTCTAGTTGGTTGAGTGTCTTTAAATCTCAAGTCTTAATTACATCTTCCCAGAACCACCTCAGCTTTTACAGCTAAAAATCACTAATATTCTTTACATGCTTCAACCCTCACAGGTTATTTGTGTGGAATAACCCATCCATGTTTCAGCTCTGCAAAACAGAGTTCACTTTCTTCAGCCCATGAAGTTAGATGCATCAAGCTAGAACATCCCTGTGATCCTTGGCTCCTGATGTCCTAGATCAATAAAAGAAGATGCTGGAGACAAGGTCTCCTATCCTTTTATTGACAGCGATGAACTGAGGATGAAGCGGTGGCTGGACATAAAAAGAGCATGTAGTAGTTTGTTGATAGATCTTTACGGGAGTGATAGATACAAAAGATTAAACAAAGCCATTTAGAATCTTAAAAATAATGGATGGGGAGTGAGGGTGGTGGCCTGAAAATTGTTGACTTGTTTCAAGTTAACAAAACCCACCCATGGCTAACCATGAAAATTGCTCTTAGGGCAAAATAAAAGTCGTCAGGATCTCGGGCGTATAAACAGCTTTCTAAAAGTAATTAATTAATTGTGCTATGACAGGCTGATGGGGAGACAGTTTAAAATGCAGGGACAAGAATTGGCCTTGAACGTAGCTGAGAAGATAAAGGAGATCCGACAAGCAGATTAAAAACAGGAAAGCACAAGCCTTCTTATGCTTAGAATTAGCAATTTTGGAAGATCTTCCAGGCTAGATACAGAAGGTGACCACAACCACTCCGGTGAAGTGCTCACTCTCTCTGTCCCAGGGACCTATCGGACTTCTTAACCTGGAATTAGACACCCACTGCTGAGGGAAGTTTTCTGAAAGCATAGTTCACAGAAACTACTAAACAGTCCAAACTAAGCAACCAAAGGAAGACAAGGTATTAACTTACACACTTCCTGACATTTCCAAGGCATAAACTGTTCCTAGAATTACGTACCTTGTTTTACTGTTGCTAATGTCCCCAGTGGATAGAGCTAGCAAGGCAACAGAATTTCAGCTTTTTGGTACAAGAACTTCCTTCACATCAGAATAAAGCTTTTTCCTAGACTAGGGCTCTCAAAATCTGGAGTGTTTCCACTATGAGTTAACTCTTACACATAGGGCTAAAGAGCAGGAAAGAAAGACTTAATACCACAAACATTTCATAACTTACCTACAAGGAGATCCTGTTTGCTGAGTGAAGGAGAACCTAAGCATATTAAACCAACCAGAATAAAATTAAAAAGGAAAAAAAAAACAAAAAAAAAAACAAAAAAAAAAACAAGAAAATATCTGAGATTGTTTCACTGGGCAGTGGTTAAAGAAATTACCTCAGTATTGTGAGTTTTGGGCTCACACTTTCCAAAGCAGAGTAAGAAATTGAATCTCTTAAATCCATAGCAAGGGCTACAGCCACTGAGCTGATGAGAAAAATATGGATGAGAGACAAAGGAAAAGTACTGTGACCCTACCACATCTTTTGCAAGTCTAGGGTGCTGCAAACCCAACTGGAACTACTTCCCAATGGCCAGCACCACCCTATTTTTTTGCTTTCATGTGCCTCTGTGAGTCAAGAGCATGATTACTACTGAAGTTACGGTATTTTAGGCTGCAGTGGTGGCATTTAAGCTCAAAAATAACCCAGAAGTCTCATAGCTGATACTAATTCTGCTGTAAGTGATAGCTGAATGTGAGGTGCAGTCATTTATCTGGGAGCAGAGCTTAGCTGCATGTTGTTAGCTTCTTACAACTGACTAATAGGATGCTTGAATGTGTGACTGAAGCTGACAGCTGAGCCCAGGATGATCAAAACAAGATTGCTATGGTCTGACTTATATCAGCCATGGAAAAAGTACTGTACAGTGAGGACATGCACACTGAAAAATGTCCAAAGATTATATTCAGAGTGTCATAAACTGAAATCACCACACTAAGGAAAGACAGAATTTGCATGTATCGTTGATGTGAAGTAATTATGAAGTAATTGAATATGAAGTAGCTAACCAATTAAAGCTAGAAGCTGTGATAGAAGACAACAAAGATGAAGAATAAAGAATATTGCATGTAAGAGAAACTTTCTGCACAGTTATTTCATTTGACATTTGCAATGTTCCTGTACTGTGCCCAATGGCAGTAATACTGTATGAGTAAAAAAAACCCTAAGTGAAGAGTTCAGCCTTGAACCAAGGCTGAGACTGAAGTCAGTCTTAGGTTTGTAGGTAGCACTGACTCAGTCACTAATAATGCCAAATACTGTGTAAATAATTCTTAAGTAGCCAAGAATGAAATAGAGCTCCAGGTTTAGAGGAGACAGACTCTCTTAGAAATAGACATCGAAGGAGAAAACACTGTGAAAACTAAGTAATTGGAACAGGGTTAATCTTTATTCAGATTCTGTTGTTTTATTTGAGATTTTGTTTTTATTTCTAAGAAGAAATTTGCACTGGGATTGCCTTTTGATTATTTTACTTATTTCCATGCAACTTCAGTGATTCATTCATATTTTAGAACCAAGAGGATCTTATTAAAGATGAACCTCCTTTTTCTTCAGGCATGAGAGCTAATAACATGCATTCGTTACCTTTCCCAAAAAGTCCTCTGGGAAAAGCAGAGCTGACCTTATCAAAGATTCCTTAGGTACTAAGCAGGTCCAACCATGCGATTTTTAAAAAACGTAGCTCCCATATCATGTTTACCTGATGTTTCATGTTGTCATGAAAACAAACAAAAGAGCATAACCTCAAGGGGTTTTTTATAACCATTGGAGGTCACATGTACGCTGACTTTTCTGCTGAGAATTCTCTACCTAAGCAGTGATACATTTAATATCCTTAAATAACCTGAAAATTACTTCCATTGTCAAAGAGAAGTACCTCAATTTAAAAAAAAAAAAATAGTTGAGTCCATTTTCTATCAGGCTATCTTTATGACAGCTTTTGTTTCCTAAATACATACTTAGAAGGCATTGGAAACTAGGATAAATTTATCAATGTAATTTCAGTTGGGTAGATTTTCCATCCCCACTGGGCATATTTATTGGAATCTGACCGTAGCTGGTCACATTATTAACAGCGAACAATGTATTTGATTAATTTACCCTATATTTCTCTTCATGAAATAGCCTCTCCCATTTTGATTTCTGCTTTTTTTATTTATAGTCATTCAGTGAATGTTTTCAGCATATTTTAGTCTGGAGTTTGTTTGGAAGCTCTTTGCTTGATCTGATCACAATGATTATTTCTTTACTGGAGATGGTGTGACTTGAAATCTTCGGTTAGTATTGTCTTTGTTCCCCTAATTGACTTTGCCTCTGTAAGCGTAGCATTAGGAACACTTCTGATGTGATTAGTGAACATCTAGTATTATGTCTGAATCACTGACTTACCAAGGGATGCACAAATCCACATGGAAACAATCCTTCTCTAAATGTTCATCAGACGAAGCAAGTTTACACAGGGGGATGTAGAAAAAGGAAAGGCTTCTGAGGAGCAGGAACTTTGCTCCTCATGCTATTATCCCAACTTGTGTCAAGCCACTCCCCTGTTTTCCCGTGATATGTTTTCCTAACACAGAATGATGCTTCATCCATTACTCCAGCCACCACACGATCAGCTGCTGCTAAAACAAGTACAAAAGAGCAACATGAACCATGGCCCATCGGAGAAGCAAATAGTCTACAAAATGAGAATTACGGGATGTATAGGCAATGAGTTTGCTGTTTTCATGTAAGTTATTAACACAAATCCTCTGTAACTAGTCTTTTCTAAATATACTGAGGAGATAATTATTCCAACCATTTCTACAGTCTTTGAGGTAGTAATAAAAAAGCAGGGCACAGAAAATTCATGGAGTTCAGGGATTAATCTTAAATCAGTCATGCAAGGTGCACCATACTCAAAGAGGGCTAAGTGGAAATACTGTCTTAGACTCAATCTAATTTCTCCACTAATAGGCAGAGTTGGGGTAGAAAAAACTTCAACAGTGGCCCCCTAGAACCACCACATTCCCACCAGGAACAGCTTTTCCTGGTGAAGACATGAGCGTATATGCCTCTCATTACCTGAAGTGTTTTACAGGTCAGGAGGTTAAAAGCTTTCCATGAGCCATGGAAATGTAGGTGCAAATTTAGGGAATGTAAAATATGTGAGCCAAACTGAGTCAGCAACCTGCCCAGCTAGCTGAGTGTTAGCCTGAATCAACAGGCTAGCGAAGTCACAGCTCCACCTGTTGAGCTAAAGCAAATCATCCACCTATAACGGCTGGCAGAATAGATTCTCCTTTTTTTTTTCTTTTGCTAGACATAGATCACTAACCCTCTGCCACTTGGATAAAACAAAACATAAAAGTTTAGAGACAAATCATGTAGTCATTACTCTAGGTGAAGGAGTACTGTAGTCATTGAGCCATTCTGACAGAGAACAAGAGGATTTGGATCTAAAGGGTCTCGTAGCAGACCAAAGACAGGATGGCACTCTTCTCAGTAAATTTACCAAAGCATACCGCGATGACAGAAACAATGCTAGAAATGAAAGCTTGTGGAGCCCACTCACCTCTTTTTAACTTCACAGGAAACTAAGTTGCTCAGACCAAAGACTATGAACACCGTATAGCCATATGTACATATTCTTTCACATTTGTTAGAAATACTTACTTCCTCCTTCCTGAGCTAGCTGTGAATAGCCAATTCTTATGAAGCAACTCAAGCTAAAATGTAATGAAATATCATTCCCAACCGCCGGATAAAAATGGAAATATTTATCAAGCTAAGGACATCATTTTATAGCCAGAGAAATCAGTAGCAAAGTTCTCATGAGTCTGAATGGTCTTGAATCAACATGCAAGTTTCTTGTGGAAGAATGAATAAGGGTACATTTTTTTGCCTTACATGGCATTCATTCAAGTACACATTTCTTCTGAAATGAAAAAAAATTCTGCAGTGGTCTGCAAAAAAAGTACAGCAGTAGCAGTTACATTTCAGATCCAGAGCACAAATACAATACTGCGTACAAGCCACACATGGCTTTCTCAGATACGCCACCATTTGCATCTCTTTGTAACTCTAGAAAACAGTAAGTGGTAGTGCCTGAGTACTTGAAAAACATGTTTCCAAAAAAAAAAAAAAAAGAATTATCTAGTTGAAAAGCATAACTTTGGTTTCATTTCAAAAATAAGGATATTTTGCAGACTATTTCTTCAGCAACTGATTCAGTATTCAGAATAAGTCACAAATTATGATTCCAAAGATTCAGAATTAAGCAAAACAAAATTATTATCCAATAATTAATGCATAATTTTATTATCCAATTAATTATTATACAATATTAAGAAATAAAATATGTTTAGTATAAGGGATGGTGGGTGGTGTAAAGCTTGCTTATAAGCATAATACTGTTATAGATCCTAGGTAGCCCAGAGGTAAATTCATTAAGTTCTTGCCAAAAATATTACTTTGTAACATTTATAGATATAGATGTGTGATCTTTTCTGTCATGGAAAAATAAAAGTTTATAACCTAAAAATTGAAAAGTAAAAACCATATGGCATTCACTTTCTTACGGTCCTAGTTCTGTAAAGCACTGAAGCATCTGTGAGCAAGTCTCTTAACTTCAGTTAAGCTTGTATTTTGCTTCTAAAAAGTAGTTACAAACCATCTACTCTGAAGAGTCTGCTACAACCCCACAATTTCAGAATATTCTATAAATTGTGAAGAATAAAAGCAGTGCTCACACCTCCGCTAATGTACTTAGTCACACATTTCCCTATTCATTTGGATTGCATTAAACTGAAAGACTGAACCATATCATTGCAATCTGCTAATCCACCCAATAACTTTTCCAAGACTCACACACTGCTCTAGCTAGCAAATATTCTGTGCATTTAAGATGCAAACATAAGCTAAACTCTGATACATTTCTAATTCTGTGGGATACTATCTTATTCTAATGACTAGTGCTAGTAGAGCCAGCAGAGCTGCTCACAGAGTAAGGAGGTACACAGCGAGAGGTACCACCATTTGATTTGGTAGAAAGAAGCTGAAGATACAGCAGATGATTCACAGAGAGCACTGTCTTAGCAAGGGCCAGACAATACTGCACCTTACTCACTTCAAGCGACCACTCACAAAAGTGGCTCCACTGAAGCTAAGGATATCCTTTGTGCAAGTAATTGCTCAAATTTTATGATTCAGATATTAGAAAGTAGTGTTACTAAAGGGTCATGTTCTTGCACCTCTGTTTGCAACATGTACTACGCTACCATCTACCACAAGCAAGCCAATTAAGCAAATGGGTTCATTTGTGAAAGCAGGGAGAAGAAATAAGTAGGAATATAAAACTGTGGGCCTTGTTCAGGTAATATCCATTACAGATTAAGGCAACAGGATGGAGCCCATCTTTTTTAATGGTGAAGGTTTTGATGTACTATTTATTATGCACATCTTTTATGTTGCATCTCTGTATTTGCACTCCTTCTTATTTCGCTGTTCTTTAAAGATCTGTTCACTCAGCAATTGTCCTCCATAAAGTTACAGTATTATGGCTATGTTTTACCTAGCAATATTACTTACAAAATCTTCTCAAGGTGCAAAGCATTCCCCACATAAACGTTAAGAAAAAAATCTGTATGCAATACAGAGTAGCTGCAGAAACTGACAACAGAAATTACTCTAAATTAGAGTCAAATTACAGATTAACATCCTGATTTTAGACAGACCAATATTTTACAATATTGCTATTGACTGTGCAAGAACCGTGAGCACACAGCTTTAATATTATTCCTATTTTAAGTCCATACGTTCTTTGCAAGACCTCAAATGCTATGGATGAAATTGTGAATATAAAAAGCAGTCCATTAATTTCATATAAACAGTTTTATGTACCTGAAGGTGTAGGACAACATTTCTTGACAAAATAGCTTAGCAGAATGACTGTTTTTCTAAAGCTCAATCAAGAATGGCTTATAAAAATGAGTGTGCAGATAAATATTATGGTACAGGTGGTCTGAACTATCCATAACAGAAATTCCATTGGTTAAAAAATTTGAAGAGCTGCCAATTACACTTTCAATTTGAAGTGGCATCTGAATAATGACAAGGAATCCTCAGTGATAGAAATGGTCTACTTAATATTCATCAGGAGACAGAATCTGTCCCCCTTGCACAAGTAAACCATTGACTTACATAGGAATCCTACCTCGCACAATACTGCTGGATCAGGCCATGAGATCTGCTATATAGGAGCCTTTGGTTTCCAGTAGTGTTCTCAAGATGTGGCTAGAGCGTGTCTTCTTTTTTTTCTTTTTCCTTTTACCCAATGGCTTATATGCACCTCTAAGGCAATTGCAGGAAATGCTGTGCCAGCTGAAAATTCACTCCCAGGGCTGACATAGGGGGGCAGGAGCGTAAGACATGCTAGTCACTAATGATCTGTAATGTTATGTTCTTTCTGGCATAGGTATGCAGTATCGAGTAGAATCACTATATTCATAGGGACAGATCCATAACTACTGGAATTGTCAAAAAACACCACTGAGTAGAGGGGTTTCTGAATCAAAGCATCAGATGTTCTAACTAGGACAGTAAGTAGCATCCTCTGTTTTTCAACCGAGGATGTGGCATTTGTAAGATTTAAAGTGATTCTTTTCTTCCTAAATAAATTAGATCAATTTAATATATCTATTTTTTATATAAAATGTGTATGTATGTGTGTCATATTTTAATTACAGGTGGTTCCAAGAACTGAGGCTACTAGATCACTTCTTTCCTAGTATTATTTTAGTTGTCAGCTAAAAGGAGTCTCCTGAGCCTAGGGATCCTGTCCAGCTATCACTAGAGTTTAAGGAAGTATACAAAGAAATAACGTAGGCATATTTTACTTAGCAGTTTTTCAAAAGTTCAGCACAAAAACAGAACAATCACAAGCGCACCCAAAAAGAAATAACCAGGCTACACATAAAAAGAAACAGACAGGCTCTTTGTCCTTTAGTTTTTTCATCAAGTCTGGATTAGAAAATTAAATTTGAGGAAAATAGGGCACTAGTATCATTATAATTTGGTATGCTTGCAGAAAGCAAAAGAGCCCAATTTCTCCCCCTTCAACCATCTGTAGATGCGGGAAGAGCAGATTATGTTTCCATGCAATGGTCAAACTGTCACTGAAGCAATGAAACAGTTTCACAGGAGAGGTG
Source organism: Psophia crepitans (assembly GCA_013399095.1). NCBI lineage: Eukaryota > Metazoa > Chordata > Aves > Gruiformes > Psophiidae > Psophia > Psophia crepitans. The sequence goes on from VWZZ01003280.1 coordinate 10,236, forward strand.
ACACCCCAGAGGGCACTGGCAAAACTACACGTAAATGGACAGGAAAGAGACCAGCTAGTGGAGAAATCACTTCACAGTAGACACAGGGAATGAGGAAGAAAATATTACAAAGCCACTCTTTGGAGAGGAAAAGATAGGGCACCTGGAGAGATGGATGCGGTGTGCCAGGCAGATGAACGTCCCTGAGACATTTGTCACTAGTTGGACTGCGAGACACTGACATTAATGAGAGTGGCATTTGGAAGATAAAAGCAATATCTCTGAAGCAGACAATACAGTTTCTAGGCACCATGCATGGGGACATGGTGTAATCAAAAGGGACTGGAAAATGTTCGCGTCTAGCAAAAGCATTACAATCACTACTGATATTCATGGGATAATACGGATCAGAAATAAATGGTTTATGGTTTTGTCTGGAGGGTTGGTGGGGACTGTGGGTTGTTTTTGCTCTTGGCCCAGTCAATTCTCATCACATTCCTTTATTGAAGGACTCTCCATCAGTCATTCACTTACACCTGCCTTGTCAAAAGTCAGTGTTTCATTGACAAGTGCTTTTCAGGCAGCAGTCCTCTAGAGGACAGCTCTGTCGATAGTGAGTGGGGATTTACAGGGTTGGAGGCACTTGTCTGTGATTATCTCTTCTTGAAAGCAAGGAAGGGGCTGGGAGATACCCCAAGCCCTGGCTGTCAGGACACAAGCAAGTTGAGGGAGCAAGATCTGGCTGCCCCTCACAAGGTGTCTCAGGGTGCCTCTACACCAGGGTGCCTCTACGTCAACTATGTCTGAGAGCCACTCCTGCCATGACCCAGGAGATAAGAAGTGTCATTATTAATTAAACCCTCCCTGCTCTCACATCTCAGTGTCAGCTGTGTCCCACAGCCCATTTTGACTCCAACACTCTCAAACGCCTCTGGATTCACTCCAAAAGGAGAGGATGCTGTCTGTGATCCTGGGATGGAATGAGACAAACCTGAGCACCCCAGAACAGACTCACCCCGATGGGGATCTTAGATAACTAAATCCAAGATCCCATCCCTGTTCCCTTCCACACTCGTGTATTGCCCCTCTGGTCACTTTTTCCCCAGAAAACAACAGGGCTGCTTCGCCATTGAGTCGTCAGCAAACGTAAACACATGGATCTGCTGGTTCAGGAAAACTAAGGCAGGCAGTCAAACCCAGCGTGCAGAGCGGCTTTCGGGTGAGGTCTGAGCAGCAGCGGCCCGAAACACTGACTAGCTCGGGATGGGGCGTCTGCGCAAGAGGAGGGGTCCCCGGCAGCGCGCGGCGAATGGCGCCCACGGCCGGGCGGGCNGCAGCCGCGGAGCGGGACATCTCAAAGTGAGCCCGGCCCCAGTCCGCCTGCGAGCCCTTGTCCGCTCTCCCTGCAGCGCTTGCTCTAGCCTTCCTGCCGCAGCTCGAAAAGTTCAGCATCTCCGACGGGGGGCGGGGGGGAAACACTTTAAAAATAAATAAATAAATAAAAATGACGTGGACTGATCGTGCACTGAAGAAAGTTTTAGACGCGGATCCAGTAACGCATAGGAAAATGGGAACCCAAACTAACCCAACATGTGATAAAGACAAGCTCTTTCTGCTGCTTCTTTAATGCTGCACGCAGGGAGGGCAGCTGCACGTGTGACGGTGCCCATGTCCCCGTCCTGCTACAGTACCGAGCACCTCCTGGCTGTCCTTCAACACCGTCTCTTTCTCTCTCCTCTTCGATTTAAAAATTGAAAGAGAAAGGGGAAGAGGTAGAAGAAAGCCTACTGAATCCCTCCTTTAATCACAAACAAGCCCAGCAAGATGGATTCTGGGAAAAGACTCTGTATTTCTGAGCTGCGACCGGTGTCACGGTAGTTAAAATAGAACAGAAAAGCCTCTCACAAAGTCAATTCTCATGTAGATGAGGCGACATAAGAGCTTTTCTCTCGCGCGGGCTTAGTGAATTTCTAATTTGCGCAAGAAGCCCTAGAGAAATGAGGAAGAAAGGGCGGGAATATTGGGATTCCTGGTAGTAACAAATATTACCCTGCTCTGGATTGTCGCCTAGCCATACACCAAAAATGAGGGATCCAACGCCATTGTCCCAGTCGAGTTATTTCTCTTGACCTTCGGCTTTGTCCATCCAGGCTGAACAAGCTTCTTGCAATGAGCATCACTCCTGCTATCTGCCAGACACACAACTTTGGTCTCTCTAGGTCATGAAAATGAAAAGAGGATGAGAGGCGGTTTCCCCTCCAAAAGAAGGACACTCGTAGAAGTTTAAACAGTCAGAAAAACGTAGGGTTAAACAATAAACTGGGAAATATGCTGTCCTGATGAACAGAGGGCAGTTTCCACAGCACTGAGAACCCGCCAATATATATCATATCAATAAAAAGGAGCTCTTCGAAAGCTTGCATAGTAATTGAGATTGGAGATCTTTTTTGATATGGGTTGGCATTTCCTCATATCAATCTGACAGAGCCAACTCAGGAAATTGCTGGTAATATTCATCTGGGGAGCACTTTCATTAAACGTAATTCATTCGACTTTCACAATAAATTGAGTGACATCCTTACAGCAGAACCTTTTTATCCTTGATGAAGTGCTTGCCAGCCTTTGGTTTTCCACTTTATTGTCACATTCCTTAAAGCAGAATCGTCAACATGTCAATCTGCTACATGAAAAAAATGCTAAAGCTGTATTTACAAAGCACCCAGGAGGTGGTTTAATGCTGACTTACAAGAAGAGCGAGTTGGGTGTTAAACTATCTGATAAATCACAACACAACTTCACCGAAGCCCAATCGGGAGAACAGAAGCCAATCCTAGGGAGGGAACGATGGCTCATACATTCATTTTCTCCAAGTGCTGGCTATTCCGAGCAATTGGTTTCTTAACCTGCTCCACAGCACTTTCCAATAAGACTGGGAAACTGGCTTTTTGTTAATTAAAATGGCGGTTTAGAGATGCAGAAAAATATTAAAGAGCTTAAAATGGATACCTCCAGGTACCGACTTGCAAGATTTGGCTAGTCAAAGAGAGGCCGGGGTGTTGGATTATATTCAGGTGCCTCCCTAAAAGGTGAAATCTGTTCCAGACTGCTTTCTCCAGCGATTTAAGTAATTAAAATAGTGTGTACTAAGCACCAGGAAAAAGAAATTTCAGTGTCGGGAAACCCCTGCTTAGACTCTCAGCACAGGTCCATGGTGGTTAGGAGGGAAGGAAGCCCCGAGAAGAAT
>VWZZ01003280.1:26772-51025 GCA_013399095.1 Psophia crepitans
GTGGTTCTGTTAAAAAGGGGGGGGGGGGGGCGCACCTAATTACACTGGATTATTACAATCTTCCAGTGCCACCTTGTGGCTTAGCATAATACTGCAAAATACATTCAACGCTGAACTTCACGTTCGCCAAGCATAAGCAGCCAACTACCCATGCAGCAGTCCATAACGTTAAGATAACAAACTGCGCGCAGGAAGAGAGCTTTTCAGCTTATATATTGAACAGCCTTCCATCCCTGTGCCCCCGCCACAACAAAATGCGAGCTTTTGCTGCTGCAAACTTGCACCCATCACACCTGATGATGATATTTGGGTGTTACTCAAGGGATGTGCCCCAAAGCAGTACGAAGAAAGCGTCCCAGGGAGGCTTTGCAACAGGCCGTGTCGAAGTACTTTAGCATCGCTCCATGTCTACGCCATGTAATTTAGCACCAAGGATATACTTTTTGGTTTAAACCTCTGATTTTACTTTACAGTGTTACACAGGCATCACCATTGTATGGTACTATTCCGGTACTTGCCCACACTCATCGTGAAGGTTGTTTTCCTAAGCCTACCAGGATTTCTCCTGCTGCAGTCTGAGGCTACTTTGTCACATCACACTCACAGCAGTGTTATGGTTCCTGAGCAGACCCTTTCCACATTACTACCACAACAACACCTTGCACACATATATACAGTACCTTGGTGTAACCACTTTCCACCAACAGGTAAGTGGACTTCTTAAAGCTAGAAGAGATATATAATCCAGAAATCAAATAGATCAATTTCACTGACACACATCTTCGAGGACATAACCTGTTTGAACAGGAGAAGCACATCTTTGAGAAGGAAAAATGTACAAGGCAAAGGGATGTCAGCAGCAATGGCAGTGACACTGGCAATAGCTGCAGACAAGCTCACACTCAGACTCGTACTGAGAACTGTGATCCATGCATGGGGCAGTCCAGCTCCCCAGACTGGCTCACCCCACACGCTACTGTGAAACCGCTGGTCTCGGCTATACAAGCCTTGCAGTGATGGCAAAGACATTTCGAGGACATCAAAAATTAAACCGAGGGGACTCAAGTGGCTTGTTTTCCACAAGTCTGAAAATCCACAAAACTCATGAATGGCAAGCGTATGAAAATAATCTTCAGATTGCTAAAGCAGAATTGCCTAATAAGATCAAAATCATTCCTGGATAATTATGTCTCAGATGACCATGCAGTGCCAGTCAAGGGTTATATAGTAGGCCTTAAATTGGGATTCCTGTTTGGGAGAATCAGCCGTTTACCCTACTGACAGATCCATCTTTTATTTTTCAGTATACTCCTTACAGGCCTGTGCTGACAAATCTGTTGTTTCATGTCATCTGTCGATAGTATATATTATACCATTTTCAAAGGTGCTGAGCTTATGTAGTGTACCACTCATAAGGTAATAGGATCATAAAACATAATTGTAAGAAGCACATTTTCAGAAGATTCATCTTCCTCTTGAGGACATAAGATGTGTCCATGGTTTTATATCCACACATAGATTTAGGGAGACTATCAGATACTGACAGAGGCCTGATTTAAACAGCAATGGTGTTTAAATCTAGCAAGGTGGCCATGATCACTCCAGCTGCCCAGGTAAATTGAGGTTTGCAGATCTCATTTTGTCTTTACAGATCTGGAGGACAGTCTCAGGATGAATGATGATACTCTTCTTAGTCAAGCACATGCTAACTAAACAGGTATCTATGTACACATCAGAACTCGAATGCACTATTTTTTTCAAGTTTGGCTATTTCCAGATTCAGATCTATAGTATATATTCTGCAATAACAACAGACTGTTTAGAATAAAATCTGCTTGTCTGAGCTGACTAGTTTCAAGCACTGCAGTAAAATACATTGAGTAAATTTGGAGTCTAGAGATCAGCTAGTCTTAAGGGGGCATTACATTTACATTTAAGGCAGGGTGGGGATTGCATAGTTCAATTAGTTTCTAAGTTCAGCTAAATTTAAAACATTGCCAGCATGGTAGAGTGTACTTAGATAAAACGGACTCACAGTTTAAGCCCTTGCTGACTAAAATGTAGTAAATCCTTGAGCTTGGTAGTTTAAACTCCTAGTTTGAATTAAATCGGCAGATTTAACAATGTTTAACTGGATCCAGTATAAAGCCGGTCTGAGAGAATGATAAATAGGTAGCTGTTTGTTTTCCATTTGAGTGCTGGACACTGCAACGGTAGATTAATTACCCTTAATTAACTATCTCCTTTGTAGAAGCTTGAAGCAAACTATCTAATGAGACCAGAAGGAGAGCGGAAGCTACTTGATTCACTTAATGCACAGGTATCATCTGTATCATTACCTGCCCTCTGAGCAGATGGGGTGCGCTCACAGCAACCGAGCTCCTGGCCCTGGTAAATGTGACAAATGGAAGGAACTTGGGGAGACAGAGGAGCACTACCAATACTCACAGAGGCATCACAGCACAGTCTCAGCTGCTGGCTAACAGCACCTGTGCTACTAAATAGTCTTATGGCAGGGCAGCATCCATCTGAAGAGCGAACATCTCCAGTAAATGGCTTCCCTGAATTGTAGGATGTCTATGTATTCTTTTGCACTAAGGTTATTAGTCGGAGGACAAGGAATCTCGCTTACATCGCAAAGCAGATACACTATAGAAAGGTTCAATTGTCAGGCACACAGATAACCCAGTTTCCAATGCCATGGAAAACTGGCCAGTGATTTGTATGCCACATGTAATAGTGTTGGACCTCTGAAGGCTTCTAGACAGTTTCTTAGACAACAGCAAAGAGGGTATCGTAGTTGTGGACCATGGCAGCATCAATGTCAAAGGGAGAAGCAAAAGAGAGAATGTAATGTAATCTTTTAGTCAGGGGGCTCAAGTGTACTCTGAACTACCCCTAGTACCACGCTCAGAGTCAGAGGAAAGATATACTTAAAAGCATGATTGAGAAAACAGCAAAGGCAAAAAGGTTATTTTTTTGTTTTTAATCTTTGGAATAGCTGAATTCCATATAAGAAGGAAAGCAAAACCAAACTAGATCTAAGTCATTGACCCATGTAATCAGCTATGGGAAACTTTTAAAATAAAACTCAAGGAAAGTCAACACTCAGTAAAAAGCACATAGTCTTTGCTCTGTATTGATATCCTTCTCTTTCTGTCCAAACAAATGGCATACCTCTTCACCAGCTCCACAGCTCTGGCAAGGCACCTGAGTCTCTCACTGTGTGGGGCATCTAACTGCCATGCTATCTGAAGGGATGATCTCTCCCTTCTGTCCCTCAGAGGACTCATAAGTTCTCGTTAAGAAAGGACTATATGCATGGCAACACCTGGAGGCAGAACAACCTCATCTCCACGATGACATGCCAAGGTCATTCAAACATTCAGAGTACCTGTAATTTCCCAGTCCTTTCACAGGCAGCAGATGCCCATGTCCATGACATAAGGCCCAGCTCCAGAACTGACAGCTCAGAGCAAACTGCTAAGCGCCTGGTTTCAGTATCCTGAAATGGGCTGGGAGCCGGAGCATCGCACACAAGGCCTGAAAACAGAGTGCTCTCAGGCAAAAATTGAGAAGGTCTCTTCTTTGTTCATGGTCTATAGCTAGGAAATAAAAAGCAAGGATTCCATGTTAGTAAGGATTCATAAAGAATAAATGTGCAAGATTTGATGACAACTCTCTCTTCATTGGAGTAAATAACCCGGGGAAAGACTTCTGCCCCTGAATATCCATTCACTTCAGTCATTCCCTCCTTTTCCTGCAAGATACTGGTGGATAAATCTTGCAGTACAGTGTCAGGATGGGATCATATAGTGTGTGTGATAAAGGCAGGTCAGGGAGTTTAAAAGTCTCAGAAGAACCTTCCTAGAGGTGCTCAAAGGTCCCTTGGAACTGCTGTTGGGCAGAAGGGTGTCAGAGGTGTCTGCTGTGTTCTATCCTCAGTGCTGCCTTAGAAAACAAAATAGATATTGCCCGCTTATGATTGTGTAGCATAAGGGTTTGAAGAGCCCACATGAGAAAAAGCCACTATTGACTCAGCTCCAAGCAGTGGCCTGCTTCAAACCAGCTTGCGAAAGGGACATAATCTATCCTTATATTACATGCACAGTGACTATGCCCATAGTAGCAAAAGAGTTGAAAGAATTAACATGAACTATGTTTGACTTCAAAAAGTGAACTACCTAAAAAAAAGAAAGCTAGGGAAGAGGAAAATAAATGTAACAGGCAAAAGGGTAAAAATTTTTGTATGGTATGGAAATTGTTTTAAGATGTCATGTTAGAGGGTCTTAGTAAGCTAGTAACAACTATATAAAAACTTTAAAAGGAACAAAATCACAAGTCAGTTATAGTAAACAACAGGGTGAAGAAAGATTTTAAAAGCTAAAAGAACAAAAAAAACGAAGTTTCATCCAAGTGACGAAAAGAGAAGAAGATCGTAAAAGCTGGCAAGTTTAAAGAAAACCACAAGGAAGCCCAAAATATTTTTAGGAGCAATTTGCTGAAGGCATGAAAATGTTTCATAAGAAAGTCTTTTTAAACACCTCAGAAGTAGGAATCCTGCCAGCTAGTTAGTCAGGCAGATATATGATCAAGATGTAAAAGGACTGCTCATGGAAGATAAGGCTGTAAATGTTTAATGAATTTTTCCACTACTGTTCATGGTGGAGGATCTGAGGGAGGCTCAGGCACCAGAGTGCTTTATATGGGGGAAGAATATGATGATCAGTCTCAAACTGAAATATTAGAAGAAAAGATTTCAGAACAAATTACGAAATAAGTTGTAACGCACTGGGTTCCAGGACTAAATAACATTCACTCAGAAGTCCTAAAGGAATTCATGTATGAAACTGCTGAAGAGCCAACTCCATAACTTAAAACACACGATGGCCTCAGTGCCAGACATGTTAAGTGTGATGTCAATTTTTTTAAATAGTTGTCGACGTGAACCTAGGAAATCTGTTTTCCATCACAGACAAATTGGTAGAAACTATATTAAAGAACAAAGTCTATAGACTCAGAAATAAATATGATATGTTGGAGAGGGGCCAGTATGACTTTTGTGGAGGGAAGTCATGCTTCATCAATCTATTGCGTTTCTTTGAAGAGTCAATTAATATGTAAACAATGACACTGCAGTGCAGCAGGAGTATGTGGATTTCCTAAAAAGTTTTGTCAAAGTCTCTCTGTAAGGGATTTAAAAACACTAAGCTTGCCTGCAGGAAGGTGAAGGCCCTGCTATGAATTCAAAATTTTTACAATGGAGGGATTTAGCCAGGGGGCTCATTGGGATCTGTGCAGGCATTTTCGGTGCTTAACAGATTTTCAGATGGTCTGGAAGGAACATCACAGTGATGTGCCAAGATTTGCACACCATGATGATACAGAATTATTCAGGATAGGAAAAAATTAAGATGGTAGTAAAGAGTTGCAAAGGGATCTCACTTACAAAGTGGCTTGCATGTAAATTACTAATAAAATGTAAAGTGATGTTCAATGTCAGTAAATTAAAAGGTAGACCCTTATTTAAAATCGTGTTCTAAACTGGCTATTTCCACTCAGGAAAGAGGTGTGTGGGAAGTTGTGTGAAACTCTCGGTTTAACAGTCAGTGCAAATTATATAGACAAACAGATCTTAAGCATTTTTTTTTAAAATAAAGAGCACACAAATGAGAAAACATGACTAAGTCACTCACAAATGGTTACTGTGTCCCCATCGTTGACTGTGCACAGGTCTGCTCACTCTATCTGCAAATGGCTTTAACAGAAGTAGGAAGGCTGCAGACAGAGATAAGAGCAATCACCACTGTGTTACAGCTTCCACATAAGGAAAGTCTCTACAAACCAGACTCCTCTGCTAGTAAAACCAATGGCAAAGGAACAAAATGATGTGGAGAAGGTAAGCAGGCAATGATTTTGCACTCCTTCTCTCAATACAAGAAGAAATGCTCACCCAGCGAGCCGAGAAGGTAGCATTTTTAAAGGCAAGTGAAGGTCAAGATGTAAGTGAATTTTGGGGCTCATGACCAAAGAACATGGAGGTTGTACATCTGAAAGGACTGAAAAAGAGACAACTTTATGGAAGATAAAGCCATCAGGTGCTATTAAATAGTGACAATAGCCCAGATGCACCCTTTTGGCTCAGTCAGTGTTTAAATTGCTGGTTACATGAATCTGGGAACCTTTGCTCTTACACACTTTCCTTACTGCTAGAGGTAGACTTTTGGGCTAAATAGGTCTTTTATTTGTCCAGCCATTCTTATATTATAGTACTACAGGTGCAAAAAAAGGTGACTAGAAGAAACCATGTGAAGCACCAAGTCCAGTCCTCAGAAGGACAGGCTTCCAACAGCAGCTGCCTGGCTCAGAAAGGATCTATTGAACTAGAAGTCTCCAGGGGTTGTAAAAAGCTTCCCCATGCTTAAAACCTAACGTAAAGGTAAAGGCAAAAAGACACGACTGCAGTGAATTACCAGAAGAGAATAGGAGAGATGAAGGGCACCACCACTGTCCGGCATCCCTCCCTAGTAAAATAACATTACAAAAAGCAGGTGATATCTACCCTAGAGAGGAGGGCAAAAAACTCCAGTGATTTTTGCTAAACTACTGTGATTAAAAAAAATCCCCTTTGAATGCAAATGCATCAACTCGTTTGTTCTTTTATTCCTAAAAATATCGATGCCTAAGAGACACTGTTAAAAAGTCTGATGCCACTTTTCCTCTTCTCTGTTGCAATTTTTGTTTAGGTGCATCTGGGTGACTAAGGCTCTCTTAAGGCAAGAGAGCTGACAATTTTTGTGAAAGGAAATGGAAGTGCTGTTATTCAACTCTGCTATACGATCACTAAATCTTCAAGCTTGTCTCATAGTGGAGGAGCAGTGAAGCAGGAAATTGCTAATGCAAAGTGTATAAGAGAAGATCCACTACAGTAGGATTCAGGCCTCATCTCAAAAGCCACTGTTGCAAAGAAAAAAAGAAGAAATACGTGAGCAGAGGAGAGCACTATGAAAATAAAACAGCTTTAAAAAAAAAAAAAAAAAAAACACACAAAAAAACCCCAAAGGAAAAAGACCCCAACAACCTAACCATTTTACTACTGTATTCAAAGTTTAATTGTGTGTTATAATTTTGTGTGCAGTGATTAGTCTTCAGAAATGCACACAGCTAACGCACAGCTCAGCTCCCCAGAACCAAAATTATATCAGTCTATTTACAGAGAGCTGGGAAAGTAATATAATTTATTTTAAAATTAGTGAATATCTATCTGAGAAGGCAGGCTGATGGTAGCACTTTGGTTTTGAAGATTTCTAGCTAAAAGTTGCTCGCTGTCCCTGTGGGGTTTGTTGTGACCCTGCAGGCAGTTCTGGGCTCATTCTGCAGACTAGCTCAGAACATGTAATTCCTTAGTACATGTGTGAAGAGACAAGGTTTTAGATCCCCATTTAATCTAGGGCTTTTAAGCACTTGCTTTAATTCTGTTCACTTAAGCAGTTCCATGCATCAACAGCACTATTAGCACTCTTCAAATTAAGCACACATTTAAATGTTCTGCAGAAGTCTTCACTACAAAACAGTCCATGTGTGGACAAACTACATCATCTTTTCCTGAGGTGCTGTGAAACATAAGATTCCCAACCTAAACTGACTTCACACAATTTGCTCTATACAGCCACTGTAGTTTCTGTAGTCAGTACTTTAGTCTCTTCACGGCACTGCACAGACCACTCTGTCGGCTCAAAAGGGAATCTTCTATATCCAGGATTGTCTCTGGTGTCCTCTCTCCTTCTTAGAACCCTGCTGACCGGCAAATGTGTTACGAACAAAATTGTATCTACACTCTGGATTAGTAGCATCTGGGTTTTATTTATTTACCTGTCTATGTAAACCACAGAATCCTCTGCAGAAGTAACTTGCTGAAAAATGTAACCTTCAGGATGAAGCTGCAGCCAGAGCTGACAGAGTTTTCAATGTATTTATGTCTGTGATATGACAGTACTTTAACAGACCTTAAATACAGAATTATAAAATGCACAGTGTTTCACTCTTAACTGTATGAGGTGTTCATATGTTTTAATATTCATCAGGTACAGAGATTTGCAAATATTAAACAACTCATTCTCACAACAATAAATGAAGCAGAGAAGTTTGGTTATGCAAGGGAATTGCAAGTTGGAAAATGTATGGGCTTAGATATACTCTAACCTCAACAGAAAAATAAACGCTAGTTTATTCAACATAAAGCTATGACTAACTCCACCCTCAAGGTTAAACCATGGTTTGTACTTGTTAAAAGCAACTAATCTGGTGCATCATTATGCCAACAGATGCTGTGATGGATCTAATTTCCAAAGCTTTTTCTGGGCTTGTGATACAAAGCAAAATGCTTCTTTGCTGGTTTTGGCTGGGATAGAGTTAATTTTCTTCATAGTAGCTAGTATAGGGCTAAGTTTTGGAGTTGTGCTGGAAACAGTGTTGGTAAGACATAGATGTTTTTGTTACTGCTGAGCAGGGCTTGCACAGAGCCAAGGCCTCCTGCTTCTCACACCACCCCACCAGTGAGTGGGCTGGGGGTGCACAAGTCGTTGGGAGGGGACACAGCCAGGACAGCTGACCCCAACTGACCACAGGGATATCCCATAGCATACGGCATCATGTTCAGCTTATAAAGCTGGGGGAAGAAGGAAGGGAGGGACATTCAGAGTGACGGCATTTGTCTTCCCAAGTCACCGTTACGCTTGATGGAGCCCTGCTGTCCTGGGGATGGCTGAACCCCTGCCTGCCCATGGAACGTGGTAATATTATGTAGATGCCTCGGTCTGAGAAAGAGCTTTACATTGTCCCTTAACTCGTGACTGTTTAATATTTGTATTGGAGAAAAAGCAAAAGGCTTTGAAGTTTGACCTTCAAGGTGATTTCAGATTGGTATTTCACTTTGCTTGTGTGCATGGCTTTCGTTTTACCTATTAAACTGCCTTCATCTCAACCCACAAGTTTTCTCACTTTTCTCCCCATCCCGCCATGGGGGAGTGAGCGAGCAGCTGTGCAGTGCGTAGTTGCCAGCTGGGCTTAAATCACAAGGCAGCTTCATATTCTTCCCGCCCCCCTGTGCACTTTGGGCATGAACCTGGAGCATTTACTCTCAGAGGGACTGTTCTGCTGATCCCTCACTCTCAAATAGTGGTATCGGTACAGAAAGCTACATATACAAAACAGATCTAGTCTGGGCAGTATTTTCATAGCTGTAATTTCCTATGGGGTTTCATCACGCTTAAGTGGAACCATCAGAAAGCTGGCCTGTAGACTTAGCTAGCTGTCTAAGCTTCACAGTCAAAGGACCAGGGCAGGAAAGTCCAGGAGCCAGTTCATGTTGTCTAACTTAGACATGAAGCTCTAGAGCACTTTGACATTTCATTTACCTTCTTGACACCAGTTAGGCACCGACTTTAGTCAGGGCATATTCACTTTGAAGATGCCATCTTTCTCCATTGGCTGAAGAAGGGGGACTAACATAGATTAGATTCTCTTTTTCAGACAACTAAAGTTAGAGATGATGAAGCTTATTTCTTGTGTCCTCTAACTTACTGGAATCATTCATTGTGAATTTCAAATTATGATATCTAGGCAACCCCTTGCCTGACTTTGCTTCCAGATACATCATCCAGACAGTAAAATCCTAACCTTACAGTCCGAATTATTTAATGGTCAAAATAATAATAATAAAAAAGCCCTGAAATACCAATCTGAAATCACCTTGAAGGTCAAAGCCTTTTGCTTTTTCTCCAATATGAATATTGAACGGTCACCAGTTAAGGGATAATGTAAAGCTCTTTCTCAGATACAGGCATCTACATAATATCACCACATGTATAAAGGGGATGAACCAGGAATATTTACTTTCAGGGAGAAGCAGGTATTTTCAAACACAGCCAAGGTGCTTTCAGCAGTGGAATTGTTCACATGCTGCTTGATGTAAACAAGCAGCTTTTTTATAAACACCCTGGGACAACGATCTGTTCCACTGAGAAGCCCACCTCAGCCACTCAGTTAAAAATAAATGAACAATATAATACACAGAGATTTCAGGGATACCTTTGCTATTCTAATTTCAGGCAAACCAATTTATAATTTGGTGTTTAACACAAAGATTTCAGTGGATGAGGACTGTAGTCATACACTTACTCTAGATGTCACCTAGTGCAGCAAACCAGTACCTGGAAGTTCCCAACTTCTGTATTTCTGTCTTGAGGCCTTCATCATTCTCTTAGACTGAGATGCCCTAGTAGAGACCAAAATAAATGGATGCCATGACAAACAGTCTGAATATGGTAAAAATCAGTGTGGTGGAGCAGCAGTTCAAATTTATGTAGCATTTGGCCTCTTCTAGAAGAGGAATAATAGATTAATAGATTAATATTCACTGTGTGGTTCTACTGGCAACGTTACCTCCAAGTTTTACTGCTGCCAATAACCAAACTTATAAATAAAAGACTGGTGTACCGTTTGGCTGAGTTATATGCTGCCCGCGTCACTCATCCATTGTTCTCATTAGCAAAGGCCTGAAGAAAAATGACTCCATTTGGATCTATTTCTTATCCAAAATTCCCACTGGATACCCAGCTGTCAGACCATCCCTGTGTTTGAAGGCATTCAAGCATTTCTGAACCAAACCAGAGTTTTCTTCTGTGTTAATTACAGGAACTACGTGCTGAGCTACTCTTCAGTCAGAAATCTCCTTTTTGCCACAGAAGAATGTGTGACATACCCCTTATGACTGAAAGGAGAAGTAAGAAGTCACAGCTGTATTTAGCAATTACAGAGAATTGAGCTTGCATGTTCAAGAGGGCACTGCGAAAGAATTTGAAAGAGTCTCACTGGATGAAATACTCCAACAATAATCTGCAGCGATAGCATGATCCTGGCTGAGCTTCACTTGTTCTAACTTTATGGTTTCTTCTACTGGGAGGAGAAGTGCCAAAATTCTGAATTTCCCAGTGATCCTACTGTAGGTACCATTGTGCAGGGGTGAAAAGAAAAAAGATATACAGGACCAGTTTCAAATAAAGAAGTAACAATGCAGCGATGAGATGTGACATGACACTGTCCTTGCAAAGGAAGAGATTAGAAATGGACGAGGCAAGTGAGACGAAAGCAAGAAATGGTTTATGATTGTAAACAGGTTCATTGTAAATACAAGCGAAAAGGTCACTGGACTGGAATCAGTGATTGACAAAGATGAAAGAGAATGCTGTGTGATGAAAGGACTCCTATTATGTACAGCAACAGGTTCTTGAAGATGGAGATACTGTACTACTGTGTATCAGCTGATGCTAGATGAGCTGCTAGCAGAAGACTGTATGAAAGTGACATTACTCAAGGAGAAACAGGACCAAAAGTGAATGAAAAGTCTAGAGCATGTATGGAATTGTTGCCAAACTGCTTAAAGAACTAGCGAGTGCTAGGAAAGTGTCTGCCGCTGTAGGCCTGTATAAAAACGTTACCTGTTTGTCAAAGTACACTGCAAAAGCAGCCATTGAGAAAGAGCTGTGAGAAATCAAGGGGCAAGAGTTTGTTCAATGTTTCCAGCAACAAGTTATTCAACCCACCACTACTGGTAGCCAATCTGTGAGAGGGTGTTTGTGGCTTTGAAAAAGACGTGAGTGGGTGTGCAGGATGTCTCCAGTGATGCTGGTAGCAAGCAGAGATGTTGGCTTGGAGTTGGTCATTCTGTGAAACCATGGAAAGAAGGTGTATGCCAGGCTACTGAAGAAAGTCTCAGGGAGCTGGCAGGTGACTGCATGGGCTCAGATGTGGTGCAAAATCTTGTTACAGAGGCTGCAACCGAGGTGTCTGCCTGAACCTAATTTCAAACCTAATCAAAGAGAAGAGCAAGAGTAGTAAGCAGTAAGCGAGTAAGAGTAAGAAACTAAGAGAGTAAAATAGAGTAACAAGTAGTAAGAGAAAAACGCTGGAAATGTCTTTGGAATAAGCGAAGTTGTGCAAATGGCAGTATTGCCTCCTAGGACAGCTCAGTGGTAAAAATGTGAGGCACTGGCAGGTAAATCCAACCAAGCAGCTGTGTGAGCAGGTGAGTGGGGAAGGGACATGAGAGAGGAACTGTCAGAAGGCAAAATGTTGACTGGAGGAGAGGATACACAGACCATCTAGGGGAGCCTGCAGATTGCCCGTTTCTCTTGCCGCCCTCTACTCATACCACAGAGCTGCAAAGTCTGACCAAAACCACCCCCTCTCCTTTTTCATCCCGCAGGAGGGGCTGCCAGAACAGCAGGTGCTTCAATGTGTGCAGATCCTGTCACTTAGTCATGTAGCTCTTCGTGAGTTTAAGTTTGCCTGCGTGCTCCTGCCCACATAAAACAGGGGAGCCAGACTCCAAAGACAGTCTTTTGTCTCAGCTAAGCTAAAAGAATGAGAGATGCTAGCTAAAACGATGCCTGAAGGTACAGTGAGATTAGTTCATAGTGCTGAGCCTCAGCTGGACTCTGAAAGCTGCAGCTGCTGGGTAGTGTGGCTCTGAATAGTAATAGGAAGAAAACACAGAAATGTCACTAGTATTTGCACCTAACAGAAAATGTATTAATTGTGTCAGCTAGCTACTTCCGTGCTGTACTGAAAGGGTGGTGAGACCCTCTCTGTCCTCCACAGGACTGAAACCTCTGTGCTTTTCTTTTCATCTTTTAGCTTCCCGTGGTGCTTCCAGTTCAGAAATGATCTGAAATACCTCTTGGGGTGTGTATACACCTTTGCATAGATGTAAGATGTTCTGTCCTGAATGCCCTGGTTATGCCTCTGCTGAGACTTTTCATTTTGGGTCCAGGCTACTATATCACAGCATGCTTCCATATTACACCTTCTGATGATGGCACTTGTTTGCCTTCCCTGAGTAGGTGTGTGATTATCTGGGAACAACTAAGTAGCAACAAGTGACCTATAAGCCTCCTAAACAAGATAATATTTTGTCAATATGCTTCAAAAGACCTGTTCCACAAGGGAGTCATAGCTATCTGAAGTAAGTGACACTCATATGAAATGACTTCTCAGGTTATCCACAGTCCTATCTTAACTTTCTAAATTCTTTATTGATCTTAATCAGAGATTTATTTTGCCTTTGCAGTACTTCTTTCTGCACTCTTCATTAAGCATATAATAAAATATGCATTGCTACAAACTCTTCAGTTTTTAAGTACCATAATGATTTCAGGATGATTGGTTGTGACAAATGCAAGATGCTCGGTGCTACAACTATCTTGAGAGGGCTGTGAGCATTAGCTGACATTCCCTGAGTGTATTTCTCATTACATCCCATCATTTTACTGTCTTTCAACAATGATGTCCCTTGTCTTCATTTCAGTGTTGCCTTGGGGATAAAGTAATGAGTCCTCAGACCATTTTCCTCTCCCTCTCTCTAAAGAGACGGCAAACAAAGTACCAGACAGAGTAGGGATAAAGAAGCTCACATAGTAGACAAGCAGAGAAGGAGATGGGACTATACATCAAAGAAATTGTAAGAAGATTTGATTCACGCTGGGTCCCGGCATCACTTGACTAATCTGTAAGAGACACCAGCTTGGTCTATTCTGCAAAACTCCACTAAAATAACTTTAGGTTTCTTATGCAAACTGACTCCTTCCTCACTGTTTCTGCTGCTGGATTTTGAGTATTCCCTCTGAGCATTAGATCGCAAGTATTCTGTCTATTAGAGAATGATATGATAGACTTTGGCATTTATCAAATAGAAAGAAAGACAGCTAAGTTAATTTTTTACACTGTCAGTTGCTGGAGACCTTTCCATGGCTATTGTATCCTCACTAATTTCCCGTATATAATACTGAAATTGAATTATGGATGACACATAATTTTCCACATCTTTAGCTTTCATCTCTTGGCGGTCCTGTGAAAACTGTGTACCTTGGACAGCCCACCATTTTAAACACAGTATCATCTCTGCTTCAGGGCCACACCTCTGTTCCTTCCTATGCAGAGATCAGCAGAACCATTCCCTTTCTTCCCCTTCTCCTGGCATATCTCCATCTGCTTCTCACTTTTGTAGCAAGGCGAAGGCCTTCACCACTGACCACTGGAAGTCAAGTTGGCCATTGCTTCTCCCAGATCTGCTTGCTTTGCTGTAGTGGGGTCAGATCTAGCCCTCCCCTCTTTCTATTGCTGCAGGACTGACCCTGGGTTGGGGAAGCTGACAGTGCAGCAGTGGGTGCTGCTGCTGTGGCTGCCAGCTGCACGCTCTTCCTCAGAGCAGCAGAGGCTGGCTTGGTCAATGTCTTCCAGCCCGCATCCTCAGGGGTCTTTATTTTCATCTCTCAATGGGTGTTTCGGTTCCCACTTCTTTTGATCAGAAAATAAATTACACTGGCTCTTCTCTATGTAACTCAGAAATCAATATCTATTTGAAATCTCCACAGTTCTCAGTGCTATTGTTCTCTTTCAACTGCAGAACACTTTACAGCTTTATGTCCATACAAAGCAAGGCAGACTACACTGTTTAAAATCATTTCCTCTCGCTGGGAACGCGTAGAAGCCGCATGTGTGATACAACACACACCTTCTCATCACAGTTCCCCGCAGCCCCGGAGACTTCCTAACCTAAGAAACTCACATCCTGGGGAGGCTTGGAAATAGCTGTAACTTGACATAGGAGGCATGAAGGCCACTCGTAAACAGCACAGCAGATAGCCTGGGTTTACCCAGGGAAGTAAGAAATAAATGCAGGATTTATGGAAAAGCTGTGCAGAAAGAGGTCCTTCAAGCTCTGAATGTAACTGTTGTGGCTTCCAATGAATTGTTTACAGAAGACACTTGGTTTCCTTTCAAACTTATTCATAAATAAAAAGTACAAAGCAGAGTTTCAATAAATGGGTTTCATCCTTGTTTTTTATGTGTCCAAAACACACCCTTAACAACTTGTTGAAGGACTATACCATTCAAAGGTAAAGAACCCACGTGCACATCCAATGGAAGAAGAGGATACACATACACAAGTAAGAATAAAATATTCTGCCTCCTCACAAAACTACATCTTGAGTGAAATCCTCATTTTCTTGAAACCGAACACCTCTGGTTGTAATAGAGTAGGACTTCTTTGGTTGTTTCTGCTCCTCTGCCCCATCCCATCCTATTGCCAGCAGTCAGGCCCTCCTTGTCAGACAGGCTCTGCTCGCAACCGTGGTTATTTCTCTGTTACGCAGCACCAATATTTGCTCTGTGTCCCAGACTTCACAGTAACTCCCAAAAAAGACTATCACCACCTGAATGCAGGAAGTTTTTAGTCTTCGTCCTCATCTTCCTTCCTTCCAGTTTCTTCCACTTCAATCAAACATGACCAAACTATTTATTTTTGTCCCTATCAGTGTTACTTTTACTTTTGTTTATATCTTCAGGCTCCTCCAGGGTTGTAAAGTGCAATTCTCATTTTTCCATCCTCAGCTCATTGCTTGAGTGTAAAACCCCACTCCCAGGTGGGGAGAATTACCCAAATGATCCTAAGAAAACTAAACATTTCTAGTCACTACAAAACTATGGATAAACAGACAGATATGGGTTGTAGGACTCTAGGGAAAAGGAAAAAAATATTTTTTGATAGATAACCTTTCCTCTGGCGCTTCTCTGCAGTGGCACTTTCAAACATCTGCTGCGTCCTGCCACCTTGCACTGTGATAATGTCATAACTCATCAGCGACGCCCAGGCAGTGTTTGCACAGCAAACCTCTAAGGAGTATCTAGATTCCTCGGGAAGTGAAAATGGTAATTTGGTAGCTTGCATTTTCCCCTCTAACACTAATTCTCAGGTTCATATTGCAGGACGATGTAAGGCGCAGTGCCCTACAGAGGGTTCTGTCTTCCAGATAAGGTATAAAACCAAGAGTCTGCTACTTGCAGTCACTGAAGATACTGTGCCACTTTTCTCTAAGGTGTGCTATTTTCTCTACTCTGGTGAAATCCCAGCTGTGAACCTTACATTCTGCCTATCTATTTTCTCCTTAAAATTAAATTGGATAGGATGGTTTTCATTTCCTGTCCCCTCACTTCTTGTGTTGTGTGGCTACAGGCAGTTAAACAACCACAGTGTTTCACCCTGGAGATGCCTGTATCTCAGTAAAGGGTGAAATAATCCTTTTATGAAAAGATTTACCCACCTCACAGGAATGTTGTGAGGTTTAAGCCTTTTTTTTTTTTTTAAGAGGATTGAGATAAAGAGCACCACGGGTACACAGATGACCCGCATATTTACAAGGAACTGAGGAATTTCGAATGTGAATAATAAAGATCATCATTTTTTGAGATTTTGGTTTCCTTCATCATTTTTTGAGAGGAGGAAGTTGGTTTTGATTAAGCAAAATAAAAGCAGCTGAAAGATAATCCAGTCAGGAAAGAAAAAACAACCATGGTGCCTTTCTTTAAGGGAAATAGCTCTCTCTGCCAGGGAGGATCTCTACAGATGTGTAAAAACTGTTATGAAGGATGGCTGTCATATTAATGCATTTTCAGGCCTTTTCCTGCAGCCACTTTGAAGACATGTGACTCAGCTGTATTTCTTTCTATTCAGTAAAACTAGTGCTTGCTTTGAATACCAAAGGGGAGAGGGGAAAGAAACACAGAGAGATCTCTGTCAGCAGTCACACAGCCAGTGCAATTCCTGAGGAAAAGGATGGCAGATGCCTAGTTTTCATTGGTACCTTGCATTTTCGTTCCTGTTTCATTGAGTTTTGCAGATCTGGATGCTTGCCTTATGAGAAAAATTAACCCCTTGAGGTGAAACAAGGGAATGTGCTTAAAATTGAGTGTTAACATCAATTTCAAAAAACTTAGAGCATGGTTAGATGTTATTCCATGCGGCCCTGGCAGAGGGAGACATCAGAAACGTCTCTTGTTATTACATCGGAGGATCATCTGCCTTGGAAGGCAAATGGCTATTACTAATCCTTGTTTCTGGTGGTGTTCAACATGACTGAGAGACTTTCAAGTAGTCCCTGGTCCCTAAAAAGCCTGGCCGCTAACTTTATAGTCCTAAATTAAATGGAGTGTCAGAGGTAAGGGCAAGCAGTACAATGCGGAGTGCTCTTTTGCATCATCTGAACTAGATGATGAAAATCCACCAGGAAGTCTCATAAGTAAGGTTAAGGATTACCTCGAGAATCCTCCAGTCTGTTTTAGTCAGACAGTGTTTGTAGAAAGTGACTGCTTTATTCTTGATGGTTTTTGTCAAGTACCTCCTGTGAAAGTAGGTATACACACAGTAGGGAGAAAATTAAGTGCAGTCTATTCTCATTTATTTTCAGGAGAATTTTCCAACTCGCACTTTAATGAGACTTCATAGAACAGAAAAAAATTGTTCTTGTTTAAACTCTCCTTTTCAGTTTTCTTTTTTTTTTTCCCCCCAAAGTAAATATACTAACTATGGGTTGGCCTCAAACCTTAATTTACAAATGTTTTGTATTAACCAGGTGTTTATTTTGTTTGTATTATCTCATCCCTTTCTTCCCTGGATATTTGAGGATTAGCATATGTTGTGGACAAGATCAAAGAGATCAATTTACAGTTTGTGAGCTTTATAAGGGAATTATTTGATTTTTGCAAACACAACACAGCTGTTGTGCATGCAAAAATCTACTTACTTAATGGTATGTAAAGAAAAGATTTCTATGGACTCTTTTGTTTGACAGAATTCACTCCACCATCTCATACAAAAATCAATTAAGATGAAAATGCAACTGGACTGTGTATGTGGTTGGTTTTGGTTTTTTTTAATCAATAGAGCCCTATGGCTCCAGATTCTATTGAATTAGGTTTTCAAAGCTCTTTTGTTCTCACCTGTCTACAAAAAAATCATTCACGGCATCCTGGATCTCAGCTCACAGTGACTGCCTGAATCCAAAAGGTAAAGCGCTCCATCCCCAGGGAGGGCACCAGCTGTCTCATTGATTCAGCACGGCTCTTGGCTGATGCTGAAGTGGCACTGGCATAATTTCCAGAAAGAGGTATGTAATGAGGTACTGCCATGTTAACCATTACCAGGGAGAAGTAGAACATCTGGTCTGGAAGAAAAGAGGAGTCCAGAGCTGAACTATCAGCATCAAAGCATGCATTTGTGGAGCAGCGTATGCCAGGATTCACTGCCTAGAAGCAACAGATTTAGGGATGAAACAGGATGTAAAAATAAGAGCAAAAGTAATAGGGAGAAAACTTCTTTTCCAATGTATTATCTTTCCCAGGAGTTATGTTCTTGCTGACTTAGAAACGGCACTGTTAAAATTCTTGTATTCTGATGAAAGGCAGGATACTCAGAATAAGCCTCACTTTGTACAAATGCATAGTTATTTCCTCAACGTTTTCTTTTTTACCTAGCTGTCTTTATTCCTTTCAGAGACCAAGCTGCCACAGTGTTGTAATCCCAGTAAAACCGCAGCTCAGTGCAACACTTCCTACCCTTTGCAGGTTGCAATTCTACAGCAGGAGTTTGCAAATGCCAGGGAGCGCCCAGCCTGTGGGCTGCGAGCAATCTCCTCGTGCGCCTCTCCCACGCTCTGGAGGGATGAGGATGTAAACAGTGAAAATTCTTCATCAACAGTTGGTGGAGATGGTGGGGAGTGTTTTAAAAACAGAGACAGAGGAGAAGAAAAGGAAGGAAGCCATCCTGGGCAGCCCTTGCGAGCAGATGCACTCACACCAGGTGCTGGCTCTGGTCTCCACTGACTCAATGAAATCCCTGTCTATAGCAGCAGGACACTGGCAGTTTTTGCAGTCGTATGCAAATGCCTGGGTATATTTCAGCGTTATTTTTGTTAGGTTGATACTTTTAAGAAATATTTGGTTTATATTAGCAAAACAAAAGAAAGGTAGAAGTGTCTTCCTGTTGTTTGCAAGGGATTAAATGGTGTCCACATCAGCTTCTAGAGTACAGCATCCTCGACGGCTGCGCTGTCAGGTACCTGAGCGTGTGCAGTACCTTCACAGTTCTCTCACCCTCATTCTGGACACCCCCTTTGCTGGGTTGAGTTGTTTCCTAGAGGACTGATGCTAGGGAACCTGGTTAAATACCTATGGTGTGAAGTCTTTTTGGCAGGCATTTCACAGTGAAATTCATCACCCTCTCTTACAGTCATGGTGGGGCTGGTTCTGTCCAGAGTTTTGCTGTTTGCCTTGGCAGAGTTAGGATTCCTGGCACTGCTCTGTCTCATGACTACTTTAGGAGTTACTGTCTGACTAACACCAAGACTTTTGTCCTTTTGCCTGTTCATCCGTGAGCTGGGATTGTTGCAAAGCATTATGAGGTTGATCACAATTTTCTTACAATGCTAAATAAGGAATAGTTAAATCTGCCAGGGACCTTTTAATCAGTATCTCTACCATTTTTTCTGCTGTGCCATCAGGCTGTTCATAGGATGGATTTGATAATATGTGCTTTAACTGATACAGCAAAGCAAAACATTGCTGGAACAGAAGACTACCATGACCCCTCTCAACCCCAATCAGGACTCCCCAAACTCCCTTATTTCACATTGCAACAAGGAGTCAGATGTACAGCCGTAAATCATCAGCTCCTAAGACAGAATACTAATCCTTCATCTTCACCCATTTTCTTCTCTTCTATCCAGACACTGCTCCAGGTAGTTTTCTACTCCAAACTGCCCATTGTTCTTTCTCTACTCCTCCACCTGCCTCCCCAGAGCAATACATCATCTCCTTTGCTAATTATCTTTTCTTATCCTACTTTTGAACTCCAAAATATTCTGTGTCTTTTTGGATTTGCTAGTCTATCTTTTTCTATTAGTCACTCTGCTTATTGACTCCTTCAGGTCCTGTCCTCCTTATAAAGACCAGGAACGCTGCAGGGTTTAGCATATATGCTCTATTCCCCAGCTGTGAGTATGTCTGTATTACTGGGGACGTGAACACTGCCAAACATCTTCTCTCCTCATCTCCCAGTTGTTCAGACTGGCAGACCTCTTAGTACAAATTGTGTGCCCACTACCAGCCAGTGCATGGGAATATAGTACTTGGACACTGAGGCACAAAGCAAGGGAAGATATTTCTCCTAAGTTTCAGCTCCACAAGGAGCTGGGAAACTGCTGCTGGTGTGTGACTCCACAGCCAGGAGCTGCAAAATAGTCCCAAATCCTAAGGCACAGATATAGGCAGGGGGAAAAAAAAAAAAAAGCCACTGCATTAGAACAGACCATATAGAAAGGTTCTTTACAGACCCTTCTGTATGAATGTAAGTGGCTGATCTGTTTCTCTATAACAATTCTGCTATCAGTTGCCTGACAAGTTACTGGGGGGGAAGAAATAACATGTCATCAAAATGAACTCCTTGAGTATTTCCATTTTGGTGCAGAGAACATTTGATAAAAAGAGGCACTTGTCATCTCTTCCTTAAACATAGTCTTCTGCCTCTTTTGTTCAAACCACTAAAAGCTAGATAGCATGTGCATGGGGAGTAAATTCTTCACAGGCAGGCATCTGGATCAGTATATTGAAATTGAGTCTATTTTTAGGCGACTGATGCTAGCTTCCCCATGAAACTGCATATTCGTAGTTTTCAGCCTTTCTGAAGTGGATTCTTGCCATAAATTGATTGTAAGTCATTTTGAGTTCACGGGAGGAAGGGCCTGCTCCAAAGTCTATTGAAAATACATTAGAGTCTTTCTATTGATTTGAAAAGCTGAAGATCAGGCCAGCAAGGATTCATTCTGTCCATGTAAAATAAGGGCAATTTGCATTAGAAATGCAACATAAATGTATTTCTTATGCAAAATTCAGCTGAACAACACACTTCACTGCCTATCTAGCAAATTCCACAGCTGGAAATATTGTTCTCTCTTTTATATCCTTATTCATCTTATCCAAGTAGTTAACAAGATATTTGGGGTTTTCTCAATTGTTTCGTTAGGGAGATAAATTGATGAGAGAGTCTGTGATTGCTCTGGTACAACCCATTTTCTTTACCAGGAAGAAGTATAAATCCCTGATACAGCAGCAACAAGCAACAGAATGTCCTTTTTCTTTCTTTCTTTTCTTTTCTTTCAGCATCCTAAATCTGTCTTTTTAACAATTATTCTGCCCCAAAAGCTGCTTTTTTTTTTTTTTTCCCCTTTGGCTTTCCTTCTGTCATGCCACACATATTTCTCTGTCTCTTGATTTTCTGGTCTTCTCTGCTTGTTTTTCTCATGGACGCTGATTCTCTGCTCTGTTCATTAGATCCTTAGGCTCTGAGACTGCTTTCCAGAAATTTGGGGCTGCTGGGATCTGCTGACAGTGTTCACAGTAGCAATCCCATTGTGTCAGTTGCCGCTTAATACCTACTATCATGTAGCTGTCCTCACTTACCTTAAGAAACAGTGACTGTCAACGCCCAGCAATTTTAGTGAGGTCTGTGATTGTTTCCAGATCAAAAAGCTCAGGTCTACGATCAAGTTACAACACGTAAGTAGTTACCTTGCACTTGATGATCCTCAATAAGTGTCCAAATATCCTTCGTCTTAGGCCGCGTCAAATACACGGGAAATTCATTCAGCCAAGTCGCCAAAGAGTGTCATCCAAATCAAAATAAATTTCATATTGACCCACTTGACGTTCTCAGGCCACTGAGGCTCAAAGAAAGCTGTATATAGATCAATAGGTTCACACGGGGTCAAATGAGAGGAGCATATGGCTTTACAACTCTTCAGGAAAAAAATGAGCTACCAATCAAGTCATTCCTCATTTTGTGAACTTGCATCCTTGAATGATCACACATTGTGAGGTAACCAATATAGACTAAGTTATTACGTTCTGGGGACAGTTTAACTCCTCTAAGCCACACACTGCTAGGACAACAGAAACTCAGTGTCCAATGTAAATATATTACACTATTTTTTCTCTCAAGCCCAAATATTTTGATTTCTTAAAGTTTTGAGACACATGCAAAGTCAAGATGTATTCACAGAACTTATTTTAGCAAATAGGTGTGGTATCTGATCTTGAGGGGAGCCAGTAATAGAGAATCCTGAGGTTTATTCTGGTGTCAGTCATCAATTTACAGAGAGTTATGAAAACTTCATATTTTAATTTTTGGTCTTGTGTGATGGCCTGGATAATATTTTTCAGTAGATTTATGAATTCTCATTAATTTATGAACTCTGTTTATATAACGTTATTTTCAATGTGGAATAAATTTATGCAAAAGAAGACCCTGCCTGAGACACAAAAATGAGTCCTCAGGGCCTTGAACAGCATCTCCCCAGCAAAATAATGGAAGTCACTGCCTGAGCCATTAACTCTTAATAACTTCAAGCAGCAAGTTAAAGAAGGGATGGAGAATGGAAACAACACAGAGAAAGGACAGGAGGAGGATATAGTTAAAGTAGAAAGAAAAAAAAAAAAGGAAAAAAAAACCACACCAAAAAAAAACCCCAAAACCTAAAAAAGGAAAAAAAGTTTCGCAGCAGAAGACCCAGAAATCCTGAGAAAACTTAACTACAATATTAATGACCCTTTAAAAAAATCCTAAAGGGTGAAAATTGTGTCAGTTGTTCTTAATAATTTTTTTTAGATCTAGAAATCTTCTTTGTTTTCTATTTCTTTCGTTATTGGTACACTTAAGCTCTTTTGCAAAGGCTGAATGTGTTCAGCTTCAGCTGTCATAGAGCTCTGCAGAGTTAAATAGCCTGTCAGAGCTACCTCAGGAGAGCTCTTCTTCTGGGCCTTGATGAAACCAAAACTATTTTAGCAGAGTGTACGTGAGCACAGCAACAGGCAAATGTTTCTTGAATCATATTAGTATAAAAAGTAATGCTTTTGTATGTAAGCTTTGTATGCCCCCTTCTCCTTACTGCTGAATAAAAAAAGCCTATTTACACCAAAAGTAATAAATTGTGACATTGTACTCATAGGAAAACTATTGAAATTAATGACAAGAAAACCACAGTGTATACAGCTTTCTGTATGAGTATTACTTTCACACTTATTTTGCCTCTTTGCTATGCTTTATCAAGACAAAAAGTTATAAACATCTACAAAATCTGTTTACGCAGATCTTCTACTCCCTGATGGATGGCTTTCATCTCTCAACCACTATATAAAAGATGGGCACTGTTGTTCTGCTTATTCTTTCTCTGTACCTTCAAAGAAGAAAAGGTTTTAATTATCTGTTCTAATGAGTCGACATGAAGTCATAAACAAAAGGAATCCCTAGCTGAGGGACTTATATTTCCCATATATTAGGCACCTAACTCAAATTTGCCAACTCTACTCCCAAAGCCAGTCTGGTTTCAGATCTGAGCCTGATTATATGTGAAAAGCTAGGTATAAAAGGTTTGATCAAGGTCATGTGTAAGTTTGGGATGGAGTGAGGGACTGAAATTCTTTCCCTCAAATGGCTTGTTCCCTTCTAGTGCACCTGAAACGGCCCTGAGGACTGAAGCACTATCTATTCATATAATGAATAACCCTTCCACCAAAAATTGCCCCAGGCACACTCGGCAGCAGGAGCAAGGATAAGTGGGAGGACTAAGCTAGCTGATAACACTTGGTAAACTATTAACCAGCCCACACATGGGCTCGAAAGGTATGTGTATATATTAACCTCTTCTGTAAACATACAGAGGACAATTATGGACATGGTGGCTTAAACTGCCAGTGTTAATAGATTGCTGACCCAACGCAATTATTACTGTTCCACTCCCACAGATGTCTGTCCTTTCTGCTGAGAAGGACATCCTAGTAGGGTCCTTGCATCCTGCAGAAACTGGATGAGAAAGACAGAAATCAGCTATGCAGGAGAAAAAAAATAAAAAACAAAACAAAACAAAACCAACAAAAAAAAACACAAAGAAACTCAAAATAAGGGAGTGTTTCTGTATATACACATGTATATAATTGGTGTTTGGTTCAGACTGACAAGTATAAAAAATATCACAGTAAAGTTCTTCATGACACCTACTACCAAATCACAGAATCACAGAATATTAGAGGTTGGAAGGGACTTTGAAAGATCATCTAGGCCAACCCCCCTGTCAGGGTAGGACCACCTAGAGCACATCACACAGGAATGTGTCCAGTCAGATTTTGAATGTCTCCAGAGAAGCAGACTCCACAACCTCTCTGGGCAGCCTGTTCCAGTGCTCTGTCACCCTCACAGTGAAAAAGTTTTTCCTTATATTAACACGGAACCTTCTACGCTCCAGCTTGGACCCGTTGCCCCTTGTCCTATAGAATCATAGAATCCCTAAGGTTGGAAAGGACCTCC